>OX380347.1:17960397-18356258 GCA_947425015.1 Pterostichus niger
TTCAACATTACTTGTGAAAACTACATTTCCCTCAATCAATTTAGTTGTGATAGTAGCTATTTCTCTTACTAGTGAGGAAAGTTATCTACTTTCATTGCTATACAAATCCTCTGATTTATATAAAATAATTATTAAATTTCTTGTATCGCAAACGTAAAAATGCAATTTTCACGTTTTATGTTGAAAAATAGTATGTAACACACTAACACACATGGAAAACCGGCTATTGCAAAATTTTGTCCTCACTAGTATTTATTTATTGAATTTGGCATACAAGTATACAAGTCAGGGTTCGTAAATATCATGATATTTATAATAAATATCAAAATATCTGATATATAGGATATATATCAGATAAATATCACTTTTTGGATATTTATTTTTTAATTTTAGTTTTTGTACACATTTAGAAAAACTGAAAAATTAGAAAAATTTCACTTTTCCGGAGGCTATATCTCAAAAACTATTTGATATTTTTATATAATGGATATATATCATTGCAAAAATATGACGATATATATCAAAATAAATATCGTAGGATTATTAAGACGAAAATTTACATACATATGTATTTTGACCCACTGAATCCAGTGGTGCAATCTTCAAATGCATATGACTTCTGGTTTTCGAGAAAATGTTAAAAAACCGCTTTTTGCTATTTTTTTTGGCGGAAAATTGAAAAAAATAAAAATCGCTGAAACTATGTTTATAAGTTAACTGAAGCACGAGAAAATTAATGCCGTTGAGCGCGTTTTCATATCACATTTAGTTTTCGAGATATAGCCGCGTAAAAGCAGAAAAACTGAAAAATTCGAAAAATTTCACTTTTCCGGAGGCTATATCTCAAAAACTAAATAAGATATGGAAATGCGCTCAACGACGTTGAATTCCCCGTGTCCGAATTGACTTATAAGCAAATTTTCATACAATTTTATGCAATTTAATATTTTTAATTATTTCCTAAGGGGTACCCCTTTGGTTTTTTCAGATTTTAATTCAATTTTCCCAAAAATCCTTAATCGTAGGATTATTAAAACGAAAATTGACATACATATGTATTTTGACCCACTGAATCCAATGGTGCAATCTTCAAATGCATATGACTTCTGGTTTTCGAGAAAATATTAAAAAACCGCTTTTTGCGATTTTTTTGGCGGAAAATTGAAAAAAAATAAAAATCGCTGAAACTATGTTTATAAGTTAACTGAAGCACGAGAAAATTAATGCCGTTGAGCGCGTTTTCAAATCACATTTAGTTTTCGAGATATAGCCTCGGAAAAGTAGAAAAACTGAAAAATTCTAAAAATTTCACTTTTCCGGAGGCTATATCTCAAAAACTAAACAAGATATGGAAATGCGCTCAACGGCGTTGAATTCCCCGTGTCCGAATTGACTTATAAGCAAAATTTCATACAATTTTATGCAATTTAATATTTTTAATTATTTCCTAAGGGGTACCCCTTTGGTTTTTTCAGATTTTAATTCAATTTTACCAAAAATCCTTAATCGTAGGATTATTAAAACGAAAATTTACATACATATGTATTTTGACCCATTGAATCCAGTGGTGCAATCTTCAAATGCATATGACTTCTGGTTTTCGAGAAAATATTAAAAAACCGCTTTTTGCGATTTTTTTGGCGGAAAATTGAAAAAAAATAAAAATCGCTGAAACTATGTTTATAAGTTAACTGAAGCACGAGAAAATTAATGCCGTTGAGCGCGTTTTCAAATCACATTTAGTTTTCGAGATATAGCCTCGGAAAAGTAGAAAAACTGAAAAATTCTAAAAATTTCACTTTTCCGGAGGCTATATCTCAAAAACTATTTGATATTTTTATATAATGGATATATATCATTGCAAAAATATGACGATATATATCAAAATAAATATCATGATATATATCGATCGATATATATCTTCGAACCCTGATACAAGTATATACATAAGTTTAGCCGTGTCATATTACATATTTGAAATTTGTTTTTTTTTAATAAGGAGAGGCCTTATTTATTTAATACAATATACTATTTAATAACGGGAGTTGAAAAAGAAATTGTGAATGTGGATTTGAGACCCCAAGTTCGATTCCCAAATTACTGCTAAAGTATACAACTAACATCTTTGCGGGCTATAATTTGACAGCTGGTAACCGCACTTTATACGCAAAATATATCACTTAGTGAGATTTGCTACGACAGAGTAATGTGTTTTTTATTTCATAAATGTGGATGAATCTGAAATTGTGTGGGTACTTGAATATGAATAAATATTTTACAGATTTGTGCTACTTAATTTGTATGTAAAATCTATTGAATAATTTTCTAAAAACATGACGAAAATGTAACTCACAGCTGGTAAGGCGAAGAAAGAAATCCCCAAAAGAGCGCAAAATGATGCTATAATTTTCCCTTGCCACGTGTCTGGTACCATGTCACCATATCCAACGGTACATAATGTAATCTGAAACAAATGAAACATTCATTAGAAATAGTATTTTTTAAATAAATACTTAACAATTATTGATATCAGACGGAATTATCAACGAACTCTAGGACAAGTCTTTCAGTATATCAAAGTCATATTGAAAGAATGAATTTGTTTTCAGTACGTATACGTTTTTAATCATTTAAGATGCAATCGTAGAAAAGAATGTGTGTATCACGAGCGTAAAGTTTCTTACCGCACTCGAGTAACAAAGAATCACTTTACGCTCTTAATACACAAAGAACTATATTTAGTACACTGGAATATGGGGCACCAAATAAAAATGGCAACCATAAATTCTCTTTTATGTAAATGAACCTAAATTAAAAATATCTGATGTAACTACACGGTTACCAAAAGCATTTTTGGCACGTTTTTCAGTTCATTAATTTTTATTGACAACATTAACAGAATGAATTAAAAAATATCTCCTTTCCTAATTCACAAAAAAATCATTCAATGATCAAAAATAGATGAAGAGCCTGAATTGAAACTATTATTTTTGATTATTTATTCTGCCGACAATAAAAATATTTGCTTCATTTTCATTTATGTCCCAGGTTCAAATTCTGGCGGTACCTTAATTTTTCTCTTTATAATTAATTTGCATTTTCATGAATTTATTTACTTTAAAAAAATACTAATTTAAAGTTTCAATTGGTAAATATTTTCTTTGAATAACAGTGTTACTGCAGATAACTCTCATGTTAAGTCTATCAGCTTATAAAAGTGTTATAAGATCGAAGCTGCCTACTTATTATTATTTTATTATTATGAAGGTTTGTTTTAAATTTGCATTTTTGTATGACGTGTTTGTAAAAAATAAACATGAAGTATATTTGAATAAAAATATAAAGGTAGGTATATTAAGTATAAAAAAGTAAATGGAAGATGGGAAAGAAGAACAAATCTAGAATTAGACGAACTGTATAAAGAACCGGATATAGTGGCAACTATAAAAGCACAAAGATTAAGATGGATCGGTCACGTTATGAGGATGCAGGAAACTAGAGGAGCAAAGAGAATACTAGATTGCAACATAGGAGGCGCAAAACGACGAGGAAGGCCAAAGTCAAGGTGGGAAGACGAAGTGAAACAGGATATGCAAAAGGACAAAATCAGCAATTGGAAAGAGAAAATCAAAAATAAATCCGAGTGGAGGAAGACAGTTAACCAAGCCATGGGCCTGTTAGGCCTGCAGAGCTAAATATATATATATATTAATTGTTCTGTGTACTTATTATTTATCAAATCAAATTATGGTAATTTTAACATTAATTATTCAAATGACATGAGAATTTTTTTTGCAATATTTAATAACGTTGTTATTATATTCGTTTTTGGTATGTAAAAAAATGCTGATAAATATAAAAATCTGTAAAGAAAAGAAGCATTGAACATCTTGTCACTTTTTACCTTTTCATGTCAAGAAAACAAACACTTTTTATCCGTAAATTTAAAACTCAAAAGCTGAGAAAATGACAGAAAAGCGACAACGGAAGAATAATAGGGTTAATTCAAGTCGTTACAGAAAATTCAATGTGTTGCTAATAAGGACAGAATAAAATGCAAAATGTGAAACGTTTATACTATACAAAACAAAATAATTGTTACATTTTCAATGTTAGTGTTTCATTTTAAACAGTAAATGAGAACACTTATAATATTAATTGAACTATTTGAATTGGTAATATATTCCAATGTTTTTCAATAATTAACTGGTAATGATACAAATTATCTATGAACCTGCACATGATATCTGTATTTCATTTGCTATTTGCGTTAGATCTAACGTCTGCCAAAACCTACATTCATTTCTTTCATTTATTAAGTAATTATCCATAATTTTTTCTTATAATTCACTTAAATTAAACACTAATAAATAACTACTGACAAAAATTCATGAAACAAGGAATATTTTTCGTTCATTTCTAATTTTCAACATTTTCATTTTAATTTCTGTCGTTATTAAGCATGCAAAATTAATTCTGTTTATTGATTTGAAAGTAGAAGCTTTTTTTGTAAAATAATAAGGGAAGCAGGAAATTATAAAAATGATGATGTTAATGTTTATTCAACGTTGTGACCAAAAGAGAATATTTCGGGTTATATATTCCAATAAAAATATACCCCATTTAAGAAAATATAACTTTAATCCCCCTCCCTAACTGCCACATACTCCGTCTTCTTGTTGTAGAAGTTTGGATATTTATTTTAAAGTTATTATTTCGTCAGCAAAACTGATTGGTTGCTTTGAAAATCTCAGCCTATATTCGCATCATTTCTTTCAGTATCGCTTAAGAATATAATTTGAATTCGTGATTATTTATTATAAGTAGAATAAAATTTACTTACCACTCCCCACCACAAAGCTTGTGCGAAGTTGTTGAACTTCGATCCTTGAACATCTTTTTCTGCCAAATAAACAAGGAACGAGGCAAAGATTAGACCCAGAAAACCGATATATAGAGTTGTTATAAGTTCCTGTAACAGAACAAAAACAAAATGGCGTATTAGTTCCATATAATAAAAACAGGAATCACTTATGTATATAATGGAGTTAGATCAAAAGTTTTTTATTTAATTTATGTGTAAATCGAATTGCTATTTATTATTTTAGTTAGCTTCTTGCATTTGTCATCCTAACTTAACCTTATTTTTAAAATAATTCATAAAACTACATAGTTTAGTTGTCGTAGAAAAAGTATTATATGTGACTAGTTTTATAAACTCGTAACTAAAGAGACGTTTATAAAACTTGTTATCAAAATTAGCATCGAATTTACTTTGACACGCGAGAGCAAATTATTTTATTTACATTGTTGAACCCAATTCATATTTTAAAGTTTAAAGTTTAAAAAGTAAATTGAAGACTCAAATCTTGCTTAAAATTCCACGCGCCAGAAGCGACAAGTTCACTCGTGAGCTTAATTGCACAAAATGCGTTAAGTGTATAATTTTTTCAGTTTGAGAATCACTGGAATGGGAGGGAAAGGTAGTATTTTGATGTTTTATTTAGAATAACTGTACATCACGCCAAGAAAATTGCAGTGTAAATTAGAAACCGTGTCAAAAACGATGTTTAAAATTTAAAAAGTAATAGGAATGTGTCAGGACCTTTGCAGATATACAACTTTATTAAACAAACTTTGTTTCAATTTTCACTCAGGATAAAGAACACGCAACAATAAAATGCTTTTCAAACAAAACGAACTTACCTGCAGAATTTTATTATTTACACATTAATAAATGCAATTAACGTCATCATGCAATTAATTATTCTAATAATAAACTAGGTAAAAGCGAAGAATATTTATTCATTTTATAAGCATATTATAAATACTTTTTTAATATTTTAATAAATTTGGGGAAAACCTATTGAAAATTCCGAATTGAAATTATTCACAAAATAATAGTTCTTTGTATGTAAATAAAATAAATATATCATCACGCCTTTTACCCATTACTGGGTGTGGCACTCTGCCTCAGCAGATCTCAGTAAGTGATATATTTTTTCGCGTGAAGTGCGGTTACCAGCAGTCAAATCACGGCCCCCAAAGATATTAGTGGAGGGGAAGCCACAGGGGTAGATTTAAATTGGTGCAAATTGTTTGTCGACTGTGGGGATCGAACCATGGTTCTCGAGATCCACAGGCCGACTCGATACCACTGAGCCACCTACCCCATTATTATTATTTATTTGTATGTGAAGGGTAGAAGTAGCTATTTGCTACAAAAAAAAGTATGTCTAAAATTAATTAGGGATTTAACTGTCATAATTGATGTCACAGATTGTACAATTTAGAAGGACTTTCTTAAAATTTAATAAATGTAATTGGTTCAAATTTTGGCAGTTGTTGAAAGCCATTCGGTTAAATATAACAATAATCAAGATTTGAAATCATAAATTTTAAATGAATTATCTGTCATAATTGACAACGAAAAATGTCACCGAATGTGGTAGCTCAGACACTTTAATAAGCCTTTAGGTATAACAATGAAATAATGTACATAATTCGCTTTTGATGTATTTTGGGTAAAGCGTACAGGCAACCATGAACAACGGTTATCTAAGTAGATATTTACATGACCTGGACTAAATTGTTTTATGGAATATAGATCCCAACGTAATTGAATGATTGACTGCAAACTAAGCCAATGTAACCGCTATTAGATTTATGCAAAATTGTTTATCAAAGGATGCGTAATGCTTTTATACTATTTTCGAAATGAATTTGACAACCGATAATCAACAATAATAACTATTTTCTTAACGCATGACATGGCACTTATTTTAACTTCATATAGTAGTCAATGAAACAGAAATAATTTTTTCAAAATTTATAGAATACTAAACGTTTACATTTTTGGTGCCACTGGATTTTGGTGTTTTCTTATAATGAGTAAACAAAGTTAATTAGTTATGAGATTATATAAAGAAATATTTGTAAATCAAATTAATAAAATGTATTATCTGAAAGCGAAAGTAATACTAACCACCGAGAACTGATAATTAAATCAAATTTATGCTTTATGTAATATTAGGTCTTGTATAAATTATTACGTATATGATAATAATATATTGTAATACTTGTGAGGAAAGGGTTTAATTGTAAAACGAGTTTGCTATAGCCCTTTTCCACGTGTGTTACATACAATTTTTTTCAACATTAAACGTGAAAATTACATTTCTACGTTTGTGATACAAAGAAATTTAATAATTATTTTATTTATACATCAAAGAAGTTGTCCCACCATGTCAAATGAAAGTAAATAATTTTCCTCACTATTGAGGGAAACGATAACTATCACAATTAAATTGAGTGAGGGAAATGTCGTCTTCACAAGTAATGTTGAAAAAATTTCATTTAACGTACTGGTTCCCAGTGTACTAAATAACATCTTAATAACATGTTGGATTCGGACGTTTTAGTCGCATCTTGAGACATTAAGCAGGTAAAGTTAGTTTCAGACATCTATCAATGTAACTTAACCTTAGTTTTTAAATAATTCTTAAAACCTAATTGATTTTGCTGTCTTAATTTGCAATCGTAGAAAAAGTATAGTATGTGACTCGTTTTATAAACTATTTAGATACTCGTTTATTATACATTCGTAACTAAAGAAGCGTTTATAAAACTTATTACATAATATACTATTTTCTACTGCCTTCATTTCTTATAGATTCGCTGTTAGAGAAATAGGCGTAAGTGAAGATTTACGAAACAGGTGTACAGGAGCGAATGGATGAATGTTTGTTGCGTGATGATGGATTTTGGTTGTGAGAAAAGAAAAGGTTCGTATGGAGGAAGTGTTAATGTGGTCGAAACGAGTATCGTGTGTCAGGATGAGAATGTTGACGGGTTCGTGCTACCCCATTTAATGGGATATAGCGTGATGTTATGTATGTTAATAAAATGATGTAGCTAAATTAAGTGAGGGAAATGTCATTTTCACAAGTAATGTTGAAAAATACAATTAAACAAAATATTATAAGCACCTACTAAGCCAGTGGCCCAAAATTATTTGTTTAATAAATTTTCATAATCTTTGAGTACCATATGGGGTTAAGATAGGTGTGCAACACCCTGTATGTTTGTCAGTTATCACTATATTATCCAACATTTTTAAGATAAATTTAAATCTACGAGAACATAATTATAGGGTATCTCAGAGATATAAATGTAATTTTCTGTAAGAATATTTTACCGGGTAAGGGTCGGTGTCATAAAATTTTGTAATAAAATTTGTAATAAAATAAGTTTAAATGAGTTCTAACATGAAATATACGTCATGCAATTTAAAGTTTCGAGCACGGATACCATATATCATAGTTATTGATGTAATATAACTCACTACAACTTTCAAAACTTAATTTAGTACAAGACAGCAACTAATCTTACAAAAAATAACCACAATTTAAAAAGTATAATATTCCAATGTCTTCGCACCCCACATTTTAAAAATCGCTAACTTATAACATATAATAATTTGCTAACCTGTCTGTGAGCATAGACGACGGAGCCTAGTAGCTTCCAAGTACCACCGCGACGATCCATCCGGACCATGCGTAGTATCTGGAAGAAGCGAAGTCCGCGCAAGGCACTCGCTGAAAATACTTGGGCACTTGGACCCATTCCTAACACCACTAAGGACGCCAGAATCGTCACTACATCTGGAACAAATAAACAAACAACACCAATATAATAACCCGATGAAGAGATTCACACAAAAGTTTGTTTACACTTATTTAACAATCGAATGAAAAGCAGTTATAACATCACAACATTACAAATAAACTGTACCTAAAAATAATAATAATAACACTAAGTTTTGAATCACTTTTGTGACATCCTTTTCATTGAATATCGAGGTAAAAGAAGCAGAATTACAAATACTTTTCTATTTCTTTACGAGTCTTATTTTATATCACATTATGCAACGTACCTGCTGCTGCAGTATGTTCTGTGTTTTGATTTGTAGTGTTTCATATTTCCACAGAAACTTATGAAAGGAGTATAATTTACGGTAGTTATTGTTTCGAAGCAATTTACCATTAGTGGAAAAATAGTTTGAAATACTTGATAACCGCAAGTTATTTTGATAGCTCGTTATTATTTTGCATTTACTTTAATTATCTATAATTATAGTAAATTGCGCTGCAAGATCGGTAGGTTTGTCGTCTGGCATATATATATATATATATATATATATATATATATATATATATAAGCGACCAAATGTTATTTATAAATTTTAAATAAATTCTATATATAATAAATTCACCAAGTGTATATTTGACGGCTGGCAAGTCACTTCACGCGCATAAATATATCACTTACCGAGATGTGCTACGACAGAGTGTCACACGCAGTAATGGGTAAAGGGCGTGATGATATATTTATATATTTGATATTTAAATTAAGAACCCGACCCGATTTATCCGTATCCAATCCGCTCAGACCTGACTCGACTTACCCGTATTCAACCCGACCCGAACCAGACGCGATATGAACACCTAATAACTGACCCGAAACTCGACTGTGAGTCGGGTCGGGTTTCGGGTTTTGGGTAAAAATGCGCATCTCTATCACGGAGTTCCTGCAGAAAGTGAAATTTCCAAAAAGGTTATACTGAATAATACAAAAGCGAAATAGGTAAGTATTTTTGTCGTAATTTGCATAACAAATATGACGTCTGACATTACACTCAGAATATTTCATCTATTTTCAGAAATATTCGTGTCACAATGTTAAACTGAAATTCAGTTACGACAAAAATAATATCGCGTGGTTCAAAAAAGAGTTTCTGAATTTTCTCAATGAACTAAAGAAAGTTTACTCTGCAAGAAAAATGTTACAAGTTCAAATTATTTTATTTTATCAAATTACAATATCAGTCGGTTTAATAATCACGATAGAAATAGAATTCTTTACGTAGTTATTCTTTGCCTATTCCAGAGCAAACTGTAGGAGAGATATAGAAGCTTGAAAGCTCAGTATAGACAGTTTCAGGGTGTGTTACCTACCTACCCCCATTTGAAGGAATATAGCGTGATGTTATGTATGTCATTCATGGTTTAACCTTCCGGATTAAACTTTTTTATTTTTCTATTGATAATTTCTATGTTAATATAATAAACACGACGTGCTTACAAAGTTCGTCGTAATCGTGTAAGAGAGAAAATTATAAAACATTTTCAGGAAATAGTACTAAAAGTCTAGTGATGTATTCAAAACAACAAGTCCTTATTTAAATGTGAATTTCAATTTGAAATGAAAGTTAACCTAACTTTATATTACGGAGAAGTTTCCATTCTTTTGACGTGAATACATAGAATTTCTTAATAAGAGCTTATACTGCATAACATTTCAGAACCGCGATGTTCGTTAGAGCTTAAAAAGGAGCTGATTAATTAGTTAGTTAGTATGTTCTTTACTCAGGAACCACTGAAAGATGTTAAAATAAGCATACTTCACTGCAGCAAAGCATTTATCAACATTTTCAAGATGTTTTGGAATCTTGTTATTAACTGGGTGTGGTTTTTAGTCTGCGAGTATGCCAGAACATTATGCATACGTACATAACTTCACGCGATAAATAAATAAAATAAATATATCATCACGTCTTTTACCCATTACTGGGTGTGGCACTCTGCTGTAGCTGATATATTGCTTCGCGTGAAGTGCAGTTACCAGCCGCTGAATCACGGCCCCCAAAGATGTTAGTGGAGGGGAAGCTACAGGAGTAAAATTGTGTATTGGGTGTGAGAATCGAACTCGGGTTCTCAAATCCACAGGCCGACGCAATACCACTGAGCCACCTATTCCGTATTCCAACAAATGGAGTAACACGAACCCTTGGAACATTCACAGAATATCCATTCATCAGATACATCAAATAATCAATCTTTGTCAAACATTCTCATCCCCTTTTTGTGTTTTTAATGTAACGATTTGATTTTCTATGTAACACTGAAGGTAAAAATAAGATTAGAGATTAATATTACTACTGTATGAAAATAAAATGAATTAAAATTGAAAATTCGATATAATTCAACTTGCCTGGTTTCTATATCCGTATTCTATTTGACATCAAACTTACGCGTTTATTTACTGAATACGATGACTTATTTGTCTTCACTCATTCGACTGGGTTATTTAGCTCTATTTATTCCCACTACTGGTTTAGTTAGTCACATGGTTTAACTTATCTGATATGACGTAAATGTAATATAGTTAAGTGATATAAATGTAACTTTTAATACGTGATAAACATTTATAAAGCAATATTTTTTAATAGCATAATAACAGATGTTTAATTTAGTTTGCCAAGAATACGTTCAATATTTTGAAACGCCTATGAAATTCAGAATAATTTAAGGTGTGAGTATGTGTTTTATGGGCTTGGGATTTGTTTGTTAAAATGAGAAGCGAAGCGAGCTTTGCCAAAACTATGTTTTAACCTACATATATATTTTATATAGTAGTGCGGAAATATTTGTGTATGAAAAGGTTATTTTTTCTTTTTTTTTGTGCGACATATTTGACATTATAACAGACTGTCATTGACATTACTAAAGGTTACAATAATATACAGGGTGTTTTATACTTTAGGGTATATATAATAGAAGACAGAAGACAAATAATTATATTGTATTTTCATGTTTACAATAGTGATTTCAGTCCAGAAATTGAGTCATATTTATTGCAGTTCTGTTATCGTGAAGTTGATGGGTAACAAACTATTTTTGACATTTTATTATAAT
The DNA here is from genome assembly GCA_947425015.1 of Pterostichus niger. Classification (NCBI taxonomy): domain Eukaryota; kingdom Metazoa; phylum Arthropoda; class Insecta; order Coleoptera; family Carabidae; genus Pterostichus; species Pterostichus niger. Next base: position 17,972,154 of record OX380347.1, read on the forward strand.
TATTTTAAGATGTCATTTTCAAGGTTAATATATGAAAATAATGCTTAATATTTAAATTACAGATTTGACTCCATCGAAAATATCTTACTCGTATCGTAAAAACTTATTTACCGGATTTATAACGTAATTAACTATTTTCAAACTTCGCAAAATTATGAGTAGGGATCGACCGATACCGATATCGGTATCGGTATATCGGCCATATCGGTCCTTTTGGCCGATATGCAATCCACGATATCGGCCTATATCGGTATCGGCATAAAAAACTATAAATTACTTAATATTTCAGTTGCTAAGGATTTTTAAAGGAAATTATAACAGAAATACTAAATAAAAAACAAATAAAGTTTATTCTTATTCAAAATTTAGCAAAAAAGTCATTAAAATGTAGAAGTAAATTTGCACACTACGTTAAACAAATTAATATTTAAAGTTAAGGTTTGGCAAGTTGTAATGTAACAAAATTAAGCTTTCTGCTCTTTCCGGAGTAGACGATTCTTGCGCTTTCATAAACATTTCCAGCTGAAGAAAATAGCTGTTCACTAGCAACACTACTTGGCGGTGGTGCTAAATATATTATTGCAACGTTGTACATCAATGGAAAAATGTCTTTTTTTTTTGCGCCCACCAAGTCAAAGGATTTTCATTACTTGATATTTTTTCTAATTTCTTATACAATTCAATCTCATCATCAATTTTATTCATCATATCATCATTACTTTTCTTATATGACACTGATTTACTTGTCGTCATACCAGTAAGTTCATCAAAAGTCATTATAAATCACTTTTACCTCATTTATACAGCAAAAAATTTACGACAAAATTTTATGGCCGATATATCGGTATCGGCCGATATCGAATATGAGTACATCGGTATCGGCCGATATCGGTATCGGCCACAAAAAATCATATCGGTCGATCCCTAATTATGAGCATTGTGAATAGTTTTATTGCCACTGCCTGACACTACAGTCAGTTATCTTATGTTGTATAATGAATAAATTTACTATTCTTGTGTTTATAATTATAATTTTATGTTAATAATTCTAAATAAGCTTAATACCATCCTTTCGCTTACATTCGGTACAAAATATTACCAGTTTCACAGTTTAGTATTGTGCACACGTTACTAAGTCAAAGATAGCATCACGGGATAAGTATTTTACTGAGTAACTACAGTCGCGCCAGGCCCCATAAACTCTATCCGTATTTGAAAAATTTTCAAGCTATTTTCATCGTTCATAGATATAAATGTAGAGCATACATTTGCCTGAAAACAAGAATTTTAACAGAAAAAATAAATAAATATATCATCACGCCTTTTACCCATTACTGGGTGTGGCACTCTGCCTAAGCAGATCTCGGTAAGTGATATATTTTTTCGCGTGAAATGCGGTTACCAGCCGTTAAATCACGGACCCCAAAGATATTAGTAGAGGGAGAGCCACAGGGGTAGATTTAAATTGGTGAAAATTGTTTGTCGGCTGTGGGGATCGAACCAGGGTTCTCAAGATCTACAGGCCGACTCGATACCACTGAGCCACCTACCCCATAAATTTTAACAGTAACATCGTTTAATTTGAATGGAGGGATTTAAAAGTCATTTTTCCAAAGTCTGTGATTTAATTAATGTTAATTTAATTAAAATCTCATATATTTGATGTTCGATAGTTTTGCATGAATAAGTTAGAATCATGAGTATCGAAAAGAAAACAAGAAAAACAATTGAATTTTTCGATGCATCGACAAAAGTCATTGCCCTTTACAACACAATAGCATCGCATGTCATATTTAATCACGACCGCATTTTCAACTAACAATTTTACCAACTGCATTCACTTTGCAAATCTGCAGTAATTTACACCGCAGTCGTAGCGGAAATAATAACTCTTTATACTATATTATATCGCAACAAAATACACTAGCGCCACCGGAAAGTGCAAGACTATTTGGACATATTTAAACCCTAGTAAATTAATATATTTCATCGTGATGTAAGTGGTTCCGGTTCGAGTGACGTATAAAGGTTCATGGCAGCGTACTAGGGCGACTTCTGCAGTGGCGGTCACGCTATGTTGCAGGTATTCCTTATGATCACTGTTTACAGACCTTAACATACGAACACAATAGCATGCAGGAATTACACACTATTATTTCATTTCGACTGGAAAAAGTATTCTCCAATTGTTGACAATACAGTTACAACCTTCACTGAAAATAGGCTTAGCTTCTTTCATATGCACGAAAGATGGCTGTTCATTTCGTAGAGAAAAAAGTAATTCTTTTCCTCCCTTATTTATGGTTGATTTACGATTAGTGGTAAAATAGTTTGAAATACTTGATAAACGAAAGTTATTTTAAAAGCTCGTTATTATTTTACATTTACTTTGATTATCTATAATTATAGTAAATTGCGCTGCAAGATCGGTAGGTATATCTAATATGATTGTCTGTCGTCTGGAATATATACAGGGTGTTTCACAACTTAGAGCAAAAAATTAAAGGGTATATTCTGTACGATGTGCTGATCATGAAACAAAAAGAATTTTGTTTTAAATCGCAAAACTATTTTCCATGTTTCCCAGTCCAAATTTTTTCGTTGCCACTGCCACTGTGTGGATGATTATGTTAAAGTTATTAATTAAATAAAATTCTATTATAAATAACTGCTAATAATTGAATTGTGTAATTATTCTTTCGTAGTTGATACCTACTTCATTGTTTGTGTTTAATAGGAAAGCGAATCCAGTGCAGTACTACAAAAAATGTTTTAAAGCGAAATCTACCGCAGCAGAGTGTGACACCCAGTAATGGGTAAATTTGTTATTATATAACTTATACCCTTAATATTTTTTTCGAAGTAAAAAACAGCCTGTATAAGCTATCGTATCGCACACGAGATTTGCGCCATAATATCCAAGTATACTCGAGGTAAAACATAATTTCGTCTGCATCGTTGCATGATTTCAGCGCTGTAGACTGCATTCTGCAGTGTAAAATTTTAATACGTCATTACCAACTATACAGCGTTAGGTTAGGATAGGTTAGGTTAGTGGGCCATTGCTGGTACCAGCGATCAAAACGTCCGCATTAAAAGTCAAAGAACGTAGTTCAAATCTTCTCCACTCTAGCACTAGTGTCGAATTAATATTTCATAAGGAGAGCCGAGTAAAACACTCCATTTAAACTCATTTCAAATGTATGTTGTTACATTTAATATGTAAAATGCAAATGAATATAGATGCAAATCTATTTAAGATGTAAAATACAAAATGAGATATTTAAATAATGTAATGAATGCAATGGAAATTTATGAGAACTAGAACTTAAGACATAAAATATTGCAATGTAATTATTAATAACTTGCGTTAGATTAAACTTAGCTTATGATCTATACAAGGTGTTCACTGAAAAGCGGGCTATAAGCATTATTTATATGGGATATCAGTATTTTTATGCACAAAAGTATATATTTTGTTAGTATATAATTTACGGATGACTCAATTTCGATAGAGAAACAACAGAAAATACGAAGTTTAAAATGAAAAACAAAAAATCAGTAAATATATAAAAGTTAAAACTTTCAAAATTTCGCTCATATCTTGTACTTAATCCATTGGGACTCACAGAGCTGTAGTGTAATAGTTTACATATTGTAGAACTAAATTTTCATAAATTTTCTTTTCAATTTTCTATCAGTATGACGTACAAAATGTTGCCGCCGGTCCACCGACCACAGATGTATATTGCCGAATCTGCCCGAATGTAAGACAAGCTTGACAAGTTTAACTAACCTAACCTATATATTATATATTAAATGTAATATAATTGAGCAATTTAATAAAATATATAATACACTTCGGCTATAAAGATTTTTTCACTACTTACTTGGTTAATTTCCTCAAAAAATTCTATTTCACATTCGCAATAAAAATTCTTCTTCATAATCTGGGTTAGATATATAAATAATTATTTAATTTTATTTACCATTTAGGCGAAAAATAAACTGTCAAACACCAAAATTATAAATTTGTCTTGCACTACAGTTTCACATCCGAAACACGCTAAAGTACAACTGCATTTATTTGATTGAAATTTACCATTCATCTGACATATCAAAACCTTCATAATATACACATACAGACACACCATCGAACACACGCACATATTTAAAAGTAATACAAACATCGCGCAATGGTAAATTGCATTATAATTCTATAACACACTGTTATACGAGAACAACACAAACGATATACGTGAAGAACAAAGGTAATGTAATGCACGAAGTCGATAAATTTCCCAGACATAAATAGAAGAACTAATAAATAATTTCTTAGAAATCGTCCAGGACCGATATGGAACAATGAAACTAGTAATATTTACCTTGCGAAGTTAATAAGTAATTGTCAACTTATTATCTCATTACAAGTTATTATTTACCTTGTAATACATATAATACTATTACCTCGATGTTATGTTATTACATTTTTGACCAATGATTCTCAACCTAGGATGTTCACGTTTAGTAAACGTTTCTTTAGTTACGAGTGTGTAATAAACTAGTACCTATCTAAAGAGTTTATAAAACAAGTCACATAATATAATTGTGATTAAGATCTTATTTAGCACCATGGAAGTAGAAAAATATAATTGTGTGTAAGTGGTTCAAATTTTGCTATACGCTGCAGGTCCTCTGTATTGCAATTGTAATGAATAAATAAATAACTGCACTTTTCAAAAGACTTTAAAGTTTATAATTATAAGTAGTGAATTCTCTAATTTATTTATATTTACATACATATTTATATTTAAACAAGGGGGAGTGACATTTGGTAAATTTATACTTATATATTATTTACGAGGTAATAGGCTGAAATAAATTAAGAACCACTGGATTAGACCTAACCTACAGTTCTAGATTGTGTTTATGTTCATGTTCATTGCCAAGGAAAAGAAATAAATTTCGATAAATCGATTACAGGTAAGTTAATTTGGAGGGTGGTTCTCAGCTCTAAGGAAACTGAATTACCTAAATTTAGTTTTCCTGTATTTATTCGTTTAGTACGGAAATATAAATTATAACGAAATAAGTTTAAACACTAAACAAAATTAAGGTTCGACATGCGCTTTATTTCATCTGAAGAAGACACCTGAACACAAAATATTTTTTTAACAACAGTTCCTACTATGCACAACATGAACTTAATTCTAATTACAGTACCGGGGACCTACAGTTTATAGTGGAATCCAAACCAGTCACAAAAATTATTAGGAGAAATAAAATTTGTCAGTTTTTCGCATAATTTATTTGTAAATATATCTACATTTTTTACCTATTTCTGGATATGGCACTCTGCCGTAGTAGATCTTGGCGAGTGATATATTTATGCGAGTAAAGTTTAGTCAAATAACGGCGCTTAAAGATGTTAGTAGAAAGGATACCACAGAGGCAGTTTTAATGAGGTAAAAATTGTCAGATACGGAAATCGAACCCAGATTCTCAAATTGTACCCCATTAATAATTATAATTTATTTATAAATACAAACATGGCCTGGTCCTACTATCGATGTTAATATTTTATTTATTTATTTACTTTGTTTTTCCGAACTGTATATAAAATAATTTATTTCAATATCTTGCTTGTCCCGTCCAAAAATCGCGTGTTTTCTTGTTTGAAAGAAAATGTAATAAGTAATACAAGTAGATACGTAATTTAAGAATTGTAATAGACTCGCAAATTAAGCAATATCGTGCGGCGTAATATCGCTGAACTTTTAGAAAAAAAGGTTTTATAACTTTTCTTTGTAAACTTTCCCGGAATTTCATATATGTAAGAAGTGCACATTTAAAATATTCATGTTCTTTCCAAATTCTTCGCGATATTAAAATAATTTTCATGGATTTGTTTGCGTGCTAACCTATATAATATTTTGCGTTTTGTGAATTGTATGCTAACCGTATCACATTTTTGCGAGAAAACTTAAAACTAAATGTCAAATAACATGAAATTTGGTTATCAAGTAATCGCTACCTTAGCATTTACTTTTCAAAAGTATTACATTGGTTTTATTTTAATCCGATGCTTTATTTTCATTTTATGGGTGAAACAAATTTATGCCAATTCGCAGGTCATATCAGATTCAACGTTTTCCGCATTCAATATTTTATAACCATTCAAGAATATGGTAAACAACTAATATTGTACAAAAAATGTAAATCGCGTACGTAAATGTTAGCTTTTTTGACAGCATAAAATTAGTATATTAAAGAACGAGTTTTATAAGACATGTTTTTTAGTACGCCAGTGTGATAAAAGTTTTATAAAATGAGTTATTAATACTGTTCTTTTCTATTTTAAAATTTAAAAAAAATCTGCAATATTTTAAATCGAGTCAATGCAGGACAATTTCTATATGAAATATTGTGGTTGGTAACTGTTATTGATATTTATGCAATTGTTCAGATTTTGAGGTTGTATTGAAATTTTGATGTTCTCAGCTAGATAAGTTCAGTTATTGTAATTAACGCAACTGGGTTTCGTAATGATTTCCTTATGACCGTAAAATAGAAAAGCAGTATTTTAAGAATAATATTTAATTTCTTTTTGAATTGATATAATCCAAATTCTAATAAAGTTTTTGTCTCAATTAACAATCAAAGTACAATGAATGTACAATCTGATTTTTGTCTAATAACCAAATGTCAATAATTCGTGTAAGACTTCATATAAAATCACCTACAGAATTGAACGTGATCAAAAAATTTAATAAAGAGAAGTAGCTTACCTATAATACAAAATGGTCGCCGTAGGAATTTCAGTCTTCCTATCGTGCCTTGGTATCGTGATCTGCATCCTGAAGACCATAATCTGAAAAAAGAACCAATTCTTAACTTTCTCAAGTTTCCTTTCTCGCTTTTGCGAGTTGTGGACTTTAATTAAAGAAAAATAAAGTACTGTTAAGAATATTCATTTAGTAACAACTTCTGAAGACTTTTCAAGGAAAATGAGGGTCGTGCTTTTTGCTTTGTACATTATTTTATCGCCTTCTCAGGTTAAACATAAATTTTGTAAGGAAGAACTTGGAAATAAGTATTTATTTTGGAGTGAACTCAGAATTTTCATAGTAAAATAAAAAACAACAAATTTAATTTTTACCGAAAAAAATCGGTAACTCTAAATTTTGGAATTGCCCAATTTCAGAATCAAAATGTTCGTGAATTATGCACCACTTGAAATATATCCTCCAATGTGCATGTTTATTTAATTCAAATCATTGACTAGCAAACATGGGTGTGCTAGCGAAGAAATTGACTCGTTTGTAAGTGTAAATTATCTCAAGGTAAAGTGAGAAAGTCACGCCCATTTGTCGGTGTGATATAAATCGTGTTTCTCACGCATATACTACAGCCTACACCAACCGCAGAGACTGTATATCGCTATACAATTTGGCGTACTGCATGGCAACTGGCGTCTGACGTTACATCAGTATCAGTGTCCCCTTATGAGAAATTTCGTTACATGTCTCTGATAGTAAATGGATATAATATTGGTAATTATTTGAAATAAACTAAAAGATTTATTCTATCGACTGACAAAACGGCTTTAGGTAGAAGCTTTAGATACTTGTCCATCGTAAAAATTCTACAATTGAATCAGCAATATTACTAGAAGAAAATGTAGAAAAGTAAATGTAATTCTGTTACGGGGAATTGTTTAACCGTAAAGTCAAACTTAAAACTAAATTAATAATTCTTAATCGTTATTTACACAAAAAACAGATCGTCATATATGCAGTTAAGGTGAAACATTTGTCCAGAATTTATCTTCGTGACCAACAGAAAACCAAAAAGATATACGCAAAAATAATTGTCATGCGTTTTATAATATTATCAACTTTAGAATATGGCACGCTTCTCATATTTCAATTGCTGGCATAACATGTACTTATTATGATTTCACCGGCATATTCCCATGTTGCTATCAAAATTGATATGTATTGAAAATTTTAATGGACTCGCAATTTGCTGTATGGGAAAACCGCAAAATGGATACATTTAGTTATTGCAAAATGAGTATAAACAAGTGATTGACTGGTGAATTATTGAGATCTGAAATGTGATTCGGCGAAATATTTTCCCATGGCGTTAACTATATTTATACTAAATTATTGTTGACCGCATTTATTTCAAGTTCCGCAGTTATTAATTATTATAAATAATTTATTTTGCAAGAAAAATAAAATTTCTTTTACCTATAGTTGTAGTTGTTTTGATAAAATATTTGAATAAAATAAAATTTAAAAATATATTATCACATCTGTTATCCATTACTGGGTGTGGCATCCTGCCGTAGCAGATCTCAATAAGTGACATATTTATATACAGGTATCAACAGTCAAATCACTTCCAAAGATGTTACTCTAAAGAAAGCTATAGGGGTAATTTTATTGTGGTGCAAACTGTTTGTCGGTATCATTAAAATTTCTTTTTGCGATTACTTAGAAATTTAGCTTTGTTAGACTAGAAAATCCATCTTTACGTATCTTTATTTTATGTAGATATTTTTCATTTGTGTGTCAAATGATGAAAAATTTGTTATTGATGGTCGCAAAAAATATTGTACGTAACAAACTCTGAAAGTGTTTATAATGGGCTCTCGAGCTTCCAAAGGATCGCTCGGGAATATTCTTGCACACCCAGTAAATCATCACTTTCCGATCTTGTTGTTAAACATTTAGTTTCCAATTAATAATACAAAACATAAAGGAGTAAATTTAAAAGTAATCTGAATTTTATTTCTGATAGAAATTATTAACATAAGAGAAATTTAAAACACAGAAAAAGTTGAAATTTCAATATATTAGGTTGCATTTTTCTACCTTTTATGACTTTGCCAGTAAATGTTTAAGTTCTTTAGACAGTGCCAATTAAGTAACAAAAAATATGTGTAACCAACGATTTAGAAATTATTTCCAAATTGCCAAAATCTGGTTTTCGCCATTATATGAAGGCTCAAATATTTGGGCAATAAGAATAAAGAAATCATAAATTTTGGACAGTTTTGACAATAAACTGTGGTACCAGTTCTCGATTGATCATTTCGTAATTAATTTCCTGAGTTCACTTCGTCGTTGTATTTACGAAAACATTAAAGATAGATTAGAAAAGTTTGAACTTACCTAAGACTAAATTCGATCGCAAACCACACCACCACTACTGTTTCCATATAAAAAAGTATTAGAACTGCTTTTGCTTCATAGTCATCTATTGTTGAAAAGACACTCAACGCCAAACACATAAACACCATACAAAATCTGAAACAAAAGAAATACACATCAATCAGATAAATATTTAATTCTTCTTTATTTGTTCTTTAAGCTAGATTTATAATGAAGTAATGCAAGAAATAAAGCAGCTGGAGCAAAGTAAGAAGTAACACTAAACTCGCAAGTTAACTTCAGCATTAATCTATCAATCTTTCGACGATTTATCATGCAGAGATTTATGAACCTACTAATTGTATAACTCTACGATCTACTTTTATGTATCACCAAGTTTAATCAAATACAAGTTCATGTCTGACAGATAACAAATGATAATATTGATCACCGATTATTAGACTATCAAAGGACCATCTCACAGGTTACGCAAAAATGTTAACTTCTCATTGACCAGAGGCAGAGAATGAAAAATGTTTTTACTTCAAAATAATAAATAATTTATTGAAAGATACATTGCCGAATCAAATAATTAACCTCTTTTAGTTGGGCAAATTCACTAATTCTTAAATAAACACTTGAAAAAAGTTAGAGAACACAGATAATCTAATTTACTTGCAAAATGAGTCGTTTATAATTTGCTAAAAATAAAGCAAAAAAGGAAAGAAAACTCTTGATTCCTCTTTGAAAGAAGTGGAATGCGGTACAGAAAGTACAAGTGATTGAATGATTTTGGTGAAGTCGAAACTCAGTTAAAAGTAAACATGTAATGAATGTGTTGGTTTATTTAAAGTTGTCGAGTGTAAATTGGACTTTACTTCTATACATAAATCAGATTCTTTTATGTGTTTTATTTACTGCGCTATTTCAGACTTTTTATTGGTAGTATAAAATAAATTTCGCGAGTGTTTTTAAATGTTTAATTAATCAAGTGGTGGTTTACTTCTGGTTAGAAAGACTTCTTTTGTTGAATGTATTTTCGAATTGTGAAAACAATTTATAATTCCAAAATAGTAATTAGGATTACGAACTGTGGAACTCATTGTTCTACAGAGTTAATTTAAAAATTTACATTATAATGGGACTAATTGTATAACAAAAGCAAATTGAATTCAGAATAAAATATCAATACTGATAACTAAAACCACAAACTTTTACAATTATTTGGGAAAACTTTATTTCACAGCCAAATTCGTCCTGTGAACATGGCGAACTTTCCATCAAGCCATCCAATCGTTTAGAGCAGAAATTCTTAATCGAGGGTCCGGGAAAGAATATAAAAGGGTCCGCGAAACTTAAAAGATATCTCAAGTTTTAATTGTAATTCTACCTACTAGTATTTTTATCTGTTATTATGACTTTATTTAATGTCTCGTTTGAAATATTGCAAGAATCATATTATTTGAACATTATCAGAGTGAAATAAATTTTATTCATTATCTCACTTTAAAATAGAGATATTTAAAAAATGTAATCACTTTTAAATATCAGTAAATTTATTTCTTTATTTCTCAGGTCTTTATTATATGAATCTTTATTTAAAAATCAATATAATATTCGTAATTATAGTAGAAATTGGGAGGCCGCGAAATGTATTTGGCAAATTTGAGGATACACGATGACAAAAGCTTAAGAACCGCTGGTTTAGAGCATCCACTATGTGGAATTTATTGTCTTTTGTTCCTACCCCTTTACTTATTAAATATATATTATCTGTACTTTAATGATAACCATTACGATACAGATTTTCATGACGTCATTATATTTTTCTCTAAAGTAATTAGTTTGCCCAAAAATCACTGGTTGGTTTGAAGAAAACACCCTGTATATTTGAAGTTAAAATAGCTTTTTAATAAAAATAGATAGTTGTCAATTGTAGCAATTAAGTTTGGGTATTAAATTCCGAAGTCAAATGTCACATGCTTCAGATATTTTTTATCTGCATTTTAATTATGCATATTTTATTTGAATACACCGTTTATTTTAAATCATATTTACAAAATTGCTGTTAGGAAACAGTGTCCTATATATTTGTGTAGATTCCGCATCTGATTCGAATTTCCAATTCTCGTGGTCGTATCGAGATTCGGTTGAAAGCAGTTGAACTGACAACACTGCCATGGGAATGCATCTATCAGTGTCGGTTTTAATTAAAATAAACTTAATGCAACGCGGTAATTAGCTGCCATTCAACTGTTTTGTTGAATTTGTTGAAAAATTCAACTTGATGAAGGAAACGCAAACGGTTAATGCTAACGTAACAAAAAATTCAACTGTTTCTAGCATTTAAAATAGTTCCACGAAAAACTATAATTCTGGATAAGTCTTATCGTGTTTTTTTTTCATTTTGTGTTGGCGTTTTCCAGTTTAATATTTCTGGGAAATCTATCAACATCTGTGGTTAGAGATTGCTTCTTGAAATACTTTTTAAAATCATTGAATTAACAATCAGTACGTGAGAATCTGGATAAAAAAATAATACATCTTTTTTATATTTAATTTGTAATTGTCTGGAATTTACTTTAAAAATAAACGCAGGCATTGAATTCTTTTTTTTTTATATTCATTGTTACAGAATTTTTGCGTGAGTAAGATATCGGATGGATGGATGTTAAAGGTTTATTTTGTGATGAAAGATTCCGATTGTGAAGAATAAATATGGTTGAAGCAAGGATGGTGTGTTAAGATGAGAATGTTTGGCGAAGATTTATTATTTGATGAATCTTATGAGTGGATGTTTTAGAGTTTATGATACTCCATTAGATGTTATATATGTACATAGGAATTAGAATATCTTTCTTTTTTATATAAGATCTTTCAAAATTATTGCTAAAATAATTGAGGATGCATATTATTGTATGTACTGATTACAATGCAATAAGGTTTTTGCCGAAATTCTGAAAAATAATTGCAGATTACTTGAAGCTAACACTTTTCGTGCCATGAGCCTTTTTTGGGACATCCGGTATATATAAATTACAGTTGTATAAATAGTGTTAAAAGTCTTGAAATACTTTAAGAACATTTCGGAATTCATATACTCGTATTTTGCTATATTGCATTAGTGAAATTTGAAATTGCACCCCCTGATTCGAATACCGAAAATGGATCAATATACTGCAGTGTCTGATATGTATCTATATCTATTATCTAGAAGTACAGGTACGCAGCTAAAATCTGGCGAGAAGCTCGAGTTATCTATAAATAGATGGCAGCATACCGAAATTCAATAATTTATATCTGCACTGGATATTTGGTGAGATGTCGAGATTAGCATAACAACGTTGAATTTCAAAAGGATTAAAAATTAATTGTAAGCTGCTTCAGCGTCGCGTCCATGCCAATTATATACGAGGTGTAGAGCAAACGTGTATCCTATACATGAGAATTTCATTTTTGTGGAAATGCGGGATTCGAATTGGAATATTGTGATTTTGTCTACACGTGGCAAATGATGGAACTAGGTTATACGATTATTTAAATAAATATTTGAAATTATTCATATTAATTAGAACTAAAAGCATGTGTTCTATGGGCTCAGAATTTGTTTGTTAGATAGCAAGTTAAGCGAACCTTGCCAAGACTATATTCTAATATGAAAATTGAAAAACCAAGATTTTCTTAATGATAACGTGGCTTTAATTATGATTCAAACCTTTATTCTGCTTGTAGTTTTTGACTTGAAAATGATTAAAACGTCGTTAGTTAATGTTTAATTTTTATTTATAATTAAAGAAACGTTACTACCTTTATTTTCTTTCATTTTACTTGTCATAACATACAATTTTCGGCTTAATTCTTGACAATTAGCGAATAAAATATTTTTTTTATTTTGTAACATATACACACCGAACTGTCAGTTGTAAATTAGAATACTTACACTAGCATATGATAGAGTATAGGAATGACCCCTCTTGGCCTCTCGAGGAAGTTGTAGACGCGACTTTGGAGACGTCGGTATCGAGCGTCTCGTCGCGAAGGCCGATAGTTCAGTGGTTTCCCGAGCAGACTCATCCTTGGCTGTGTTAGGCGCCCGCGTTTATGCCGTCGCTCATGTAGACTTAAACTGCAACAAGAACAACAAAACAAATCAAATTAACAATCAAAAGAAATTAGGGGTTACTGAATATATATTTTGTGCTAACAGCGCCACAAGCATTTTTTTAGGTTTAAAATTACCCCATGGCTCCTTTTTTACTAAAATCTTAAAGGGCCGTGATTCCACGGCTGGTTACCGCATTTTACCAACTATTTTTTTTAAATTTGCTACGACAGAGTTTCTTATCCAATAGGGTAAAAGGCTTAATGATATATTTATTTAATATTGTACCTTTTTCATAGAACTTCAAGTTAATGACGTTAGAAAAATAAAATATCAGCAGAAATTGGGTCAGTAAAAAGCAGTTTTTGTTTACACTCAAAGGGAAATCTTATATGTATCCTTGCGTTCCACATGTTGCCTTAGGCTACTAAATAATGACGGAAAATTGGATCTGCAGGTTTACTTTTCTCTACTCAAATATGGAGATATGTAAACATTTAAAAATACTTTGTTTTAGAGATATTTCTATTATTATGATTGCAAAAGCATATCTCAATATCTATTGCTTTTTGTGCCAATCAAATGAGAAAGTATGAACCCTTGAAACATTCACTGAACATTTGTTCATTAAATTCATCTTGAATTTAATATTTGCCAAGGATTCGTTTCACCCTCATTCACATTGTACGGTGGTATGGTTGGCGTAACGACATTTAAATTCGAATATCCTATTCAAGCTAAAAAAAATATATGACTTTGTACTTTAATTGGGATATAGTTTCTTTTGTGTCGTATAAATAAATAAATAAATCCTTTCATATACGATTGAATCTTTCATTCACACACCGTTAACCATATTTATTCATTTATTCACTGATCATGAGAGAAATTATCAATGATTGGTACAAGTATACAAGGTATGAATCTGGTCATCGCAGCTAAGCTCAACAATTCTACGATCGCGGACGTCGAAAGAAGAATAGAAAAAAGATCGGGTTAGAACGGAAAACATATGTTTTTGTGGACGTCTTTGTGTCATGCTCGCTCGCTATCAGTTACGAGAACTCAGAAGTGAAATGAATGTCAGATGTCGCTAAACCGTACAATCCTTGCCCGGTTTACAGCTTTTGGTTTTACTTCCAGCTTCGTCTTCAGTTTTCCGATACCGTTAGGCTGGAAATGCTCTCAAAATAAATCTGTTATTACTGCCCTGGGTTAATGCTCAACATTATAGTGACAGTTTAAACTAAATCTAATTAACCCTGAAGTTGCAATAAGATTTTGATGTTATTATAAATAGAATATATTTAGTGTACATATTTTGTAAGTGATATGTAGTCGAACTGTGGATTTGAGAACACGGATTCGACTCCCATAACCGACACAAAATTTTCACTATATTAAAATTACCTCTGGAGCTCTTTCTCCACTAACATCTTTGGAGCCTTGATTTGACGGCTGATGCATGTTCTTCACGGACATAAATATATCTGCTGCGGCAGAGTGTGCATAAAATATATCACTTACTTAGGATCTCCTATGGTGCTGTCTTCCTTATCATTAACTATAGAATGTCTGACTACAATTATGTAAAATTTATTTTCAAACAAGAGCAGGCGATGCTTCTTTTATTTCTTTATAGATTCGTAGTTAGAAAAGTAGGCGTAAGTGAAAGATTTATAAAACAGGTGTACAGGAATGGATGGATGTGATTGAGTGTTTGTTGCGTGATGATTAATTTCGGGTGTGAGGAATGAAAGAGCTTATATGGAGGCAGCGTTAGTGCAGTGGAAGTGAGTATCATGTGTCAGGATGAGAATGTTGATGTGGACTGATTTTTGTTTAAGAATATGTTAATGAATGTTCTGTGAAAGCTTCAGGGGTTCGTGTTACTCCATTTAATGGGATATAGTATGATGTTATGTATGTATTTTAATTACTTATATACTTAGGTATAATTATAAAAACGAATAGAATAATAAATAACTGACAACATTATAAAAAGTGTGGTAAAAACAATAGTTTTATACTAGCAGTTTTTGAAGTGAGATAAATGTATAAAAGTAAAATAAAAATAATAGAATAATTAATTGTAGTTAAAGAATGCCGATCGATAACAGATAACAATTAATTATCAAAATAAGGAAGTAGTTCTCTCAGGTCTAGATAATACATGTATTTCCAGGTTTATTTTTTAGTGGAAATGAATTTTAGTAAATTCTATAAATATGCAATATGAATGAATAATTATTAGGTATAATAGGTATTAACTTGTTACCGTTATAATAAAAGTTATCAAAAATTCGTTTAAGTTTATTGTGTCATCATTCATCATGTTATGTAGCAATTGAGCAAATGTTATTTTTGGCTTGATTTGTACATACAAACATAAACGTACACCATCTGCACGTGACTATATATTTACGTAGGTGACTGTACACATTACATTCATATTAGCCTATATTTACGCGCCATTCGTGGAAATATTCTATAAATATTAGACCAAACTAATCCAATCTCAAAACAATGCCGAAATTCATTCCTATTCTGTATACCTGCTACAAAAATAATAACCTATGCCGCTGTTACGTGGTCGACAAACACTATTTATATATTCATACGATAGCAATTATTCAAGTGCAGTAACTGTAACCTAGTGATAGACTGGCTGGACTCATACAATATCCATTAATCTGACTTCGACGAAAGATCGTTCGACGTAGTACGGTTGCGATTTGACCATGTGAGAAAATAGAGAAACATAAATGACGTCACACCAAAAAAGAACGATAAAATAATTGAAAGATTTGTCAGAAAACAATTGGCGCTTCGATGAACATGTTGTAATGGTACAGTATAGCATCGGAGAGAGAAGTTTTACAAATACTTTTTCTCATCTAGATCAAACAAAATATTGTAAATGATTCGATATTATTGATTGGATGCCATCCAAAAGTTATTTATTGTAATTGAGGTGAAATATTGTTATTTTGATTATATTTACTGGTTATTTAACATGTATAATCTTTTTTTAAAAACGAAATTGTATTTACTTTCTCAACTTCAAATAACATAAGATTAAATAAAAAATAAAATAAATATATCATCACGCCTTTTACTTATTACTGGGTGTGGCACTCTGCCGAAGCAGATCTCGGTAAATGATATATTTCTTCGCGTGAAGTGCGGTTACCAGCCGCCAAATCACGGCCCCAAAGATGTTAGTGGAGGGGGAGCCAAAGGGGTAGATTTAAATTGGTGAAAATAACATAAGTTTAACATAAATAAATGTATTAGGCCTAGGGTTGTGCATTTGACCAGTCAAATATTTTTCGGTCAATTGACCGACCATTTGACCGGTCAATTGACCAAGAAACATTTAATAAAAATCACAATTAAAATTGTAATTTATTTATATAGTACTGTTTACTACATCCAATATTACTGAAAATGAAAAACCAACAACAACTAATAAACAAAACCACATCAAATTCAAAATAAAGGGGAAAATAAAGTAAAAGACGTAATGAAATGAAATAATATGTATTTATTTTATTTGTAAAGTAAAGTAAACAAATTCTCCAGAACCCAGAATACCAAACTAGATATACGATATTCATGTAATAATAGTATGTAGCTATTTTCATTGAACAACAGATGTCGTGGCGGTTCCATTTAGATTATTTGACCGTTTTATTTGGCCGTCAAATATTTTTGGTCAATTGACCACGGCACAACCCTAATTAGGCCATTTGACATTAACATTTTAGCTAATGAATCGTTTCTAATAGTTTGTAAAGTACAATATATAAGTAATTGCGTGTAGACGAAACAATCACTTTCTTCTTGAAGCTACAAGCGGTGCATTTATCATTTTATTCATATAGTATTTTGCATTTGTTACTCAAATTTGTTGAAGTTTCTTCATATATTTGTTCAGAATAAAACAAACTAAAATAGGTACAATTTAAATATTAATTATTATCAGTCCAAGCTTTAATAACGAGAAAAAACAAAAATTGTTTAGTCGCTCTGGTAACACTATTTAATAAGTAAGCACCTTTGTTGACACAACACTTTTTATTCTTAGGTTGCCATTATTGATATTACTTTTTAAATTGTAATATGATGAGATAATGACTATTTAAACATAAAAATATAACTTAAATATCAAATTGACGAGTGTCAGCAAAAACCAGTGAACTCAAAAACAGTGGGATGATGAATGAGGAAGAAACTGATGAAGCTAAAATCTGCAGTAAATGCTCTATAGAATTCGATGGAGATAATGTATTAGGGTGCGATGGACAGTGCAAAAGTTGGTTCCATTTAAAATGTGCCGGAGTAAAAGATAAACAGTATAAAGTAATACAAGAATGCGAAGGTATTAAGTGGTATTGTATAAATTGTCGGCAAGGAAATATATCTATAAAGGATGTAAAAAATATAGTTGATGAGGCAATAAGTAAGTTCTACAGTGAGATTACTGAAATAAAAAAAATTGTGAATAATATTACTTCAGAAGGTAACACAGTTAGTGAAGGGAAGAAGGTAAACTATGCGTATATATGTAGTAAACCAGCGCTTATAATTACACCAAAAGAAAAGCAAAATTGTGAACAAACGAGAAATGATGTCTGTGAAAATATTAAACCCTCCAAGATATCAGTGGGTGTCACAACTGTGAAAAATGTCAAAGAAGGTGGAATTGCAGTGCAGTGCAACAAGGATGACGATATAAAAAAACTTGAATGTGAAGCAGTTACTAAATTAGGTGATAAATATAATATGAGAGTTACTGAATTAAAAAAGCCTAGAATAAAAATTGTTGGTTTTGATGAAGAAATAACACAAGAAAATTTACAAGAACATATGTTAGCTCAAAATAAAAATATATTTACGAATAAATCAGAAATTAGTATAAAAGGTGTGTGGGAAAGAAAAAACAAGAAAGTGGCCAGTGTAGAAGTAGATGGGGAAACATTTGTCAAAATTATGAAAGAGGGTAAATTAAATATTAGCTGGAACAGATGCCCAGTATATGAGGATATTAATATTCAAAGATGTTACAAATGTCTCGGATTCAATCATAAACAAATCAATTGCAACAATAAAATAGCCTGTGGCAAATGTGCGGGTGAACATAAGTTTGCAGAATGTAAAGTGGAAAAAACAACTTGTATAAATTGCTTAAATGCTAACAAGAAATTTCATCTTAATATTAATGTGCAACACAATGCAATGGATAGAAAATGTCCTGTATTAATGAGGAAAATGGAATCAGCTCAATACAAAATAAATTACAAATAGCAATTACTGAATTCTAATAAGGATCCCTTTATAATTTATATGAATGCACAAAGTTACATTGCCCATAAAGATGAAATAGAAGAATATGCGGGAAATATTAATCCAGCAATAATTTGCTTGTCGGAAACGCGTACAACAGAGGATATGGAAAACAGAGAGTTAAATATAAATGGATACAAAATAATAAGATGTGATTCAATCAGTAGACACACAGGGGGAGTATTAATTTTTGCAAGGGAAGATATACAAGTAAAGATATTAAAAAATAGTAATAAAGATTTGTGCTACTGGTTAATTAGTGTTAAAATAAAGTTTCACTTAAAAAGTTATTGTGTTTCGGTCGTATACCATTCGCCAAGTGGTAATCGTACTGAATTTATTGATTTTGTAGATGAATTTTTAGGAAATCTTTGTGACACAACAGACTATCAAATTATTTTAGGAGATTTTAATATAAATTGGGCGGATGAAAAAAACTATTATTCCTCTAAATTAAAACAAATTGTACAAATGAATGGGTATAAACAATTGGTGAATGACTTCACGCGAGTGACTACAACAACAAAAACAATTATAGATTTAGTGTTATCGAATAATTTTGATTTACAGAATGGTTTGCAAGTACTCAATAATCCTAAAATAACAGACCATAATATTATAAGTATTAATATTAATAACGTAATGCCAAATGCGAATATCAATCAAACAAAAGAGATTAAGACAGTACATTTTGATATGTGTGAAAGGGAACTTATACAGTGCGACTGGAAGTACGAATTAAGTAATGTAAATGACTTATATGATACTTTTGAAAAGAATATAAAAATGTGTATAAGAAACAGTACAATTTGTAAAGTAGTGCGGCGTAATAAATACAGTAAAAAGAAATCGTGGTTCGACAATAGTGTTCACAAGGCATTAATCTTAAGAGATCGTGCATATAGTAAATTTAAGTTCACGGGACTACAAAGTGATTGGGACAATTATAAAATGCAACGTAATAACGCTAGTATAATTATTAGACATAGGAAACAACAATATTATTACAAACAGATTGATGATTCCAAAAATAATTCGAACCGTATGTGGAAAACTTTGAAAAATATTATTAGTGATAAAAAGAATACTGAAATAAAAGCAATTGAAGATGAAAATGGTGTTCATAAAGATCCACAAACAATTGTTAATATTTTTAATAAATATTTTATCGAGAGTATAATTGATATCACAAATTCAATTCCAGCAAACAACTGTGCGGACATTAATCATGTAACACGAAACATAAATGTACCACCAAATTGTGAACTAATAAACTTTCAACCGATAACGATAATTGAATTAAAAAAGATAGTTTTTTCGCTACAAAATAAATTTAGTCCTACTGAAATAGATACTAAATTCATAAAAGAATATTTCCAGGTAATAGGCTATCCTTTATTAAACTTAATAAATACTTCTTTACAATCCGGAGTATTTCCTAATAAACTAAAATTATCTACTGTAAGACCAATACAAAAAGTACATAACACAAAAAATGTTAATGAGTTTAGGCCTATTAACATGTTACCAGTGTGTGAAAAAATTATAGAAGTTGTAGTTCATAAGCAAATTACGAAGTATCTAGATGTAAATAATTTAATTATAAAAGAACAGTCAGGTTTTAGGAAAAATCATTCCTGTGAGTCTGCTCTCAATTTTGTACTTAACAATTGGAAAAGTAAATTGGATAACAATGACACCATATGTGCTGTATTTTTAGATTTACGAAGGGCGTTTGAGACCATTGACAGAAACACGTTGTTAGGTAAACTGAGCAAATATGGTTTCAAATATTCTGTACTTAATTGGTTTCAATCATACTTAAATAGTCGAGAGCAAGTTGTTAATATAAATAATGTGAAATCTAACATAATACGTAACGATCTAGGTGTGCCGCAAGGGAGTGTACTGGGCCCCTTATTATTCACTATATATATTAATGATATGCCAGAAATAATAGATAATTGTGAATTGCATCTCTTTGCAGATGATGCATTAATTTATAACAATGGATGTGATAGTAGTAAGGTAATTTTAGAAATGAATAAAGATCTGGCGAATGTTGAAGAATGGATGAATGTTAATAAACTTAAGCTAAATTACACTAAATGTAAAACTATGTTCATAACAAAAGAAAATGAATATAGAAAAATTGTAAATAATAACTATCCTATAATAAGTATTGGAAATGTAAGTTTAGAAATTGTTGAAACAATGAAATATCTTGGAGTAGTGATAGATAGAAAATTAAAATTTAATGCGCATGTAGAATACATATGTAAAAAAGTTGCTAAAAAAATTAATTTTCTAAGACGAATTAGTGAATTTGTATCACAATGGACTGTAAAATTAATATATAACACTATACTATTACCACATTTTAATTATTGTAGTACTATACTATACTTGTGTAACCAAACCGAAATGAATAAATTACAATTTTTACAAAATAGAGCTATGAGGGTAATATTAAAATGTTCGCGGTACACTAGAATAAAAGATATGCTTAGTGCTCTGAACTGGCTTAATATTAAACAGCATTGTGAATACAATACAATGGTATTTATTTATAAAATTATGATGGGAATGTTACCAAAATATTTAAAAGATAATATCAGATTAAATCAAGATGTCCACAATTACAGTACAAGGCAAAAGGAATGTTTTTATATAGATTCTAAAAGCAAAATGAGCAGTTGCAATAACATATTTCATAGAGGATTAGATTGTTATAATAAATTACCAGCATATGTAAAGAAAACCAAATCAGTTAAAGAGTTTAAAAACGCACTGAAATGCCATTATAATTCTTGATGTGATGTAAATATGTTTTTTTTTCTTTTGTCTGTTTCTTTATAATAATTATTTTGGTTATGTATAGTGATGAATGTACTAGCTTAAGCTAAATAAAATAAACTTTTACTTTTTTACTATTTATATTAGAGGTTTCTCATGTTTCATGTAGTTTAAGTCTGTACATATAATATATTACTAACTCTATAAATTTCATTTAAAACCAGATCCTTAAATCTGTTCGAACACAGCGTGGTTAGTTCGAGGACCAAACATTAATTTTATAATAATTTCTTTATTACACTGCACAATAGAAACTTTATCCCAATTATTAAAGCTTACAGTGGCATCTCAATCACAATCGCATCTTTGCTTGTTAATTAATAAACGGTTTTATCCACTAGACTACAGAAAATTGCTATTCTGATACAACTTTTCGTGCTAAACTCATTTCACCTTCACGCAACAATCTTTTAATCATACCCAACCATTTATTCCTTTATTTACGCAATAGAGCAAATCTCAAAGTATTTATAAAATCAATATAATGAATATTTTAACTCGCTCATAAATACTTGGATAAGATCAATCCATATTAAATAGACTTCTGAACAGGGTTCAGATCTCGTACGTTTGAGGTCACTTGTATGATGTAAAGTAAAGCTTGTCTGTAGTTTTTCGTCAGCATTTACTGCTTCGGTGGTCACTGGTAGTTGGCGAGTTTCCAACCCAGCATACGGCGAGAAACTTCACCTTCGACCTTAACGTGGTTTTAGCCATTGACGTTTTATATTATGGTTGAACTCGTGCAACACTCTACTAGAAAACTTGCACTGTAGGTCAGGTTTTTTGAAGATGTTACTGAAGGTCACTCATTTCTTTTCTTATTATCATAATGATACATTTTATTGCAATTTTTGACATTGTAATCTAATTTCTGATATACATTTATCATTTATAATAATGGTTTTGTGTCACTATGTTTCATTTGGTGTTTTAACTTTTAACCGGACATAGAAAAGTGATTTTCTTATGTAAGATATTATAGTGCCCCTTAAAAAAAATTGAAGGGAATAATACAAAAAAATGAGTGGGATAACATTTAAAAACTGCAGAGTGCCACACCCAGTGTTAAATTGAATTAAATGACACTAGAAATAAATAAAATTATTGAAATGTTGACGGAAATAAAGGTTTGAATATTTTCCGCTAGATAGCTACCATCTATTTTGGTATCTCCAATAATTAGAATAAAGTTTCTGTGGTAAAGTTTGATGAGTCTGTATAATAATGTTTACATTTTTCATCGACCACAAGGTCAGATTCAATAAATGGAATTTCATTTCAACGTTTCTAGTCGCTGTTAGTCATTTCAATTCTTATCCTTTTGCAGTATTCATCATGGTAGTCCATCGTAGCATCAAGGAAGAACAGTCTCTATATCTCTACCTAGAGCTAGATTCGGTTTACGAAGAATTGGCTTCTGACATTTGCTCTTCAAGCAAGGTCACTTCACATAGTTGTTCCAGAAGAGACAATAATTTCCAATAACTAGGTTATAAAATAAATATTTCAATACACTTTTTACCCATTACTGGCTGTAGTACTTTGTCGTAGCAGATATATTTTTTATAGGTAAATCTATCAAATTCTGTTCATCATTCCAACTTTGGTTTTAGTGGTTTAAAGATAGTATTAATTCTAAGGGTTCTACTGGGTTTCCTATTTTTGTTTACAAATCGAAACCGATCGACTATTAAAAAAATATATTTTTCCTCAATTATTATCAACCAACTGTTAGTTCTTGTACAATATTTACATTTTTGTATGGAAGAGATATGTTTGCATGTGCATGTTTAATGGATTAAAATTGTATGGGTTTTAGATTTAATTTAATAATGAATCACTATTTAATTCACATTTAGAGTGTTTAAGACGACATCTAACATATTCAATTTGAACAAAACTACGATATATTAACTCCGTCTAGTTCACTGGAATCTAGAACCATCCGTATTTCAATTTCCCAGATGTGCCGAACGAGCTCTACGCTAAATGATTACACCTCGGCGCACCCTTCTGTCCCCTTCACAACCACTCTGACACAGGAAAGTTTTCCTTTCGGCCATTCCTATATCAACCACAATTTAAACACTGAACCATAGAAGCGATATATAGAATGTATTTTAAATATAAGAAAATTGTAACAATATTACAAATTTTTAATACCATATTTAGGAAATAATTGTAATACAATCCTATATAACATTTATTAAGTGCTGGTGTTCATACGACGATAGCCAATCCCAGGAACATGAAGCCCTGTTTTACTTTCACATCTGTTCATTCCAAGTGTTACAGTTGAGATGTCTTCTTTATAAAAGAGACAACAAAAGATATAGATCACCATTTAAAAAATTACTGTTTAAGAACCACAGATTGAATGTAGAGTTTTATTGTTACTGATGAATTAATCCCTTATTCCTAATAATTTTATCATATTTTTCTCTAAAGTTAATAGTTCGCCCAAACTTGTAATATACAGGGTGTTTCATAACTTCAGGTACATACGTTAATGGTATATGTTATTTGATATGCTGATTACGAATCAAAAAGATTTTTTTTTTAATCGCAAAATTATTTTCCATGTTTCCCAGTCCAAAATTTTTCGTTGCCACTGCCACTGGGTGGATGATTATGTTAAAGTTATTAATTAAATAAAATTCTATTATAAATAACTGCTAATAATTGAATTGTGTAATTATTCTTTCGTAGTACGTCAGTAGGTCAATTTATTGTTTCTTCCCTTAAATGTACGGCAGCATGCATAGTTCCAGCATGACGGTGCACCACCGCACTTTACACGTAATGTGCGGCAATACTTAACTCAAACCTTTGAGGATAGGTGGATAGGACGTGGTGGTCCTGTACAATGGCCTCCTAGATCTCCGGATCTAAATCCATTAGATTTTTATTTTTGGGGCTATTTCAAATCATTAGTTTATGATTACCAGGAAGCTCCTAAAACTCTGGACAACTGAGGGAACGGGTTGAAAACGCTGCTAATTTTATGAGACATCATAATTCGTTCAACGAAGCTTGCAGCGTGTCTTTAATTCACCGTGCTGCATTATGTATGACAGAGAATGGCAACAATTTTGAGCAATTTTTGTAAAAATTATTCAAATAGTATGTGTTTTATTTATTTTGACATGTCAATTATTTTGAATACATAATAAACTATAATTATCGTTTCATTAAAAATAATTAAATATTGTTTGTTCATTTTACTAGTATTATGTAATTTAAATTGTTGATTACCTACTTCATTGTTTGTATTTAATAGGAAAGCGAATCCAGTGCAATACTACAAATAATGTTTTAGGTAAATAACCCTTAATTTTTCGAATTTAAAAAAAATTCTTTTAGATTTGTAATCAGCATATCAAACAACATATACCATTAACGTATGTACTCGAAGTTATGAAACAGCCTGTATAGTTGGAAGCTTCTTTGTCATTTCTTTCTTTTGATAAACTACGATTACTAATTTCGCATCCAAAATGAGAATGGAAGGAATAACAATTCGTTCCTCGTCCTCGCTTCGAGTCCACCCCATCGGCACTGGAATGACAGTGTGACAGTGTGTAAGTGTGGGTCTGCCGTGGTTTATGTTTCATTGAAAAACGAGCGAGAATGTCACCGCGGAAAGTTGTTTGTCAGAGGTCGCTGGTGTTCCTACTCCTACACCCTTCTTGACCACTGAAAGGTCGATGTAAATATATGGAGAGCTTTGAGCTCGATTCGTATGATGCGTTTATGTTGTTTTCAGAACGCGGAGATTGTTAATCTAATCATTTTTAAAGGGAGTTTTATGAGTTACGTAGTAAAATGTAGGGTGATTTATTTTGCAGTTGTCAGGGGATTGATTGCTCTTTTTGACGATAAAATAAACGGATATTACTTTAAAATATTCCTAAAAAATACACCATCACTAAATAAATATTTGGATATTCGAATTTACATTTATCCGGTATCCGAAAAACAGTAATCCGGAATTTGTGAAGCGGAGACAAATGCCATCTAGTATCTTTATTATGATAACATTATGATATTTAGATGAATTGGTGGCCATCTTGAATAGATAAACTATTAAATTAAAAAACTTGGAGAATCACAAAACACATAACTACTGCTTATGAGATGATGTTAGGACTAAACGGACTGGATATCGGTTTCAGCTGGATTTTGTTTTCTATCGAATGTTTCAATTGATTCCAATTTCAACCGGATTGCAGATTCAATCGGAATCCGATTTTTAAACGGATTCAAGATAAAACGGGCATTCAAACTGAAAAAATCCGGAAACCAAATAGTTTAAAATCTGAACATCCAGATATCCGAAATCCGGTTATAACTTCACAGAACAGGGCCCGGACTCACCGGGCTACTATATGGTTGTTCATATACAGGATGTTTAAAAAAAAAAATAAAGTGTATATATTATTTGATGTACTGAATACAACCCAACAGAATTTTTTACGAAATTTGCAAAAATAATTGCACATTACTGGAAGCAAACATTTTTTGAGCCACTGGATTGAAAGGATAATTAATTAATACTAAAATTTATTTAATTAAAATTGTGTGACAATTCTTTCAATGTTTGTTTCAAGTAGTGTTTTATTTAACTCCCGTTGTTTAAATACCGACTATTCCTTTACTAATATAATAATTTTAATTAATAGACACAATATAAGGGTACAAATATATTTGTGATTCATTTTAATCATATTTTCATAGTTATGAAATATTTTATTGAAAACTAAATGAGTTTCAACCTCGATTACAATAGTACCACAACTAAGTAGGAAGAAAAGTAAAAGGACGCGCTAGTATACAAGGAATAGATTTGTATAAAATTGACCTAAATTCAGATGTACAGTTCGTAAAAATTTCATTTCAATGACCCTGGGACTCGAATTACCTTCCAGATTGGACGTGCAAATTGTGGCTAGTAGTAGTCGGTGATTGGAAAATTCCTACACCCCGATTTGTATGTGAACTCTAGGGGAATCTATTTTCTTTCATCCACATGCGTATCTTTTGGTCTTGGCCTTTCTTCAAGCTTCGACGTTGTAACATTTCTTATGCGAAGAAATAAAACGCGCATAAAACTTGATTTATCAAGGAATTCACCATGGATTTGGATAATGTTGTTTTTATTTGCTCGATGTAAAATTTATCTTCAAGTGAGTTCTTACTGTTTTATTATTTTATGACAGAGAGAATTAATATATTATAATGTTCATTCTTCGTGTTACGACTTAGGTACGTGGTAGTTAAGTTAAAGACAGCAATACACGAAACATTTTGTATCTCCTACTTTTTACAAAAGTTTGTTTCTTTTTGCATTTATAATGGCTGCAAGAACTGTTCTACAGAATTTGAGTTGTTTTTAAATTGATTAAATAAACAATATTTCCATTCCAGGTTCAATTTTAACTTTTCATTCGATTTTTGTTTTGGTGCGTCAACAAAATTAAATTAGGAATATATGCACATAGATCCAGTACAAAGTGATATTACTTACTACAACAAAAAGAAAACCCCATCTGCATACTGAGTCGAACTGAACCGAACGTATTTTAAAATCGGTTCATCGAACCAGATTAATATTTACTGTTAGATATAAAGGTTTGCGATCTTGGATGTTAGAGCAACGGATTCATGTTCTGCTTTGGTTTTATTAAAAGTATATAGGATCAATCCGGTTAGGGTTTATGATACGCTTCGGTTCAAGTCCCTGGATAAAACCGAGATAAAACTGGCGTTTATTAATTAACAAGCAAGAAGTTGTGCATTCAAATCTTGCTAATTTCAATTTATATCCAGAAATACAGTTGTGTCTGGGTGGTTCGGAACCCACTATAAGTAGTAGGTCCCCTGTTCTGTAAGTGCGTTTAAGTTCTTGTTAGTAGCAAATAAATTATAGGAACTAAAAAAATAATTGTCTTGCTAGTCTGAAGTTTGAAATAGTTGCCATTGCGAAATAAATCTTTTTTATAACTTTTAATCACGATTCACCAGTCAATATAAACGTAGCGAATTATATATAAATACATCTTTTCTTTCGGCGAGTTATAAATTACAAAGTTTTCTTAATACGAAAAGTTGAAAAACACCTTTGTAACTTATCATTTTAATTTTAGACTTTTTATTCAACGCTGAAATTTATATACTAATTTTTAAAATTTATTATCAATTGGTGCGACAAGTACGATGAGTAACTTTTCAATAACGAAATGCGAACGGTAAAGTTAAAGTCATAAGTAGTCGAATAACATTTTTTTTTAGAATGCAAGAAATAAATCACGGCCTCCAAAGATGTTAGCGACTCGATACTAATATGAAATTCAGTAGTCGTAAAATACGAAACTAATTTTAATATAAATCCAAATTACCCTATAGTTTTATGAGTTTCCCAACTAAAAGACAGAAAATATTTACATCAAAATATATTTCTTGTGAAAATGACCTGAAAGTTTCACTTAATAATATGTCTATAGTTAGAAGAAGTTGAAGTTTTGAATTCATATATTTATGACACGCTGTCCGTATAATACTATTGACAATTTATTGTTTCAAACTTTGTAATTCTATTTTATCTGCTTCTGACTCACAATGCCGCAACTTTCAAAGTGAAAAATGAAATAAAAACGTCCGAAAATTTCAGCAAAGGTCATGGAACATTCACCTATATTGACGCAACGGTAACGTTTCATATGCAAAAAGGTCGTACAAAGTCAAAAGATTTTTAAAAATTCTTTTACTGCACAAATAAGTAACGCCACCGCTAAAATTATTTATTAAATGTAGGGTTGTATTAGTTTGTAAGAATTTGTGAAAATAAAATAAATAAATATCCACGTAGCAGATCTTGATAAGTGATATATTTCTCCGCGTGAAATGCAGTTCTCAGCCGTTAAATCACAGCCGATAAAGATGTTAGTGGAGAGAGACAGGTTTAGTTTTAATGTGGTAAAAATTGTTTGTCGACTGTAGGAATCGAACCCTACGTCTCAAATCCACAGACCGATTCGATATTTCTGAGTCATCTGCTCCAAGTACTCCAAAAATGGAAAGTATAGAGGAAATCAAAATAAAAAAACTTCGGTTTTACCACTAATGCACAGCAAATAGACAAACAATTTTTTTTCACTTCTGTAGTTGAGTGTACATGGGCGGAACCAAGTATGAATCGCACTGCAATGCATTATTTGTGTAAAACATAAGCTTTGCTTTCCTTTTAAAATAACAATAACTATTATAATAATTGTTAAGTTATAATTTTCTTGAAGAAAATTGATTGCTATTCTTTTATCTCACAGTTTTTTTTTGTGTTAATATTTCAGTTTATAACTCATAATTTGGATACACTTTAAATAAAGAGAAAAATGATAACATAAACAATTATCTATCTATTTCATTTGCATTTTAAAAAGTTGAGTTAGTATCTATATTTTATTATTAATAAATGAATTTAGATGTCTCAAATATCCTTTCGATGTGTTACCTGCGATCAATACAACATAGAAAAATAGTAATTTATGCATAAACGCATATATCTTAAACAGGAAACAAGCCATAGGGAGAAGACGATAATGACATATATTTTGGCTGCTGAAATATATGACGTCATCATCATACTATATCATGGCATAGCAAACAATTGATTACGCCGATATATGTGATAAGTATAAACCAGCTTAGTGGTATCGAGTCAGCCTGTAGATTTGAGAACTCGGGTTCGAGTCCCATAACAAACAAACAATTTTCACTACATTAAAACTACCCCTGTGACTGACACTCTACTAACATCTATGGGCCTTGATTTTACGGTTGGTAATATATCACTTACCGAAATCTGCTACGGCAGAGTGCCCAACTTTATTTATAGCATTAATCCCAAAAATAATTTAAATATGTTTGACATTTGAAAAACTATTAATACTAGCGGTCAATATCTTTTGAAACTATCTGTGAATAATTCTGACAACAACAGTTCTTTTCATATTTTATTATATTAATCATAACCGATCTAGAATATCTGTTTGAACTTTGCTATATTGACTAATCGCTATTTTTAGATAACACTTCTTTAAATTATATTTTGAGAGTGATATAAAAATATAATCTGAATATTTTATATTTAGTAACAACTTAAAAAAATCAAAGATAAACTACAAAGAAACTATTAGTTCCTCAATTTTTCTTTTAAAATTTTCCATATTTTATGAAATCTTGTTCATTTATTTCACTTTAAATATACTACTGCTAAAAATAATATACTAATTAAATAATGTTTCATTATAAATTGTTGCATATAATTGAATTATTTTAATAATGAATAATTAGGTTTATATAAAATAAATTGAAATTGAAAATAATGAATCAAATTAAAGCTAATATAAATTTAAAGTGACCCAAACTAACCGACTTAATTATCATTTTGCAATATTTACTATTTCATAATTACATGTAATTACAAAAATAATAATAGTTAATTAAATAGTTCAATAAATTACATTAAAATGTTTTGTTACGATTGCTATCGTAAAGTTGACGTTTTCTCCAATGGCAACGCGTGAGAAAGATATTAGATGCACGCTTATTTTAATATTTACCAGGGATACAAACAAAATAGAAACATGTCATATTGACAGAAAGAATTTATTTTCAGAATGTATACGTTTTTTAATAATTTAAGATGCAATTGCTAAAAATTATATGAACTATTACACTACGGCTCGGTGAGTGCGGACCCTGTACTGTAATTGGGATTAAGTTCCTGTTGTACAGTGTAACTTAAATAAATAAATAAAATTATGTGTGTATCACGAGCATAATGTGTCACTTTATGCTCTTAACACACAAATAACTATATTGCTTCATTATTATAAAACGCCAAATATTACAATTTAACTTTTAATACTTGCTATTCAATATATAATATTAATAATTACTTTAGTAGATTTAAATTAAATCTAGAATTCAAGTAATTTAAAAATATAAAAAAGTCCAGTCTGTCTTTATTATGAAAAATCAGTTTTTTTGTCATTTTAATCAATTTTCTCGCATAGCTCTATTTTGTTCACTTTAAATTTGAAAGATAAAGAAACAACACGAAATCAAAATGGCTGACTTTTATCAGGAATCGTTAGTCCAGATAAAATCGAGATAAAACCTGCATTTATAAATTAAGAACCAAGAAGTAAAATTTTCTAGTTGTAATTGTAATTGGGATTAAATTTCTAGATAAATGCATTTATTGATTTAACATAACCGACGATAAAAAAAAATTGAGATACTCATTTTAAAAGAAAAATCCTAATAATATCAATATTAAAAGGCAGGACATTTATTCTTTTATTCTACCATGAGTAACGTGACTGATTAATACATAAAAGCTATCGACTAATCTAAGTTCTCTTGTATTTTCAGTTACTTTGATGTTTCCGGTTACATGTGGAAATGAAAATGTTTAATAATTTTCTTATGCTGAAATAAAAAATCAATGTCTCGCTATAGCAGATGTCAAACTATTTTAAAAATAAGAATAAAATAAATATTAATAAACGTACATTTATCAGTTCCAATCTTATAAAAAATTAATTTAATTTTATTCATCTACGCATCTTCGATAGTAATTCGAAATAGTTACACAAATATTAGAGTAGATAATAAAATATCAAAATAAACACTTGTCTAAGTCTCACAAAATTCAGTATCCAAGTCACCTTATGAGGGCATCGTCAGAGGCAGACCTAGTTTCACCAAGTGAGCATTTAAAGACAATTAATTTTGTCTTTGTTGTTTTTTATTAGAGTAGATAATTCGACCAGTTTTTTTTTTAAATAGATTCATACAATAAAATATAATTTGTCGTTTCAAATAATGTTGGTACTTCTAGCAATTGTTTGAAATGGTATTTATTTATATTATGACAGATTGGTTTACTTTACTGACCATTGTAGGAAATAGAGTGAGAATGTAAATTTACAGGTGGATCGTAAATATGAAAGATTAAAGTTTACTGCTTGACATTTGTATGTAGTACAATTACACATTGCGCACAAATGCAGCACTAAGACTGCAATGCACAAATGACGTCACCCACATAAAGCATTTAAAACATAATAAATTTTATGGATTTGTAAAAGAACGAGAAAGATTCTCGTTTTATTTACTAAAATGTATGAGTTTTTAAGATAATTGTTTTAACAAAAGTTAATAATTATTAAACAGGGTGTTTCAAAATTATTGCAAACAATTTGAAAGGTATATGTTATTTGATGTACTGATTACAACGCAAAAAGAATTTTACAAAAAAACGCAAAAATGCACATTACTTGAAGCAAATACTTTTTGTGCCACTGGACTGATAGGTTACAGTAATGAATAAAAATCAGTAAACAATTAAATAAATTTTAATGTTTACTTGTTGCATAATGTACTATTATTTATCAAATTAATAAAATAGTTGTACGACATAAACTTAATTAACGTAACCTAAAATAATATATAAAATAAATGTTTTTGACGTTTGAAATGTAATTAGTATAATTACGAGTAATTAAAACCCGATCCTAGAAAATTGTATTTATTGTACTCAAGCAATAAAGTGACAATTTTTACACTATCATAAATAAATATTATTACTCTCACATAATCGACAAATAATAAGCGGAAATAGTTATCTGGAATCGCAACCAACAAATTATACTAATCGAATCTCGTAGATACAAACCGGTTTCCCGGTTTTTGCTTCACAACGAACAAATCGCGAATATAATAAGCTGCAATTTTGTCAAATTGCCTTAAAAACGCCAATCACGTGCCATATCTATTACATCATAGCATCAGGACCACTGACTTGGATTTCAGATGAAGCACTGAAGACTGAAACTGAACCGGAAAACGATGAGCAAAGTAACGTGTTCACTGCCTGATCGAAGTTTAGCAAGATTTAGAACATCGTATCGCCCAGAATTTATTACTGGAATTAGGTAATGTTTAACAATGACATGGTGATCATTTTAGCAGTAATAACAAAGAATACATATCATAGTCGACTTTAAAATATAAATTTAGAGCTTCAGAAGATGAATGCCTGAAAATGCTTTATTTATGTTATATGAACATGCAGAAGAACCAATTAAAAAATTGAAAAATATGATACTATACCATTCACACGACAACAGATCAAATGCCGTTGAAAAAATCTTTATATTTATTTTAGTTAATGAGTTATACCGATTTTTACTTTTTTAATCTTAACTTTGAAGACTAAAAGAGATTTTGCATGTGGTTTGATACAGTATAATTTTCGTGCTCCAATTGACAAAATCTTAAATGGTCTAAATCCGTAAATATCTTAAAGCGAAAACCATACAAAAATTAAAAACTAGCAATTTTCAATTTAAAAAAAAAATATCATGTGCGAATTTTTAACTGAAAATTTCCTACTCGGTTCCTTCGTTGTTTTATATGGTAAAACCCTACTCGTACAGTAAATAATAGTTTATATAACAAGGGAATAAAGTTTGTCGAGAGAGAGATGTAATCGTTTCAGGTAAATAATGACACTTACGTATTATATATAATATTTTATATCCAAACGGTAAAACTCGCTATTTAACAAAAGAGACTTGACGCTACCAATGGCCTTGAATCATTTTATTTTACTAAGGAAGTACTTGTTACTTTTATGTTTTTCGGTGTATTAAGTAATGATTTTGATACGAATAAAGTAACATTATTTACCGGTTCATTATAAACATTATTTTCAACTTAAAATAAATATAATAAAATGACAAGAACTATTAGTTACCAAGCAACTTTACGATAACAGTGGCATAATATTTATTAAAGTACTAGTACTGTACGGTCACACTTTCCAGAATGCTTGAAATAAATGTGCAAAACGATTTTATAAAATAAACGTTATTTTATTCCTTTATTGTTTTTGGGGTGACTTTTTTTCGGTGAGTCCCCTTGCGATTAGAGCGCCATCTATTCCGAATTGGAAAAAAAGTTTCAGATAAAATTAACTTATTTTTTGTCGCAGAATACGAATCTGCAATAAAAAATGGGGGTTCCCATTTAAGGTTTCAAAATTGCCCCCTGCCCCACCCCCTGGGGGTGGGAATTGGGGTTTCTGTTTAGTGTGCTTAGATAGATTTTTGCAAAATATGAAACACGTGTTTTTTTGTTTCTTGATACGATGTGTATTTCTCGAGATATTTCACCGTCCCGGAACTTTTTTAACACCCAGTATATATCATACATCATTGTGGTCGGAAATACGAAGTTAAATATTAAGAATATCTACTCGTAATTTAAAAATTGGAACAAAAATAGGAATAGGAACATTTAATATTTCACGAAGGTCAATTTGTTATTATAATAAGTTCTATAGAGTAGCACAAAATCCCAGGAAATGAAATGAATGTTTTAGAATATCATATATCTTGTAAGTATTGACGAAAGAAGTAATCAATTTTTTTTCTTGCGTTGGTTTAGTTCAAGCAACATTTATAATTATTAATGGATTGTAGGAAGTCACGCTACTTATTTGAGAATTCTTTGATTTCTGAGCAGGCAATTAGCTGTCGAAAGTAATCAAGAAATTGATTCCTTCGGTTTATTAACGAAGCACTAAATGAAAATTTTCAGGTTTTCAATATTCACGACGTGGTTTAGAAAGTAAACAACGGTAAAAGTGCAATTAGTTCTTTCCGATGAAATGAACACTCATTTCTTATTAACATCCGTAAGATAAGGTGTAACATGCGTTTCACTAAAAACCAAGACAATAATTTCTTCAAACAAGATACTTAATAAACGCTACAATAGTTTATACTGTCGGCCAGTGTCTCTAAAATTTGCATTTCTAGAACCTCGCTCTTATTATTTGAATTTTGTCAAATTTTTTTACAGTTGCGTGAAAGCTATTATTTTTATTTTGCGTCTATATCACAAATGAAACATATAGTAATTAGATACATTTTTAATTCTGAATTTATTTTTATATTTACAATTTTATTCTATAATTAATAAGGCAGAAGCCTATATTTTTCTAAAGAACTGAAATGCTCGTAAGCACACTATCACCAATGTCTTAGAATTCCACCAAAATTTCCTCGTTAATAAATACTTCACAACACGACAGTTGCACCATCAATCATATGGTAATTTGCATGTACAGTCGGATTTAAATTATTCTTGTGTGTAGCTTACAACAATATCCTGCCTCTGTGCCCACTAAACCACGATATTAACTGATCTCCACAACATGAATACAATACATCGTGTAGGACTGCGTGTAGTTGTAGCACTATGATTGCGCTGCCGCTTTACAGGCAAGAGATCGGAGATGTAAACACAAACATACCTATTAACGTGTTATTAAAAATGTAACTGTTCTGAGTGATTTGAATTCCACTATGGATTGTGGGATTCAGTCAACGGCAGGACTGAAACTATTTGATACATTACGAATACAAATTAAATACTTATAGTTTACAAAATAAAT
Organism: Pterostichus niger; assembly: GCA_947425015.1. Lineage (NCBI taxonomy): Eukaryota > Metazoa > Arthropoda > Insecta > Coleoptera > Carabidae > Pterostichus > Pterostichus niger. Next base: position 18,007,156 of record OX380347.1, read on the forward strand.
ATATCATAATTTACCATCAGATAAATGTTTACGAGGGCTGTTTGATAAGTTTAATGATACATAGCTGGCTGCGCCAAAAACAAAATTTTATCATCGTCATATTTCTTCTGTTTGAGGAACACATGGCGAATTTCAACAGTTGCTATGGCAAAAATACAAGATTTAAAATTTTAATTGCTGCCGAATCCACCATATTTCCCTATGACTATCATCTATTTCCAAATATGAAACAATGGCTGAATAGACAGAGATTTGGTGATAATAGTAAATTCAAGTCGTTCTACAAAATTTATTTAATGATCTTAGAACATCGATGGGCTAAGTGTATCGAGTTGAAGGGTGACTCTTTTAAAAAATAAAAGAAAAAATTCTTGATAAATTACTGTTTCCCTTATCAAACTGCCCTCATATAAGTAGTGTTATAATTATAATTTAATTATTAATATATTAGAAATAACTTTTTCTACGATTGCTATGAAAAGTTGACAATTACGCTCTCATTTGTCATCGTAAAGTTGACATTTTCTGTGGAACAATCGAAAAATATATTTTTTGCACGTCTCCAATGGCGTTAAATGCGCGCGTTTCCAATGGCAACGCGCGAGAAAGATATTATATGCGCGCTTATTTCAATAGTTACCAAGGATACAAACAAAACAGAAACTTGTCATATTGACAGTTGACAGAATGAATTTATTTTCAATACGTATACGATTTTAAATAATTTTAAGATGCAATCGTAGAATAAATTATGTGTGTATCACGAGCGTAAAGTGTCTTTGTTCCTCTTACACTATTGCAGCTCTCGTCTTCGGTTCACGCTGCAATTACCGTGTTCGAGTAACAAAGAATCACTTTACGCTCTTAATACACAAATAACTATTCAAACTAGTGGCACTAAAAATATTAATTCATGTAAAGTGCAATTAATTTTGCAAATTTTACAAAAATTCTTTCTGTTTCACAATCAGTATATTAAGTTGTGAAACAGCCTATATACCCTTAAAGATTGATAATATAGAAACTTCCTATATGGATACTTTATATTGATGTAAAATAATCATAGAAGTAATGGCGCGGAAAAATTTACCATTTAACAAATACATAAAACATGATTAATGTTGTTTTCATATCAAGCCAAAGATTATTTTTACTATCATTAGAGCAACAAAAATAATGATAAACATCACCAAAAATATATTATAGAAGATGCTTCATAAATTAGTTTCATAGGTCACTGTCATCATAAAATCAGCATTATATCCCTAGTTTATTTTCAGAATCAATGATAAGTCATATAATTAATAAGTGTTCATAAAGCAAATGAGAATCCATTAATTTGCTACGTAACCTAAATTCGGCACAGCCGGTGATATTGCGTATAAGTCGTACAGACGTAAATGCAGACACCATTTGGACAGAACAGACAGACAGCCAAACACGGGAAGCTAATTAACGTTTCGACAGCTTCGACAGAACGCCACTGGTGTTAGTAAACGCCTCTACCGAAACTAAACGCCTAAATGTTACCTACATTCTATTATTCCTTTCGAGGAAGTCGTTCACCCAGGTACATTGTGAACTAGCTCAGGACCGCATCTAGGATTATCTAGAGTGACACACCCAGTAAAGGGTAAAAGGCGTGGTGATTACAGTAGCTCATAGCGGAAATCAAATCAGTGGGAAACGCATTACTATTATTATATTTTACTGGCATTCAAAAATAAATATCTCTTTTTAATAACAAAAGAAAGTCTTACCTATTTACCCATGAAATCAATATGAAATTACGGATAGATTATGGTTGCACTCACCTGAAACAAAAGAAAATATTATTAATAGGATTTACAATAAATTATATATGATAGCTATATTGTAAATATAAATCAAATTATATAGCAAACTGCAAAATCGAATGTTTCCATCATTTATATATTTGCTTTTCTGCACAACAGGAATTTAATTCTATTAACAATGTCGAAACGATCACTTAAGCCAGGGATTCGAACCATAACCGAAAGCTTCACCGATATTCATCATTTTATTAAACCGTAACCGATAACCGAAATTGATTTTTTGTTTTGAAATATGGAAACCGAAAACCAAAACGAAAATGTAATTGATTCTGTAACTAAAACCGTAGCCAAACCGATATAATTTCGGTTTTAAAACCGTAAATTTAAACGAGTATAAATACCGCACTAAACCGAAAATAGTAAAAATATGAAAAATAATATGTGATTAGTTTTAATATTTTTATAAAGTTGCAGATGAAATTTATTATTAAATGAACCCCTATATGTATAATATTTTCAAAAAACAATAACCGATAAACGAAACCGAAATTTTTCTGATATAAAAACCGTGAACCGTAACGAAACGCCAAAATTTTTCGTTTCGAAAGCCTGTAAACCATATGAATTTTTGCAGCATCCTCTAAATGTGTTCTTGTTCAATTTCTAGCTACTGTGACAGTTTCCTTCAAGTTTCCGTTTTTGCTTCCGTCCCTGTTAGATTTAAATTAGACTTATCAACCCAGCAAATACAGTAATTGTAAGGAAGGCCTTTACTTAACTATGTCATTATTCTCTTATTAACCTAGACGACATAGTTACAAAGATAATTCTCTAAATTCTGAATTAATCAACGGAATATTTGTTTAAGATAGAATTGTATGAAACGTTACTAATATAACACTGGTTACTATTGTAGTTGTTGCATCTGAAGTTAACACATAAACAAAGCTCTTTTGAAATAAGATAGTATTATTATTATAAATATTATTAAGTTTATTTTAAATTATTGTGAATCGACATTTCGATCAATTAACTCCTAATAAATTTGTCGAATAAATGACAATATGTTTATGAAAATTATATTAGCAGTCATTTCTTTATGTAGAACGTATGTCGAATGACAGATTGGTGAAACAGGTGTATGTTGGTGAAATTGAGGGTGAAAGTTTGCGTGGACGGCCTAGGAACAAGTGGATGAATATGATTGAAGGGTTGTTGCGTGAGCGAAAGATTCTGAGCGTGAAGAATAAACGAGCTTGTATGAAAAGAATTATTAATGTGGTTGAAGCAAAAGTGGTGTGTCAGGATAGGAATGTTTGGAGAAAATTAATTGCGGGATAAATATGATGAATGAAGACAAGCGTATGATTCTTGATTTTAGATTCAGGATGAGAATGTTGACGGGTTCGTGCTACCCCATTTAATGGGATATAGCGTGATGTTATGTATGTATGTATGTATTTCTTTATGTGGTGTTTTTAATTTGTTACATACATACTAATGTCATGTATTTTTTTAAATGAGGTCGCACTATCCATCCTCATTCACATATCCTCAATACAATCTCATTTATTCGCAAGACACTGAGCTGAAATTGAGTTTTTGGTCGGGTGTCAGTAATCGTGGCACCCATCTTTGACCTCCAATTCTTCATGCAGTATATTATGCACTTATTCAGTGGAGATGCCTACGACCTCAGCAATCTCACGCACTTTGATTCGGCGGTATACCATATCCATATGATGGATTTTGGTGTATCTAGAGGTTTGAAGAGTGATACTTTTGGGTTATGTTCTATAAAGTTCATTATGGCGTCATCTCTTGTAAATTTATCACACTCGGAATCATTCATAACGCAACAAACCATCAATTACATCCATTTATTCCCTTCTATACACCTGTCATTAGATGTATTTGTTAAATATCAATCCTTAATTTGATTTATGAAAAGGAATAAAAAATATGTATGAGTTTGAATATTGAAACATTCAGATTACAAGGGCAATTTAAATGTCTTATCGTCAAGAACGATAAGAAAAAGTTTAAAAACATTAATCTTAATAAAACTAAATGAACTAAGAAAAAATGGGGAATAGAATACTAGAAAAACCGTTTCACCACTTACCCTCAGGAAGCTACTGATCGCGATCTATAGATGAACCACTTGTTGTTATCACTTCGTGACAACTGACTACAATTCAAGTGCAAGTTGCGAATTTATTTCAACCTGTTTAGTTTTTACCTAGGTATGTACTCGTATCTAGGCAACAAGTATCTAATTATATCCTGGATCAGCCAGAGAAAGGGTTGCGCACAAACATTATACGATACATTTATCCTCATCTGTCCAAACAATAATACTACGATTTTGTATTACATAATTTTAATTATATCTCATCTAGATTACGCCGGATTTACGCGAAGGATATATACATAAATGTCAGCTAACAGCTAATTGAAATTAAGTAAATAATAACAAGAAAGACTTATTGAACAGTGATATTTAGTAGCCTTATTCTTTGTAACAAGACAGCAAAAGGTAATAGAATTTAGACTGAAGAAGATATCTCCTTATCACTTCATTCTCACTTAATCTAACTGAATTTGATATGTAGTTGGCAAAATTTTTCATATAGAGGTTCAAGGTAATAGCAAACAAATTTAAGGATATTATTTGATGTACTGATTACAACGCAAAAATATTTTTTTGAATTAATTGTACATTACTTGAAGCAAACATTTTTAGTGCTATTGAACTAATAGGTTACAGTAATGAATAAAAATTATTAAATATTAAAATTTATTTAATCTAATTGATTTTGTGTTTCAGCTCTTTCAATGGTTAATGCAATTATAAGAGTTCGAAACATTCACTTTTCCAACGTGTGACACATTATTTTTTATTCAATATATATGAAATATATTAACACTAAATGTTACTTTTCCTTACTAGACTGGCAAAGTAATTTTTGGTTATTTTGCAAGGAATAGGCTAAGAAGATTGTGATTTTCGTACTATATTCATTGTTGCCTATTAGCGACAATAATGCACTGGAATATTTAATTAACAGTTTATTTTTTTGTTCGTACTTGCATTTATTTATTATTTTACTGACGCAATTTTTAGTTAATTTTGGTGATACAAATTTTATGAATTCATTATTATAAAATAAATATATCATCACGCCTTTCACCCATTACTGGGTGTAGCATTTTGCCATAGCAGATCTTGATAAGAAGTATATTTTTATGTGTGAAGTGCGGCTACCAGTCGTCAATAAATCACAGCCCCCAAAGATGTTAATGGAGGGGAAGCCACAGGAGTAGTTTTAATGTGGTGAAAATTGATTGTCACCTGTGGGAATTGAACCCAGGTTCTCAAATACTCAAGCCGATTTGATACCATCTATCCCATCATTATACCGAAGTATTTCTAATTACCCTTTCGAATTCCTGATTTAATTTGAATTAAAAACTAATTTATAGGACCCAAACGACAAATTAATTTTGGCGTATGGGCACAATGATATTTACATACGAGTAAAAGATGAACTTCATTTAAATATATTTCCAACAACTTAAAAATGAGATTGACAGGAAATGAATATGAAATACTATCATCGTAACAAGTCGTTTGCCAACTTCTACCTCTCGTAGTAATCACAAATCTTGTCTTCATCAATGCCCACTTCAAAGCAATTTGTAATATGTCATTTTGATTTATGACAACATGCAACGGAAACGGCATCAAGCTTCATCCTATGCATTTGCAACACGAACTATTATCTTACTGTCAGTAACGCTCTAAATACTTTACTGCCAGATTAACTGCAAATTCTATTACATTTCAAATTATTACAATTAGACTTTTAGATCGAATTTAAACTATTATGTCATAACAGGAGCAATATCGTTTCAAGATTTTATATAATATACATTTGTTTATTCATTTAACTAACAACAAAGACAAAATTAATTGTCATCTAACACTTGGTGAAACTAGGTTAATAAAAAGTATACAGATTCACCAAGTGTTAGATTCTTCTCCACGTGAACTTTGTTCTAGGTGAAGAAGTGAGTTATACCATACTGATGAGCTCTAATAAGAGCGAAACGCGTCTATGGTTACTAACTGTGCTGGCCGGCCTCTGACGATGCCCTCATAAGGTGACTTGGAGGCTGAAGTTTGTGAAACCTAGCCAAGTGTTTATTTTATACTTTTTATTAACCTAGTTTCACCAAGTGTCAGATGACAATTAATTTTGTCTTTGTTGTTATTTAAATTGCTATTGCTTAGCTTTTTTTTTCGGTAGATGGCATGACCTGTTCCACAAAACTTCTCATGTCATCTTACCTGTTTTTAGAGATCTTATTCTCTGCTGGCACAGTTCTTCGTCACCAGCTTCTCCACGTGAACTTTGTTCTAGGTGGAGAAGTGAGTTATACCATACTGATGAGCTCTAATAAGAGCGAAACGCGTCTCTGGTTACTAACTGTGCTGGCCGGCCTCTGACGATGTCCTCATAAGGTGACTTGGAGGCTAAAGTTTGTGAAACCTAGCCAAGTGTTTATTTTATACTTTTTATTCATTTAACCTTCAAATCTACTTCTTTTATGGTCCGTTTTATAAACCATAAATTAATTTACTTCTAAAATAAATAAAATTTATTAATTCAAATAAAGTCAAACTATTGACATTATATGTGCTATAAAATAAATAAACGTGATTCGAATTTGTAAATTCAATTATGTTTATCAAGGAAGTAAATTTATTCTATTCTTTTTAAAACCGGGCATTCATGTTTAGCTAATTATATGAAACATAATTTTAGTGTTCGTCAGTACGGTGGTGTAGATAGCGATACGGAATTCGAATCTCACTCAAGTTAAAAATTATATGAACTATTACACTGCGGCTCGATTAGTGCGGACCCTGCACTGTAATTGGGATTAAGTTTCTGTTGTATAGCGTAACATAAATAAATAAAAATAGGGCACTTCTACTTGTTCGTAGTTGTATAAATATTTTTTTAATTTCTTCCTAACTTCTGAAGCAAGATTGTGTGATCAATTATAAATTTGTTTGATTTTGTAATTCTCCCCTACATCAAAAATGGAATTTGAAGCCGCTGATAATTTTATTTCTTTTGAATGTTTTTTTTAAACAAAAATACGTTGTTAAAATTGTGACCAAAACTTACGTGATGTTATTTAATTTCTTTCATTTCTTGTTTAACGAAATTCATAAATTGAACAGTAACTATCTCTCAGTCTAAAATACTATTTTTTAAATGGAATCTGTACCACTCACATACGCATTTTCGATCCGCATCGTATGTAACATAAGTTGAAGTCAGCGAGATTTGAATGCACGGCGTCTTGTTTGTTAATTAGTAAACGCAAGTTTTCCTCAGTTTTATCCAGTGGGTTACGATTGCTTGTTGGGAAAATATCTGAATAGATCAATCAAGATATAAATAGTGGGCTGTCAGGTTGCATTGAAAAATATTAGATATCATTTTTTCCATATGGCATATTTCATCTTTATGCCCTAAGCAATATGAAATGTAAAGGAACTAAGTTCAAAGAAGTATCTGAGCTGCAAAAAAGTAGCTATAAATAAACAGAGAACCCATCGCAAAAACCGATTTAAGAACCCAAAGCAACAAGTTTAAACGTGAACAAAAAGAAAAATTTTACTTACTTTTCAGAAACAAAAAGTAAGTTTCTGAGTTTGTTTTGCGCTGGGCTGTGACCGATAGGAATTTATCGTTGAATTCTGTTTTAGCTGAGGTTCGAAAAAGACTTGTTCTGACTACCGACCTCGTTGTTGCTGTTGTTGCTGTTCCTAATTTTCCCGCTTTTCCAGTTTTCCTGCGGTATACTCTGTTATGCATATGTCAGAGCGGTGGAAATATTATGTTTTGTTGACTGACAATTTGACGGATCTACAGATTAAATGTAATATTTTTCATCGTTGACGCGTTCTTGGAAAATTCTAAATGGAACTCTGTACGTATTATACGTTTTTTGTTACACGTAGTCAGTGGCATTCCTAGAGTATGTGTCGCCCGTGTACGATAATCATTTTGCGACCCTTTTCCCCTTTGATGAATTGAAATGTGTTTGATATATTTTTACCTTAAATAAAACATAGGCACAAAAAAAAGTAAAAAATATACACTTTGCGTTTCTGAATTTTGTTTAAAGCAATCTCTGATATAATATCTCATACATCTATATCTTCAGAAATTCCTTTTTCTATACTAATGATAGATAAATCTGAAAGCCTTTCGTGCCCCATTGTATATATAGTTTTTATTTTTACTATCGTAGGTAATGCTATTTTTTTTTATGAAAATAGCTACATTTGGAAACAGATAGAGCAAGTTACTTGTAAATATGTATTAAATCTAATGTGTCCATTTCAAGGGAAATATAGGCTGTAATATTTTAAATTTCTTCAAAATGGAATAGTTTTTAAATAAAGTATAAATATAGCATAATCAGAATAATTGAATATTAATTATTTTGCTAGTAAATTAGTTTTGAGAGTAGTTATTTATACCGTCCATATGCTCCACACGCCTTGCAGTCCCGGGTCAGACCGGCCCTGCATATAGTAATGTTAAGATTAAAAGAAGTTTTGCTATATTTTTACCTAATTATAAAATTGAAATTATGTTAGACCAATGTTCAGATGAATTTAATGAAATACGAGCGAAAAGGTGGAGAGATAACGAGCAATTAATATTCTCGTTAGTATTGTTTGTACACTGTAGATTAAAAATATATACTTGTGTAGGTATTACAAACTAGTACTCGTATTAGTATTGTACTTCATAAATAGAATCGCGTTCCTATATAAATATTAACTTTTTTGATAGAATTTTAACTTTAAATAAGAGTTTCATCGTCACTGTCAAAAGTGATAGTTTGAAGAAGAAACTAATGAAATTGGGGAATGTATGAGGAGTAATAGAATTATTTTGTTTTCATATGGGATAGGTGTGGTTCAGTGGTATCGAGTCGGCCTGTGTATTTGAGAACCCGGGTTCGATTCGCACAGCAGACAAACAATTTTCACCGAGTTAAAACTACTCTTGTGGTTCTCTTTCCACTAACATTTTTGGGAGATTTCATGGCAGGTAACCGCACTTCACGCGAAGAAATATTTCACATACCGAAATCTGCATCAACAGAGTGCCATATTCAGTAATGGGTAAAAAGCGTGTTGATATATTTATTTATTTTATATAGTTTTTTTCCATTGAATTGTGTCTCTAGCTTTTGAATAGGGTAACAATTTTAATGGAAAATAAATTCAAAAATTAGTAAAAATGTTTGAAATTTCTAATTGTCTATTGTTTTTATTAAATAGAAATTATCCTTCGTACGTTGTGAAAAATATACAAGTAGTTTGTATGCAAAAAGCAGTAGATAATTATATTTTCTGTAACTAGGGATTTTTTTGTTGAAATATATTTGTTGTTAGTAGTAAGTTTCTGTTTTAATTAATATTAATGTAATTCGTACCTACATAATTATTCATTTACAAAACAAATAATTATAAATTAACATGTAATGTTAATTAGTATAATTTATTCATTTTAAAATGACCTATTTCCACATACTGTGAATTAAGATATAATGTAAATAATTTAGTACTGACAAAATTCTTGATAATGAAATTAAAAACTTAATATGAAAATGATTCTCACAACCCACTATTAATTTACACCAAGTTAAAATTTCTTGATCATGCATTTATTGTCTGGAATTCAAGAAATCTTGATATTTATTTATTTTCTAACTACTGTTGATTGATGATATCAAATTGAATTACAGAGCGAAACTTAATTTTTGTTTCTCTATATTTGCTGTGTTAATGACAGCCTCGATTTTATAACTCCTTCACCAACTGAAAAGCAGGGTTTTTCTATTGCAAATTAAAATCAATTTGGTGGTATCCCAAATTTTCTGTCTGTTATTCAATTTTATTATAATTATTATTTTAATATATACTAAGCTTTTTATAAATAAATATAACGTAATATCAATCAAAATACTTTAATAAGTAATCAGTGGATTATTACATGACAGATTCTATTACCGTGTGACATTACTTAGGTTAATTATAAAATTATACAGGGTGTGCACAGAAACACGCAGCATAGGAGTTTAAAATAGAATTTAAAAATGAGCTAAAGTACATAAATAATAATAGTTCCAAATTAAATATTACATTTAAAAAGATTTAATTTGTTATAATAGAATACTTGTAGTACTAAATAAAATGTGACATTTTTGTCAAAAATCCAATAGCCAAGAAAATAAATAAAAATGTGACAAAATCTCATTTTGACAGTTCAGTCAGGATTTAAAAAGTTTGATTTTTAATAACAAATGTCCTATTTTTTACTCTCGTTATTAAAATGTCATTTAACGTACTGGTTTCCATGCCGCTAAATAACATCTTAATTACATTCGATAGATTTAACTGTCGGTTCTCGTTGAAACATTTTATTATAAAATTAAATTAAAAAACACTAGGTTAGTTACAAATAATGTAAAGTTTATTTTACAATACGTATTTCGGTCGACTAGACCATCATCAGGTGAACAAGATATCATATCTTGTTCACCTGATGATGGTCTAGTCGACCGAAATACGTATTGTAAAATAAACTTTACATTATTTGAAACTAACCTAGTGTTTTTTAAATTTAATTTTATCTTAATTACATGTTGACAAGCTGTAACTTCAAACGTTTTAGTCACGATTTGACATATTAAGCACGGGGTGGAAGTTAGCTTCAGACATCACTCATTGTATCTTAACCTTATTTTTAAAATAATTCATAAAATTAAAAATTTTGTTGTTGTCTTAATTTGTGATCGTAGAAAAAGTATAGTGTATGACTCGTTTTACACACTTTTGAGATACTCGTATTTTATATATTATACAACTAAAAGTTTATAAAAATTGTTACATGATATCCTATTGAATATCTAATACTACAGATATGCTAGCACAAATAATTTAAACTTTTTGCAGGTCAAATTTAATTTTAGACACTTTTTATGCTTGTGCTTACAGTTTTTATTGTAACAGTTAATTTTCTTATTAGAATTTGTCCGAGCTCGAGATTATTTATATAAACTTTATTATACTCGCGGTAAAACCGAAGTTTTATTTATTTAACATAATTCATTCAAAATATTTGTTTATCGTGCTAATGTAAATGAAGGTAAACGACCAAATTTATATCTATAAATGTTTCATGTAATATGAATCAATGAAATACTTACATATCCAAAAAATAATACCACGTTCATTTCTGTTATAAATCTTCTTTTTTATTTACGCCATAAAACAAATTCACTGTTTATTTAACATAAATTTTATTCGCAATGAAAAATGTGGTTTCCGTTAGATGCTTTACGAAGATATTGTGAAAATTAATGTAAATTGAAATGAGCGTAAGTAAAAAGAGCTGTAACAGTAACCCAGGCTATAAATTTATTCAAACAGTGGAATGATTGATGTTCATGAGGCATTAAGCCATTGTTGTATTCGTTGTGATGAGGGTATTTACAACATTGCATGTTCTAAATGCGCTCAGAATATTATCGGTGTGTATGGTTTGTCATATATCAAATATTTACAATGAGAATAAAATAAATCATTAAGAACAAACACCTACAATGGATTGTAAATTTTTGACATTTCAAAGATAAACATCGACCTTTCCCAAATTATTTGATATGACACTGCTGTAGCAGATCTAAGTATATACATACATAACATCATGCCCGTAAAATGAGGTAGCACGAACCCTTCAAACATCCACTCATCAGAATGTTGAAGAATCAAGTTTCCTCCAACATACAATACTCATTTCAACCACATTCACGTTTATTTCATACAAGTTCATTTATTCCTATATCGCTTAATATAAAGGTGTAAAGGTGGTAATCAGCTGTCAAATTACGACCACCAAAGATGATAATAGAGAGATCCACGGGGTAGACTGTTTGCTCTAATGGTTATAAACATAGCAAAATCAATAAATAAGCAAATTGTCATGTTCTAGAAATAGTAGAAAGTATTGCGGCGAAATTATGAAAACAACGAAATTGGTTTATTTTATAAAACCTAGATTCACCAAGTGTATGGATGACAATTAATTTTGTCTTTGTTGTTATTTAAATTGCTGCGTAGCTTTTCCTTTTTTCGGTAGATGGCATTACCTGTTCGATAGAACTTCTCATGTCATCTTACGGTTTTTAGAGATCTTATTCTCTGTTGACACAGTCCTTCGTCACCAGCTTCTTCACGTGAACTTTGTTCTAGGTGAAGAAGTGAGTTATACCATACTGATGAGCTCTAATAAGAGCGACACGCGTCTATGGTTACTAACTGTGCTGGCCAGCCTCTGACGATGCCCTCATAAGGTGACTTAGAGGCTGAATTTTGTGAGGCCAAGTGTTTAGTTTATATTTTACTAAACCTAGTTTCACCAAGTGTATGGATGACAATTAATTTTGTCTTTGTTGTTAAGGAAATTGGTGTTATAGTCGTAGATTTAGGATATGTTTATTTTTGTCTCGAATCTCTCTAACTCGATAAGATTCTTTGATAAAGTATATCTTTTTGTATGCAAATAACTTATATCTGAATAGAAAGAAAAATACAATAACATTTCTGACAAAGGATCTAAACTTCTCAACCAATAAAACGTTTCAATACAAAACTAATCAATACAATTCATTCAATTCTGGATCTGACCTATAGGTACACGTTATAAAAGTACTCTACCACTTGCTCACAGCAAGAAAGAGAAACCGAGGAAAGAGAAAAAGAAAATATCGCATGTTAAGTATTTACTTACATGCACGACATTGGTTGTAATTGAAAATCAATGGTAAACACAGAGCACACAATATACACGCACGTATACTTCGATCATTTGTTTGTTAGTATTGGTTTGACTCTTTTCAATTGTCTTTGTTTACTGTCTGTTAGAGAATCTTTGTCTACTATGAGTTCAAGTTATCTGTCGCCAAGAACGAGATGTTTCTTTCGGCAAAATATTGCAGTGATATTCGATGCAATAAAATAGTACCATCGCTGTTTCCATCGAACAATACATTTAATATGCATTAGGATTTTGAATTAACATAACTTATCAACGATCAATACACTAAATAGATAATGAATCGAATCGTAAAGAAGTAGAAATGAAAATGTATTGGTATACTTAAAACACAACAAGGTTGGACTAACGTCCATAACTTGATGAATGGCATTTGATGCTGCTACGCTTACATGTATATATTTTAAATTAATAATGGAAATTAATGACATATTTATAAATTTACCTCTCGAATGTAAGTTTTAAAAGTATAAAACTATTTATTTGATCAACTGTTTCAACATATAATCACGAAAATTGTAGTATCAATATTTTTATATTTAAATTTTAAGTTTACATTTATTGAAATAAAAAATAGAAACAGGTAGTACGGCAATATTGAATAACATGTAAATTGAACGTGAATAATTTAAATTGATTGATATTTTACTATTTTCACAAGCGTTTTCAAGCGATTTATTAATACTAAATGTATAAAAATGTAGGTAAATATTTACAACCAAACTTTGTTGGTATAACATAATAACATTTTTAATTGAAAATACATTTTTCTTTTATTATTATCTACTGTTCTATTAATAACGTAAAAATTGCAAAAACAAAAGCGACAAATATACATTCATTTACTGCTGTTTCTACATACAAAGAATTGGTAATAATTTCATTAATAACAAGAATCTTTAAAATGAAATTTGGTAAATTAGAATTTAATATAATTGATTACCAGTCAGAACTGTAATAAATCGAAATTTAATGTAGATATTCTTCTAAAGCTCTGCGAATTTTATGTTCCAATGTCGTCCGGTTTGATGTCTTATAAAATATAAAATCAGAAAAATATCTGAAGCAGAAGATATAACAGTACCTAATTGAATATGTCAGTAAATTCAAATATCTTGGATAAAAAGAAATATCTACTGTCTAAATAAACAATTTTTTAAAAAAATTGAAAGCTATGAAGATTGTGTTTGTCGGATTTAAAATCCAAACAGAATTCATGGAAAATCTTGGTGTTCCAAGATATAGTTATAAACGAATCTATAATAAATCTTCTAATGCAGCTGCTGTGGTACTAGGATAACATGATATTATATGTAGTAGCACATATAGACTGTCTGGTAAACACCAGAAAAACTACAACGTAGAAGAGACAAGAAAAAAGAAGGACTTGATCTCATTATTTATGTAATTACTTTTGATTTAGTTTTCTTTATGATACGAAGACATTGTCTATCTTTAGAACGTATATAGTCCAACGAAAGGGTAAAGTTATCTTCTTTATTGCAAATTGATTCCTAGTTTTATCTAAAATATTTATAATGTGTAATCTCCTTTGGGATTCTAATTCTGCCTCGATCGAAAAAAACACATTGGTTAAATTTGCAAATATTTTGTTTATGATGAATATCTTATCCTAGTTGAAACATTGTAGAAAACAGATAAAATAAAACATGACATTCTTATAAATATGTCACAAAAGATTTTCTTTATAAGTCTTAGAAACATGACAAATAATTACAAAACTAATGCTTATAATCTGAACCACTCACGCACAGACGTATATATTTTATATTAGGATTTGAACTCGTGAATTCTTATATAATAGACGCAAGTTGTATGAGCAGAGCAAGAAATACAACTTCGATGAACCGTATCGGAAACATGCAGGATTACTACAAAAATAAGAAAACTCCATTTTTATATAAAGAAGTCACAATTTCGGAGCAAAAGTGTTTGAAAAATCACCACTTGGGTAGTGGAGACTACAAAAATTACCATTACTTTTAAATGGAAAAAGATGTGGAATTCTATTGATACCGATTTCTTGCAACGAATATTAATATCAAAATGCGAAACAAAAGTAACAAGGTATCGATAGTATCGCAACATATCTAGTTTAGATTGCTTATAATACAAGTTAAGATTTATCATTTCAGGGTGGTTCTAAACAAAGAATGAGTAGAAAGAGCGCAGAAATAAACCAGGAAAAAATCGTGAAACAACGCAACCAGACACGACTCTCGCGTTCCACGGTTCTGACGCCATGCCTAATATTTGAATCTCATTAATTTGGTAATTTCAGTGTTTAATTAGCGCACAGGGTTGACGGCTTTGCTGCAGTACTTCGTCTGCCGCAATAATGGCTTTATGCTGATGAAAGACACCGGTATATCGAGTTATTTCCATTCCGAGTTTTCAGTTCCGAGTTCATGGAATTATCAAAAGTATGGAACAATTACTGCTGCTTTTTTATTGCCATGGGCTTGCGGGTTTATGGTTAATGGATAGTCGACATGGAAATGCAAGAATTCTGTCTTTTATATTCCAATTTGGATAATTAATTTTTAATGTTGCTTAGGGAGGATATAATCATCCTGGGAAATATTCTTCATTGTAACAGGATGTCTGAATACCATTATTATCTTGTTGCTCTTGTTACAAAAGATGTATTGATGGTTAAAATCACCAAATATATATGTCATATTTATATATCATCAGTTAGTAATCATGAATGAGAAGAAAGAATGAAAAAAAGTTAAGGCAATAGTAAATTACAAATATTATTGATTTCTATTCTACAGTACAGGAACTTACCGAACCATAGTGTGGTAGTTTATATATTTTTAGCTTGAGCGGGATTCGCATACGGGATGTTCGAATTCGAATGTCATAACGTTAAAAACTCCACCGTATAGACAAACAGTTGTTTGAATATTGTCCATAATATGAATGCTTGTCTACAAGATAATTGCAAAATCTTTATCATACTACCTACAATTTAGAACTAAACAAATTAATTATAATTCATAATCTCTTTCTCAAATATTAAGTTGTAAGGTTAGGCTACACAGGTAATAAAATATGAAAATTTATAGTGGCCAGTATACACAGCACAATATAAGTTTATCTAGCGACAGGTATAACAAAATATGTTATCCAAGTAATGAATATTCAATTCCATTTCTAGTATTTATTCAGTGCATAAATTATCATTCTTTGTTCTTTTATGATAATACTATTCATGAGTTTTGATATATTTTAAGAGATTTATTTATCGCAAAAATAACATTCATATTTGAAAAACTGAGGTCAGGAGGCAATGCACCCCTTCTAGGTTAGCGTTCAAGATTTAAATCTTGATTAGCAATAACAAAGACATACTTTAATAATTAAAAGACTGCATACCTACTGGCATAGTTTGGCTTAATGGATGTGTCATTTTACCGATTGAATCTACAAGAAAATAACCATGTTTATATGAAAGGCTGAAAGGTAGTTTTACCTACACAGACCACTTCAATTTTTGCTTTTATTCTACAACAGAGATATTTGTCATGCACTATGCTATTACCTTTGACTTTTTGTGGAACCTAATTAATTTCATTTTTACGTTGATGTAATTAACTCTATGCTATATCTATATACGAATATTACTAATTAAAGTTTAAACAATGATTTTTCCATGATATTGATGAACATTAGGGTGGCCCTTGTTTTGAAAATATAAAATTCCCAAATTATTTGTTTCAAATATAAATATTATCCGTGCGGGTTGAAATTTTAAATAAAAAATACATTTATTTTTGACTTGCAAGTTCATAAGCAATTATCAAATGGTTATCTTGAAATACAATGCAAGACGTCATGATATATTTATTTAATAATAGTAATCAATATCAAGGTAGTAACACTGACAGATTAAATTATATATATAAATAAAGTTCAAATCCATAATTATCTAAGATATTTTATAAAACTAAATACCTGTAATTTGAAACAGTTTAAAATAATAGTTGCAATAATTTTCATGAGCAGAGAAATGATAACCAAACTTTGAAAACAAATTTTTGAAAAAATTGTTTTTCTACGATTGTTAAAAAAGTTCAAAATTACACTGGCATTTGTCATCGTAAAGTTGACGTTTTCTGTGGAACAATTGAAAAAAGGATAATAAATAAATGCATTTCCAATGGCAACGCACGAGAAAGATATTAAATGCGCGCTTATTTTAATAGTTACCAGGGATACAAACAAAACAGAAACAAATTTATTTTCAGAACGTATACGTTTTTAAATAACTTAAGATGCAATCGTTGAAAAAATTATGTGTGTATCACGAGCGTAAAGTGTCTTTGTTGCTCTTACACTACTGGAGCTTTCGCTGCAATTACCGTGCGCGAGTAACAAAGAATCACTTTACGCTATTCATACACAAATAACTATTCAGTTTCATAATCAATACATTGAGTATTATATGGGGTTAAAATAAGTGCCATAAGTTATGAAACAGCCTGTATTTAGGTTTGTAAACGCGTAATAGAAAATAGTTATTTGTACTAACTAGTAATAAAGGAAATTAGTTCATTACGCGTTGTATTCTTTTGCATATTACATCGATTTTACCGAAATAATTCCAATAGTCAGTTATTACATTTTAAATGATCTTCAAGGAAAGATAAAAAATAATCAAAATGTAAAACTGAACCAATGAGAATGTAATATTTACTTTTCTCACAATTTTTAAAATAATTAAAAAAAGTGTCACTTTCTATATGTTTTTTTGTACTTTGATGATCAATATACAAAAGAAGTGAAGTCGTGTCGTTTTAGTGTAACGAACATTAACAAAAATACAACATTTTCTTCACAGTAAATAATAATCATTCAATTTATTTCTCTTCTCTTTTATCTCTATATCCGAAGATCTCCTTAATCAATCTGTCACATGCAACGCGCTCACACTTTATTAACTACCATCATTTCTAAGAAACAGTCGTACAATCAAAAGAGAAAAATACCAAGAGCGAATAATATTGTTCGTTTCAATGAATTAATTGCCAAGCATAATTAATTGGTTGTTAAAGCTATATGAAAGGGTGTAATTATGTAAACTAGGAAAGATTTATAAACCAGAGAAATAAAATAAGTGGTTAGGGTAGGATGTAGATATTTAGAGGCAAGTAATTAATCTATTCAGGCCCTGTATTTATTAAGAAATACTGTAATTAAGAACGTATGAATGTAAATACGAGGGTCGTGGATATACACGCTGTTTTTTAAAAAAAAAATTGTGAACATGAGGTATATAAACCATTGAAATATTATATCACGAGAAAGCTGATTTAATATAAACAATATTCTGATTGACTAAGGAAACCGATAGTACGGCAGTATAAAAACTGCGGCTCGGAGTAACCGATAGGTCCAGATCCTCATGGATTATAATGCCACAGGAAGAAGAAGAAGAATATTCTTATTTATTTATTAATAATATATCAATAGATTACAGATAATGATTACAATTATTGAAAAGCTTCTGGAATCTGTAGAGTTTTTATTTTATTGTAAACAAAGCAAAATATAGCATGTGAAAATGCTATAAAAGCAATACTTGTCCACAATTTATGATTGATAGTTTTTATCTGTCAATTTGTTCGCCATTAGAAAGATGATAGGTTTGAAATACGAAACTTGAAGTTGTCAGTACTCAGTTGGGATTCTTTCCACAACTTTTGATAACAGCGATGTAATACAAATATCAAAGTCTTACATAACTTCCATACCTCAAACCTATAGCAGTAGAACAATCATTAATGGATTTACATAAAGAAATGTAGTAAATATTATATTATATTTTGCCGTATTGATTAAATTAGATGTTTTTAGAGTTGTTATTGCTGGACATACTCGTAAACCCGAAGTGCAACTGAAATTTTACGGTCCTTTCTTCTAGTTCCATCGTCTGCATTGTACCGCAAAAATTCATATCTTTTCTTAATTCAAGGCCACTGCGAAGCTTGTTTACTAATCCTGAAGATTCCTCCAGTTTTTGGCTTACACTTTAGCATCTAAATGTTCTTTTTATTCGCTTATATTCTGTATCAGCTCTTTATGTATTCCGAGATATCGAGTTCCTTCTTTGCGGTTTTCTCTTTGCATCCAAACATAAAAAGACACCCGAAAAAATAAACAAATAGGTCAAGATAAGTTGTAAATATTATCAGTTGTAAGTTAAATGAATGAACTTGCGCAGTTTTTGGCGATAGATATATTTAGATTTAATGGCGATACAGGAAAACAACTTTTTCGAAGTGGCGTTTAAGGGATAAAACGGAATCGTTTATTTCGACGTACGAATATTTTTCTTTGAGCGCACATGTTTCATTTCTATGTTTAAACTGCAGAATGAATTTTTAATATTAAATATTCTTACTGCAATCTGATTCAAGACCACACCTATCAAGAAACGAGAATATATTTTATTTAAATAGTTCTGAAAGATTAAACGGCCATTATATTATAAATACTGATTCGTTACTTTACTTATAATTTATATCTATTTTATTTACTTATATTATTGCCTCTTAAAATAATTATAAATGCATATAATGGGAAAAAATTAGATACTTCTTTATTTGTAAACAATAATAAAAGTACATAATAACAGTAAATATACGAGAAATTCAAGTAGAAAAAATAATTATTTAAAAGCATATTATCATCATTTTATATTTACCTCATAAATCGAAGTTTGTTTAAAATTTCAAATTCATAAAACATTTTTTTATATTCATGCTGATAAACTACGAACATACAGGATTGTGACAGCGGTAACGGAACATAGGAGTTTAACATGTAAAATCATATTTTTATAATTTCCTGCTTCTCTTATTATTTAAGAGAAAAAAGCTTCAAATAAATGTAAAGCATAAAATTCTACATTAAAATGAAAGTCTATTTGTCGCCTGTGGGATTTGTTATCTAGTATTAACTTATTTACGGATACATAAATAATTATTTAATTGAAAAAGATTATTACTTTTTCTGTATCAGTAATTTTTTAAGTACGCGAGCTGGGAAATTGGAAAGTAAGTTTGCAAAGGCGTTACAAAATTTATGACCCGATCAGGCGAACGGAAGTAAAGAGCAAAAAAGATGGAGAGAGGTACAGAGAGTGCTTGAGCTGTTACACGAACGGTGACGCGCTTTTGATTTCTCTCTCTGTATGTTGAACTATAGCATAACTTTTAGAAAGTGAAAGTGAAAGCGAGTTTGCCTGCGTTGCACGATCGATGATTGTGTGATTTTATTGTTCACTGAATTATGAAAACCTATACAACATACAAAAGATATTAGACTTACGAGTATATGCATATTGCGAAAGAAGTTTTACTTCTGATGTGTGGTTCAAGCACATTCATTTTTATCTAAACTAATTTGGCAGTTAAACAAATTAAGTTATCTAGTGGTTAGCAGGAAGATTAGGAATGGCTAAATTAGATGAAACTTTAAAATGAAAAAATATGTAAATTGATGATGAAACCAACAACTAGTAATATATTTTAAGAGATATCGTACATCACGTGCAAAATGTATCAATTAGGAAAGCACTTAACATTCATCATTAAGGAAATGGGAAATGGCGTGACGAATTTATTCCGTAATCATAGCAGAGCTATTACGAAGAAGGAAGGAAAAATGATAACTTCTACTGCAGCATTTTCAGGAAAATTTCCGTGATACATTATTCTGCACCCATTTGAAAATCAATTTAAGTTGCTAATTCATTTTAGCTGATAAAAAGATAAGAACATTTTAATTAAATACATCATTCATCTTGCGGCATAGATTGAGATGGAACAAAAAGTAATTCTTACTGCATTGCAGCATTTTCTGCATAACAATACTAATTTACGAACTATAAATATTTATCACTATTGCAGAATTTAACGTATCATTGCAAATGACACTTAAATTTGCAACTACCATATGCAGGGCTGTTCCGACCCGGGGGTGCATGGCATGCAGGCCACACGGGCGGCAAGTCAAAGGGGCGTAGGGTATCTATTACCCAGTTTACCTTACACGTGAATTTTGTTTAAATAAATGAAGTCTTTTAAACATTATTTACGGCGTACACATGATATTGATGCTTCTTTTAAACGTTGTAAACTTAATTGCAAAAATTAATTTTATGCTGGCGAAAATTACGAGCTTGTAAACGATTATTAATTTTAATTGTACCGCAGTAATTAAAATAAATTAATATACCATCTTTTTCATAAATTTAGAACACCACTTAATCAAAATAAGATTAAGTCATTACCGAAATTTTGATTTTATGTTTACTTCAACTTCTAAAATAATATTTTGAATCTATAATTATTTCAAAATTTACAGGTTTAATGTTGAAAACTGGAAAAACTCTATTGCAAAACTTGTACTATGGAACACCACTGTCGTTCGTACTCGTTTTGCAATTAAACCCTTTCCTCACTAGTATTAATATACTATTACATTATTTTATTATTGAAACATTTTGTCAATTTGTTTCATTTTCATTTGAATAAATCTGTGAAATTCTCTAAATTACTGGTTAAAAAAATGCTTCACTTCGAATAAAATAGTACTATTTTAAGAAGTTAAAATGACCTCTATTAATCCGTGTCTGTTTTGTGACAAATAAATTTGAAATTTAAGATCTCATCTGGTTGTCACCAATGTCAAATCATACGATTGTTTTCCAGTTGCCAAGGATATGTCAAACTTTTACCGGTCAATTTTAGGGTTATAAAATAATGAAACATCTAAAAAAGACTATTTTTGTTACAGAAATGCGCATTAAAAAGGGGCTATTTTAGTGCACGTGTGACAAAATAGTATAAATAATTCATTAGTTTGTGTCATTCATAAATTTAAAAAAATATGCGATATTTGTATATGAAATGTGTACAATACAGGCGCGGTGGCCGAGCGTGTTAAGGCACATCTCTTAACATACTGTGACGTCACCCGAACCAAGGTTCGTCAGTTCGAATCCGCTTGTCGACAATGTGTGATTTGTCGTAAAATATAAAATACAGTTACATGTATTTATCACACTCGCGCGCTATAAGCTAGTCACTTATACGCCTTAAATAATGTAGCATTTGACTACGAAGACCGGCAGTACGGCAGCGTAAAAACTGCGGCACAGTGTGTCCGGTAGGCCCTGGCTGTAGCGCCACAAATGATGATGTATATGAAATGTGGTTGGTAATTGTTATTGGTATTTATGCAATTGTTCAGATTTTGAAGTTATGTTGAAATTTTGATGTTCTCAGCTTGATAGGTTCAGTATGTCATCCGCTACTATCAACCGTCTGATACAAAATGTTGCGTACTAAACGCTCTTTCAATACGCAACTACAAAAATATTATTATTCGATCCGAAAATTTTGTATTTTTATTCTTAACGAAAGAAATTACCATATTATGATTGATTTAATAGTAATGCAAATAAAATAATTTCCACAATAACTACCAAACTAAAATCACTGCTAATTACATGATTGATGTTCATTGTCAGTATTGTCATTTACTAGCAGTTCGCACCATTGTGTCTGGTCAGCGGCAAATATGGACTGTCGACTGCTTTGATTTCCCTGTTAATCAAACAATATTTGCGCACATGACGTGGCCGTTATTGGCATCGAGTTTCATGCTAACAATATCATAAGCTGCATGGTTGTGGGTATTTACTCTGTTGCTCTCATACTGTTGACGTTCCTTTTAACACTAATTATATTGCAATTGCTGTCCACACCAAATTATCGGGTGAAGTCAAATTTCAAACCAAAGTGCTGAATTTTACAAAAATATTTGTCTGCTCATTAATGCATTACAGTAATTACAATACAGGGGAAAAATAAATCATACAAATTTATAAGAATTAGGGATATTACTCTGAGTCGGTGGTTTAATAAAAATAAAATATATCATCACGCCTTTTACCAATTCCTGAGTGTGGCACTCTGCCGGCACAGATCTCGGTAAGTGATATATTTCTTTGCGTTAAGTGCAATCACCAGGCGTCAAATATGTATATCCATTAAATATAAATAAATAAATCATCACGCCTTTTACCCATTACTGGGTGTGGCACTCTGCGTAAGCAGATCTCGGTAAGTGATATATTTCTTCACGTGAAGTGCGGTTACCAGCCTTCAAATCACGGCCCCCAAAGATGTTAGTGGAGGAGGAGCTACAGGGGTAGATTTAAATTGGTGAAAATTGTTAATTAAATATCATGGCGAGGATTAAAATTTTATATAATACTTGCAGATGAAGGTAAAAAAAAAACGCGGAATCTATTAATAAATTGTAAAACTAATTACTATGTTATAATCGAAATATTTTTGAGACTATATGTACGAGTATATGTGGGAACCAATAAAATCACAAATTTTATTGAAAATGAACCAATGAAATGAAAGCTTTTCCACTAGTGAAATTTATTAGTGTAATTAAATCTCCTTGGTTACCAATAAATTAATGTAATTTTCATAAACGTCAATTGAAAACAAATCTATCGAAATGGCAAATTCTCGATGGGGAATATTTTATCCCTAGGCGCTCTAGGCTCCTTGGGCTTCCTAGACTCCCTAGAGACATAAAGTGCACATTATTTCTGTATGGAGTTTATATTACTTTGACAGTTTAGATATCAAATATTTGTAAAATACAATAAAGTACAATGAAACACAAATAAAAGCTGTATCAACAATTTCTTGGGATTCTTCCGAAGATTCTTCGCTGTAGTCTTAGTTTTTCAGTTAAAAAATATAATATAATTTGACATAAACAAATTTGATTATATACATTTTCGCTGTTTTATTTTTGTTAAAGACTACTAATAATTTAAATATTAATAAATGTCAAAAACAATATCAATAAATTATATTTAAAAGGCCAGCCTCTGACGATGCCCTAATAACGTGACTTGGAGGCTGAATTTTGTGAAACATAGCCAAGTGTTTATTTCATATTTTTTATTAAACCTTGTTTCACCAAGTGTTGGATGACAATTAATTTTGTCTTTGTTGTTAATTATATTTTAAACTTTTCGTTTTTAGTTTTATTTAGGTCGTGAAAAAATTGTATATATACCTCGGGAGAGAATATTAC
The DNA here is from genome assembly GCA_947425015.1 of Pterostichus niger. Classification (NCBI taxonomy): domain Eukaryota; kingdom Metazoa; phylum Arthropoda; class Insecta; order Coleoptera; family Carabidae; genus Pterostichus; species Pterostichus niger. The sequence goes on from OX380347.1 coordinate 18,031,058, forward strand.
TTTTCCCCTCAAATAAAAATCATGCATTTCTCTCCCTAGGTAAACTAATATTAGGAGTTTATAACATTATTTCATTGGTGAAAATGACTTGAAATATGTAAATTTTATGTTCATATTGTCCCTTTTATTTGCAAGGTATTTATTGTTAATTAATTAATAAACAAATTCAACTTGAAATTGTATTTTATATAAATTTGTAAAAAACTGAAACCTCTTGTATATTCTATGCATATATTCTTAAAATTTTATCATTATTTCAGTGCATATACCAAGCATAACTTTCTGAAAAGAAATCGCTCTATCGTAATCAGCAATACAATTTACACCACTGCGTAATTTTGAATAAGACCTAACCAGAAAGTCACGAGTGGAAATTTATGACTATTGTAACTTTCGAATAAAAACGTAATTAAGTATAATTCTTTGTCCGCACATTATTTCATGGAGTCATTACTTTCAACCCTAGAGGCCTAACAACCCTGTTTCATTGTCTGATCGGCGATAGGCGACAAGCCAGCAAAGCGACAACGTAACGAGGCGACGAAACGCGAAAGGGAAAGACCAAGACCAGCAAAATGAACTTTGCACCATCAAAGATTAGATTGCTGATAGTATTATAATTACTTTAATGTACTTGTGAGCGTTTTAACCAACATCAACAAGGATATCTGTAAAAGGGTTTTGTGTAATCTGTATCCTTTTGTTTCAGAAAGTGCTTAAGGGTTAATTGATGGTTTTGTGTTGTGGCGTTTGCAATTATTTTGTGTATTGATACGGGTTTAAGAACCTTGCAACCGATGAAATAAAAAACTAATTTTGTTGCTTCCCCTTCACAAACATCTTTAGAGGCGTGATTTGACAGCTGGTAATTGTACTTTATGTGCAAAATATATTACTTATTATGATCGGCTACATGCTGATATACAAATGAAAAACAATTTTAGATTTAATCGGTTTACAGCTATTAACCTGTTTTTAATTTTCATAATTTAATAAACGTCACACGATTGAGAAATCGTAAAAATAATCAGACTTTAAAACAACGTTACCGAATTTTAATTAATTAAATTCTGCACTGATGGAAAATTTCAATTAACGCTGTTTTAATATTTATGCGTAAACATTACTTACGTATCCTTGTGTATACACAGATACTACAAATCTCTGTTGATGTGGTTTCAAGACACATTCCAGTTAAGGCGCAGGGCTCTAGGCTCTCTTATCAATTCTATATTGCATTATTTATTTTCTATGTCCTTTGAGAGTTGCAATAGGTGTGTGAAATCGCTGTTTAGATAATTATGGACTAGAATTTGTTAATGAAAGTAAATTCCACACAATTGCAGTTAGACACTCTTCAGTAAAAACTGAAAAATTAATCAAAAATGTAAGGTAAGAAAGGAGTGTCGCTCTGCGCTTGTTTTTGAGAGTGAATTTCACACAATTACAGGTAAACGAAAAAACTAAACACCGAATCTAAAATTAAGAAATTCCGGTAACCAGATACAGAATAGTTTTTAAATGACGTAATTATTTTACTAGTAAATTAGTTTTGACAGTAGTTATTTATAACACCCTTTAATATTTTATGTAAAAAGGGAACGTAGGGCGAGCGGCTATCGCCGCCCTTTGGCTTGCCGCTCATGTGCCCCACACGCCTTGCACCCCCGGGTCGGAACGAGCCTGATGGCCAGTGCAAACATTGAATTTCAAACAAAGTTTAGTTTCAGTTCAATATGCAGTATCGGTATCATTATCGATCGATATTTCATCACTATCACACTAATTCAGCGGGTAAGTGTACCTATCTTGCAGATATTATATACTAAATTTCTTATTATACCCATAAAGCCATAAAATGGAAGAAAATTTCAGAATAATTTACGAATTATAATTAATTATATATTTCATTCTGATAACAATCACTACGATACCCCAGTTTCAGTTTTAATCAGTAAAATATTTCGATTTTTAGTTTCAACTTTACTCACGAATGTCAAGTCTTATTTTACACAGATTTTACTTATAAAATGTATTATGTAAACGAATTTAGTTGAATTTGAATAAAAACAAATAAAAAAAGAAGAAATACTTGACGATTTAGGTAAACCAGGAATTGATTAAATTATTGTACTGCCCTCGACAGAAACAAGTCGTTGATATGTCCCTGCTTATCGTCAACGCGTCTAATGAATGGTCCAGTAACAATTTCTCCAAGCGTACAAGTCGTCATACGACGGGTTTCTTTTTTATTTTCCGTCTACGAAGTGAGAATTTCGGTAATGTTCTTCATGACACCCTCGAATTTGCATTTCTACTCCGTGGTCCGTGTTTGTTTCAGAAGCTGCACAATGCAGTGGTGGAAATGTTGAAACCATCAGGCTTCGCGGTAGCAGCGAGGCATTGTAATATATTTGCTCTCATATGGATTTATTACAAGCAATTGTCTTTGTGTTTGTATTTGTCGAGGTTATACGAATGAAGATGTTGAGTTAACAGCTCTTTTTGCCCCTAAAAACACCGAGGGCGTAAGTTTTGTTTCTATATAGTTTCAGAGCCGAAATTTCAGGAGCCCTAAAATAACTTAACGTATAATTTCATATATATTAGAGATGGGCGAATGTCATATTTCTCGAATTCGAATATCGAATACGAATATTAATCAGATCTCGAATATTCGAGGTACTCGAATATTCGAATACTCCTAAAAGTTTATTTATTTATTATTAATAATTATTTCATTATGTCTTTTTCATTATTTGGATGAAATTGTTAAGATAAAATAAAACAAAAAGTACAAACAAAAAAGAAAAAGACGAAAACTTCAAATTTAAGGTGAAACGTACGGGCTGATGTTGGCGAAAAACAAAATTGAAATATGGTACGTCTTCATGGTTTTGAAACAAAATATCTTTGTTATTAATAACGTCAAAGTATTGTTATATCTTTAAGTTTATGTCCAAATGATAAAGAAAAACATAGTCAAAAATTGAGATCAACATATGGCGCGATATTCGAGGTATTCGAATGTTCGCTATACTGACGAAAATCTCGAATATCGAATAATGTCAATATTCGCGGCATGCGACTATTCGCGGATGATCTTCGCCCATCTTTAATATATATATATATATATATATATATATATATATATATATATATATATATATATATATATATATATATATATATAAATGCGCGCAACTGAATTCGATTTCTCGTAGCCTCGTCAATGGCCAGATATTATTTTGTAAAAATTATACGCTACGAGAATAATATAATATGTTACTAACAATTTCAGTACAGAATGTATACAATTTGAGATATACATACTTGCAGGCAGTAAACTCGAATCTGGGACTGAACGGGTATCATACATCACAACAAGCAGTACTATACACTCTAATTCGCTTGACCATAACACCGACGATAATAATAATAATAACTACATAACATATTATGGGGTAGGTGGCTCAGTGGTATCGACTCGGCCTATGGATTTTAGAATCAAGGTTCGATTTCCCCAGTCGACAAACAATTTTCACCACATTAAAACTACCCCTGTTGCTCTCCCGCCACTAACATCTAAGGTGGCCGTGATTTGACTGCTGATAACCGCACTTCATGCCAAGAAATATATCACTTATTGAGGTCTGTTACGGCAGAGTTTCATCCCCATTAATGTGTAAAAGGCGTGATGATATATTTATTTTATTTACATAGCATATTATTATTACTTTCAATTTTTAATAATGTGTAATTTAATTTATGCACGCAAGAATTACGTTAAATTGAAAATTAGAAATCATTATCGCTTATTCTAAAGAACAACATTAAATTTCTGAGTTTTAATGTTCGTATAATGTCCAAAGTTTTGGGTAAGTGGTATACGGCACGAATAATCCATTTTCAAATTTTATACTTTCTTCATATAATTATGAGAAAACAAATTTTCATTTAAAAAGTAATTATAGACGAAAAGGCAGATTATAATAACATTTAAAAATTAATTTGTTTTTCTTTATTTAACAATATTAAATTGTGACGTAATTAACCAATTGTAAAGCATTTGTTGATGTTGTATTTATTAACAACAAAGTTTCAAACAACCGCAACTTGGATTGTAAATTCAATTCACGAGCCCGGTCAAATGAAACAGGTTCCCGTTTATCGAATCCATTTATTCTTCAATATATCCAATGACCCAAACACAATACATTTTCTATAGAAGAGAAACATTGCAACAATGCAGCTGCAAACTGCAAATATCGATGTTACACGAAGCACATTTCATCGTGTTTAATTACGATATAACACTGATCAGCGGTATTAGTTGCACTAGGATATCAAATGCATTCATTCATCGGGATTAAAAACAAAATCAAAATTCAGAAAAATAATTTGTATGAGATAAATTGTATTGTATATTCATCAAATATAGTGTTGTGTCAAAATCAAACCAAAATTGGTGCCTTACTCGTAAATGTATAATATTCTAACGATGAAACAAAAAAACCTTTTTTAATACCACTGGTTTCTAAAATATTATTAATTAAATTATAACTGTACATATTACAAATAATCATGTATCTGATATTGTATAATAAATAAATTGTCAGTTTAGATGCACGCGAGGCGAGACTATAGTCTCGCAAAAATTGACTTGTAAGCAAATATTTAGAGATCAAATCTTTAGGAACTCTGTTAAGGATGTAAGTTGAGTTTTTGCGCATGTTCATATCTTGTTTACATTTTGAGATACTCTTCCGAAAAGCATAAAATCTGAAAAGAGTAAAACTATATCTTAAAAACTAGACAAGATTTGAAGATGCACTCAACGGCATTAACTTTCTCGTGTTTGAATTGACCTGTAAGCAAATTTTTAGAAATTTAATTATCTGAAAGGCCCTTTTCTTTTTTTTACAATTTTCGGTCAATTTACATGTATATGTATTTCGACCTGCTAAATCCAATAGTATAGTCCTCAAAAATCCCAAGAAATTGTTGATGCAGCTTCTGCAGCTGTTCTTAATTTTTATTTGTTTCATTGTACTGTATTATATTTTACATATATTTGACAGCTGAATTGTTAAAATAATGTACACTCCTATGAGGATATTCACTTCGCGCAATGCATACAAAAATAACTATTTTTAATTGTGTCTTGCATTTTTTTGTTGTACAATACATTATGTTTAACTATAATGACAATAATATATTGTTGCAAAAAGATTAGTTTTCGGGCGCCAACTTTACACTCAATTAATCGCATGATTCACTTTAAGTGTATGTGGTACAATATTTCGAATATTCTAAAATAAAAATATTCGTTTCATAACAGTTATTATTTATGGCAGAATAAGTAGTAGGGAAATGTTATTTGAACGATGTACAAATACCACATCCTAAACTGATCGTTAACTTCTGAGAGGAAATTCTTTTTATACTGCATTGTCCATAGCATTCGCATTTCTTCTTCTTTGATGTTAAAATCATAAGTCCCAGGTCCTTTTTCAAAGTAAACCATAAAACTCAAGATGCTCAAATGCGTACCACAAAAGTATATCCGAAAGAAGAACTCACAAACCAATAAATAAGGAACCAGAGATTCATAAAAAATACGTTGTCATCAGTCGTTCAAACGACAGAAAAATCACCGAAAAGAAGACCTGAAGAACATCAAGCCATTATCATATTTTATCAACTGGAAATTATTGGCAAAAAAATCATTGATCTTCGTATTTTTCACAACTACCAAAACAAAAATATATTGAAAATAGTAATGGCACGCACCTATCTTTTTAATTATGAAAACAATAATGCTCTATTTAAAAGATTGTTATTTACGAATTATAAGTCAGCCTGTTGACAACAGAGGTGGACTTTGGTTCAGGCAAACTAGACAACTATCTAGAGCCAGTAATTTTGTCTAAGTTCGGCACTGGTTGAGAAATATATCTATCACTGACAAAATATGAATTCCAGTATTAAATGATGCAAATTTTTTCAAAAACAAATACATATAAAAGCTTACATGTGTGGAGTGTGCGTTCTCTGCCTCGAACATGTTTAATATTTAAATAAACATTTAAAATTCAAAATAATTTGAGCTAAAATTGTATATTATTTAACAAGTTTCATATAAGTCTCTTTAGTTAGCGAAGTGAAAAACGTTTCTAAAGAGTTTATAACACAAATCCAGAGACAAAAATGAACTTTGCAAGCTTACTATAAATATTATACATTCTTTAAAATTTGCATATCTTTATTGGAGTTTCTCTATTTGACAATACCTAATTATAAATTTTCAAAACGGATCAAAATAACAAGCATACCAATTCATCGCATAAATCAAAGGTAGAAGCACAAATTTTAAGTAGTCCATCACAGAAATAAGAGCTACTCGAAACCTAAGCCTAAGGATACTAATTCACGACATTTACCATATGACAAGAGACGGGTGCTTTGTCATTCAAATCAGATGAAATTCATTCGATGATTGGATCGTACAATTTGCTATGGAACACAGCAAGCAATGGATCTGTGAACTACAACACTACGAGTATAATCGTGGTAATGGTACTTGGTACAGGTACCGAGGTAATTACGTACGAAACGGCGTTTTGCCTGTAATGAATCTTGGATCTACGTACTTCCTTATTGTTAATTTTCTATGAACAGGTAACAAGCATTTAGTTTTGCTATTAAAAATTAGTTTTGAAAATGAGGCACATCATTTTTTTAATATAGAAAAATACCGGTTTTGAATTATAGGTAATAGCTTTCGAAAAAGATAAGATTGAAAATGTACATCCTAAGGAAGAATGGATGAATATAATCACATATAATACAACACGAGTCTTCAAAATTATCGAATATATTGTGTTGCTATGAAACGTATTATTTTGGAAAATCACGTGTCCGTTGGAAGAGTGCTTTTTAAAATAAATTTGAACACTTGTGTTATATTTCATTCGTTCCATTATAAAATAACATCAAAATTACAGTTGAAATAAAATGTTAAAACAAACCATTTTACTGTATACAACTTGCAAACTAGAAAATTTAAAAATACTGCTAAACTTATTTGATTTATTTTGACAGAGGTACCTATAGTTTACACTTTACAATCTGTGATAACTTTTAACAGTACCAATCACCATTCGTGTATATTATCGAAAATTGACCGAGTCATTGAACAGTGGCCCGGATCTTTTTCATTTAGTGATCCGGTTCACTTCGTTCATGGTACTGAACCAGCGCAATTGAACGGATCTGTCACAAACTACCAATCTTACATTAGGTAAAATAAATGATTGGTCAAAATTTAACAAAATCAATGTTATCTTGAATAGAAATAGTTGAAAAATTATAAAATGTATTTAGTAAAACAGAAGTTTTATTTGTGAAAACAATTTAGATATATTTTATGTACATGAAAAAATTCTTATCTCGTAGCCGCAAGTATAAATAAATTGTCGATCTTTTTCGCAACAAAAACTAAACAATTCATTTTTCTCTTTACTTTGCATTTTGCAAAGCGCGCACCTTTAGGCTTTCGTTTGCGAAACGAGCGATAAATGTTCGATCTCAGCAGAGTTTTTAATTGAAAATTATAAAAAGGAAAAAATTTTATTGACGTTGGACACTACGTCGCAACTGCAACTATGAACACAACGCATTGGGAAATTAAAATTCATCGAAATTATTATTCTGCGCTATTGGCATTTACCAATTATGGTAGTGTTTCCATGTTTGCCAATGAAGTGTATGTATAATGAATGAGTACATACATAATATATATTATAGCAAAAACTGCATTTGAAATCAACTAACATACAACCTGTCCTGGAATTAACTCTTCAAACTTTAATCAAGAATTAAACACCTATGAGTAAGAGAAAAAGTTCATTTAGGCAAAGGCCCATAAATGCATCATTTTAGAGATATTATAAGAAAGAAATTTCTACTTATTTGTATCAATTTCACGACATAAAATATCTAAACATTTCAGTTTATTTAACAACTTGATTTGTTTATCGTAACCATAGCAATTAGGTGACAATTCTTCTCGTTGTTAAAAGTATCTTATTAGTTAATTTGACAGTAATTATATACTCGTAATATCTACTAACATCTTTGAAGGCAATGATTTGACAGCTGATAACCGCACTTCACGCGTATAAATATATCACTCACCGAGATATGATACGGCAGACTGCCTTTTACGAATATACAAATATACAAATTCTTTATAAAGATAAAATGAAATAAATATGATATAGATGTAATGGAAATTATCAAGTTAAGTTTAAAGTACCATGTAAACCGAGCTGAAATATGTATTTTCAAAATAACCTCTTATATTTACCGTCCAGTAAAATGAAATTGTTTCTAAAAATATCGTACAATCAATAATTTTCGAATCAGTTTTAAAAATATCAATTCTTGAATGAATGAATGAATACATAAAGAAATGGCATTTGCTGAATACTTAAATGTTATGGATTGAATAAAGAAAATGACGAACGACAAAGTAAGAATGAAAGATTGGTTTAAAAATTGAAAAATAGATTTGGTACCATGAAAAAAACAAATTTAAATATTCTTTGTCTTGTATTTATCGGATACTTTGCACGATATGAACTTTAAGCCATTATTTATAATGAAATCAGAACAACTTAGACATATATTCCCAACAGGTTGCAACGCGACTAGACGCGCGATGTTGCTTTGTTAAATTCCAGTAACCAGATACATAGAATAGTTTTAAAATGAAGTAAATATATAGTATAATCAGAATAAATACTAGTAAATTAGTGACAGTATTTAGTAGATAGTACTTATATATAACGATCTTTAAAATTTTCTAAAAAAAAAAACTAAATGTAGGGCGAACGACTACCGCCGCCCATTTAGCTTGTTGCCTGGCTATGATTATTTGGAAATATCTCTCTGTACCGTCTTACATTAACATGACTATTTTGTAACACATCGCCATAAACCAGATTCATGTCTGCATTATAATATTGAATGATGAAGGAAATTGACATTTTGAATATTAAATCGTACACCAATGCAAAAAAACCTTTTCTACTAGTTTTGTCAATCAACTTTTGTTTCCAAAGAACACATTGATTTTAATTTTCTTATAAAATTGTGAACAATAATGTAATTGACCGCTTTTAAGAGGTTCCTATGAGAATATCAATCAATAATTATTGCCTGATTTTCTATCCAGGTGATCAGATCTACCATCGGTTAAGCGTTGGACTTAAATAACATCCTGTATATGTGTACAATGAGCGATTTTTCCTTGTGAAATACCAGTCCCCTCTGAATTTTCCTTTAGTTCTAAATTACGGCACGGGGTTAGTGCTAAACCCACTTACGTGCTCTTGCTGCAAAACATTACGATCAATGCGTGCTGTGCTTTGTTTTGTTGGGCCCCCCTGACCTGGGTATCGGGATACGCTTTGGGGAATTGTAAATAATAACACTAACGATTTTCCTGAAATTAGCGGCTGCTGGTTTTTCTTTAATTAAAGAATTAGATGTTTCTGCCTATTATTTATTATTATTGGTTAAATTAAGATGTTATTATTTAGCTTAAAAGATATCCTAATAAGATCAATGAAGCAAAATTCCTTTTAAAAATTCATTTGTAATAAAATGATACTTATTTCTACATTAACAAATTATAAAATCACAATTTCCAGAATTTATAAAATTTAAGTATCATTTCGTTATCTCACAATAATTATTTCAGACAATAAAAAACTAGGAGACCTACACTAGAAATAATTTGCGTATAAATGAGTACTATTCACCACAATCTGCTAGGCAAGATTACGACAAACTATTTTACTTGAAACTCTTGCAAAAATCCAGCTTGAATTTGCATATATATCTTTAGGCGAATAGTTTCTGCTGGTTTAGCAAGAAATTAAAACGGTAAACATAAAAATTGTTGATAAATATAATTTATAATACGAATTTTACTGCGTATGCAAAATTAATTTTTTATTTCTTATGTCGGAATGCTCATATTCCGTAATTACTGATAGGATAATCGTAAATTTATATTTTCTTGTACATAACATTTTATTACTATAAATTCCTCATTATTACAGTTCTCTTTTATGAATGAGCGTTTCTATTTTTAGAAAATGCTTGTAGTTGGGGTATATTTTTGTGTTAAACACAGTATTTTGGTAATTAATTAAACGTGTAGATTGATTAATTAACTAATTGGTATTATTTTTATTTACACTACAACTACATAGTTCCCCACTCAACTAATAAACCGATGGCACGCTATACAAGCGGTTTCAAAATTATAGCAAAAAAGGCGTATACATTGTGTTTCCAGTCTCTTTTTGCGAACTAATGACTTAGAAAAAAAATGCTATCAGTAATAACAAACCTTATATTCTACAAGAAGTTCTCAAACAGTCAAATTGTATATTTTATATGGTAACCTACATAACTTTTCAGTTCATTAGATAGAGAATTCTCTTCCTATTGCTCTTACCTATGTTATTAATTGTTTATATATATAAAGACAAATGAAACTAGTTTTAATAAAAAATTAAAATAAACACTTGTTAAAGTTTCACAAAATTTTTCAGCCTCTGAATCAACTTATTAGGTCATCATCAGAGGCTGGCCAGCACAGGCTATAACAAACTTTTCTTGACAAATATTGAAAAAGGAATTGACACAAATTCCTAAAGTATTTATCAAAGTGTATCTGCATATTCTATTAAAAGATTCCTTTTCAAAGCTCGACCTAAACCTGGTTCCATAAAATTGTTCCTTGATATTTTTGCCAATAAAGCTGAAATATATACTAAACAAGAAGTCAGTTTGGGGTTCTGTAAGGTATAAACATCTAAACTCGAAAAGAGAACTGAGACCAAGATTGTATACACGTTCTGCGTGAATCGCACAGTCGTCACAGATTTACCCAAGCAGTAACGGTAGCGAAGCGATAAGCAGTACCGGTTCGCCAGATTTTCCGTTCCCGGAAGTAAAGCTTGGTTAAGGCGAATATAGATGTCGACTAAAGAAACTTGGAAAAGTGAATCATCATCAGAGGAAAGAGTTAATTCACTTTTTACAAATATTATTACAAGACAATTATAGTCCACTGAATAAAAACAATGTTAAACCTACGTTTATTAATTAACAACCAAAGGGTCTTGCGTTCAAATCTCATTCATAAGATTGTGTAATTCACTCATCGTATATTTGCTTCCAAAACAAAGTGTAAATTCACTTTGCTGCTCAAGCACATAAACAGATAAACGCTTCCACATGACTCCTTTCATTAGAAGCAACCTCCAGTTCATTAAGTCCGAATGGTAAGTCCAGTAACCCTAGTATACAACTAGTTTATTGTTAGTTTAATTTCTTAGTTTAGTTACAAATGAAGCATTTTAACACCAACAGTCTAAATCCTAGGATTAGAACAATGACATTAATATCATACCACCACATTTGCTGTCTAACTAGCCGTATCTGTTTATACTCGAAGGACGCACCATAGCGTTTTCAATGCTGTTTTTGATATGTACAATTATTGGTTTCCGTAATTATTTTACATCAAAAAAGTAAATAGTATTGTTTGACAATTTATAATTTTATTTTACCTGGAACTGAAGAAATGACGGAAATGTTTATTGGTAATTTTCTTAAGTTTTATAAGTTATTTCTAAAGTTATCCCTATTTTAAGTTAAGTTTCAACATTTTCAATTTAATTTCTGCTGTTATAAAGCATGCAAAATTAATTCTGTTTATTGATTTTATTTTATGCTGTATACAATTTTTGTCTCTAAAATAATGAGTCGTATGTTCCGGTGTCGCAGTCACCACGTTGTAGGGAGACTCTATTTTCTATTGCAAAAAATTGTGAACATGAAGTATATGTTTGAACCAGCGCTTAAATAGAAAGATACGCTTCGATTTAGTGGACTGACCACGGACAATATGTCGTATTAACAGCGACATGGCTATTTCACAAACTAGAAATGTCAACGGTAAATGATAAATTGTATACGATACACGATAATTCATGAACAAGGTGGTTGATATTCCATTCGACCACGTATACAACATCAACACAATTTACACCTATCAGTGGTACAAAAACTTGATAAAAATAAATTGTAAACGAGATAAAATAACATAGTTTTACCAACTTTAAATTTGTAAAAATAGAATAGGTTACTATACGTATTTATTTTTATTTCATTGATGCATTAATTTTATTTTTTATTGTTTCGTAATTTAAAAATGTTTTTTATTACAGTTATTCTATTGTTAACTTATATTTATGTGTGGTTTAAGTGACACGTGCCCTAATTTATTTATGTAAACCTATTTAAAATTTAAACAAAAAAAAGTTACGTAACTTTTCATGAAATGTCGAACTAAAACGCATAGAGGTTGGATGATTTTATTTTTTAATCGTTTCATAACAAGTTGCAAATTAAAAACTAAATTTACTAATTAAAATGTTATCTGTAATTAAATTCCACTAGGTTTTCAGTTACAGGCAAAATTAAAAACACATAAAAAGTGTTTCATTTTCCATGTAATATTGAAATAATGATAGTAAAACAATGAAATTACTTTTATACTGAAGCTTATGTGTGAAAATACATTATACAAAGTGAAGAAGCACTTTATATATCTAAAGTTTGAACTACCCAATATGATACCTGTTCTTTTAGTGCATTAAGTTTATGAACTGCATAAGTACGTATATGACGCTTGTGATAAAAAACAAGACATTGAACAGTAAAGTGATGGAACTACAAAAGAAATTTTATCATTGTTTTTCTTATTAAAATAATTGATACATACGATCTTAATAGTGCGATTAAACAGGAATAATATATGCTAGATGCTTTGTCAAATTATCTATGTATACCTGGTGTGATACGAAAAGTGAATATAGGTGTTAATTGTCCGTCGGTACGGTGGTGTGGAAAGCGATATGGAATTCGAATCTCACTCAAGCTAAAAATTATATGAACTATCACATTGCGGCTCGGTGAGTGCGGACCCTGTACTGTAATTGGGATTAAGTTCCTGTAGTACAGCGTAACATAAATAAATAAATAAATAAATATGAGGAATCACTTTTTACGACTACTAAAATATCTGGTCATTGTATGAAATATTACATTGTAAACACATTAGACAACGAGAGATATGACAGGGTGGCGATTCAAGTAACATTAATAAATTCCCTGACTTTTCCCTGAGTAATTAAAAAAATTCCCTGACTTCTAGAATATTGACTTATTTATGAATTTATGGTTAAATTTCATATATTATATCATATATTGTAATATAATTGGTTTTTTTTTATTAAATTTATAGTAATACAAATATTATATAACTATATAATACATATATAACGTTACATATATATATAATGTTATAATCATATTATTACATTTATATCACTTTTAGTCACAGAAAATAACATTTTTTATTCTAATCACATATAAGTATCACTAAGTAGTTTCTTTATAGTTTCTTTAAACTTACGATTTCTTCATTTATCGAATCTATTTGGTTGCGGTAATCATCAAGCAATTTAGCTTTCTTCGTCTGGAACTCTTTAATTTGTAAAGCTGATACCCTCTTTTGTGTCAATCTCGAATTTTCATTTTCTTTCACTTTTTGTCGTTTCTGACCTTCTTCTCTGTATCGTGCATGTGCATCACGAGCTGATTGAATCATACGTGTAGTAATAGTTATATTTTCTATACCACTGAGCAAAGTAACAGCATCGTAAATGCATTTTTTTGCTATTAAATCAATTTTTTTCCCTCCATGGAATAAAATTCCCTGACTTTTCCCTGACTTTTCCAGAAATATAAAATTCCCTGACTTTTCCCGGTTTTCCCGGTTTTCCAGGTTAGTCGCCACCCTGTATGAATATATATCACGGGTTGTTACGTTGCTAGGATACTAATGTAGGATTGTTCTACTTTTTAGAACTTTTTAGCATTAGTAACATAAAAAAGGCACATTATTTTCCAATAAAATAAATATATACTGTATTAGTAGATTTTCATGACCACCCGTGAAGTACTGCTATCAGCCCATTAGCCCTTTTTATTTTGGCAATATCCCCTGGAAGCCTAATTCCACATATCAAAAAATAATTAATTTTAATCTGTACATTCACTACCAGGTTCAGAGTCTGACGAATTTCAATTAATAATAAATGGCTGGATAGAGTCAACACTCACAGTATATTGTTTTTTAATTGTTATAACATGTACCAGACAATTAATCAGCAGCAAGCAGCACTAATTCAAAGTAGAGATAACCAAACGAATTTTATACTTTTCACTTCAAATTTTAATGAAGATTATTATGTTTTACACCAATTGAATGTAAAAAATAAGAAAATGAGTCGGTATATTTATAGAATAATTAAAAATTATACGTTAATACAAACAAGGCGATTGTAAAATCAGCCGAGCACTTCGGTATTGTACATACGTTGTTAAGCCAAGAATAATATTTTACTGAGTAACTACGGTCGCGCCAGATCCCATACACTCTATCTGTATTTGAATAGTTTTCAAGCAGACGTCAAATGATAGCCCCCAAAGATATTAATGGTCACAGGTGCTATTTGAATATGGTGAAAATTGTGTGTCGGCTGTAAAAATCGAAATCCACATTTAATATATAGTAGCATATCTAATATTTTTGTACAAAAAACGAATTATTCATGCGTGAGGAATAAACAAGCTTGTACGAAAGGAATAATGAATTTGAGTGACGCTAAAGAGATGAATGTTTGTCGGAAGATTGATAGTAGGATAACGGGGTATATGGAGCAATTTTCGTGAAGTATAATTTTGCACCAGGTTGGCAAAATATCAATTTGCGCCTCTGACTGTACTCCAGATTAAAATTACCAACCCCCTGATCCCTAATCGATGAACAAAAGAGTTTAATAAATTTTTACGATCCATATCCCACCATTTACCCAATAATAAAAGTCAGTAATGAAATACAGCGTCGCGAACACCGAACCCGGCGCCGCGACGCGAACAGTAGTAAGAACTCATCCGAAGTTAGGACCAAGGAGAATCAATTCACCTTTAACCTTCTGATGTACGTCCGTGTCCCCGTCCGCGGGTCCGCGTAATATTGAAGGATCGAATACACCCTGAAATGATATTGCTGGGTAAACGACGGACAGTGGGACAGGGACAGATGATGTAAGGGCAGTGAGGCATTATCGAGTGCAAACGCATCACGCGAAGAATGAACGTGTGAAGGCTACAACGATCCATTTCGGAGTGCTGGCGACGTAATTCGACTGCTGCGAATTTGGGACCAAATCAATAATAATAGGGATACAGAATCCGGCAAATTCGGTCTATTGACCGAAAGTCCGGATTCAGTCGAATCACGCAATCAATTCGGTCGAATCATGTAAGACAAAGTTTAGTATTTAAATAATAAAATTAAATATATCATCACGCCTTTTACCCATTACTGGGTGTAGCAAATGATATATTTCTACGCGTTACATGCGGTTACCAGTCGTCAAATCACGGCCCTCAAAGATGTTAGTGGAGAGAGAGCCACAGGTAGATTTAATTTGGTGATCCACAGGCCGACTCGATACCAGTGAGTAGTTAAATCAAAATAAGTTAATAATTTTAGTAACCTAAATTAGAATTATGATACAAATAATAAATACATCCTCGTATACAACTAAGCAAAATGAATAAGTGGAATTTTGTTCGTGTCAAAAGTATCAGACATTTAAATATTGTTTTTATTGTCAATTTTATTTATTTAATATATTATTCTATCATAACTTGATTATTTTAAGCAAAATATAAAACCTAAATTATTTTTCCTTTTCTTACCGAATCTACCCTCAAGCGTTAATTCATATCCGGGAATTTTTTATCGAGCATTTCAACGTGTTCTACTCGTATAGATTAATGCGTTGTTGCGGAAAAAAAAATCCGAAAAGAATTAGAGATTATATGTAAAATTTTCTTCTGATTTCAAGAATATAAATATTGTATAGAAGAAAAATGATATTGGAAATTACAATTAGAAATAGATTACGAAAGTTTAATTTCGGTTTTATTCCCTGGATGACAATTGCCTCTAAAGTTAGATATACTTGCAAAATGGGTGTACGAGTATGTCGCAAAGAAGAACAAAATTATCGGCTATGACATTTTGAACGAAAATATATAATTTGCGTTTTGGGGAAAATTGTAGGAGACAAAACGGATCGACACAGATTATAAGCTACAGATCTTTTTCTTTGCTTGCATTCACATCTGGAAACGCTGTATACCGGAGACTGGGCAGTTGCCAGAAAAATTGATAGCTGGATTTTATGTTTTCAGTTTCCATGTTGCATTGAATAAGGGCGCGGGTAGCGATTGGAAAAACGAATTAAAAATCCCTGATGCTGGTTTTTTACTATTACTAGGTGAGATATGAAAGGCAGGGTGGCCGTGCCAGAACCAAAATTGTAGTGCCACAGAAAGAAGAAGAACAAGAAACAAGTCGAAGAACAAGAAAAGAGCATTTTTTTTTATATTTTGAATGTCTTTTTAAAAGAGCAGGAAATAAACAAATATTAAAATGGTTTAGTGTTATGCGAATTTGTTTATTATATTTTAATAAAAATAATATATTTTTTTTAGTTCTAGAAATGGAATACCAAGTATAAGATATCCAAGAATAATAAAGAAACAAGGTATCTATTTTGTTTCACAAATAGCTAGAAGAGCTGATACAAATTTTAAAAGATTTGCTTAGTTTCAGTTTCAATTTAAAAATTCGTAGCTTCTGAAGCTTCGAATCAAAAATAATTCTTTCATTCTGATATGAATCAGCATCTCGGAAAAGATTCATTGTGGACCACCACACTGAATACTAAATACCTTTCTTATTTTCGATGTCATTATTTCATTTTTTAATTTTAGTTTTAACGAGATTTTTTATATTTTGTAAGAACTGTCTTAGTGGTTTAATAAATTTGTTTTCCAGGATAGATAAGATGGTTCATTATTCAAAAGTACAGAATAATGGGAAAAAAGTGTTAAATAATGAAGCTTTATTCAACACTTTTCTAAGATTGCGATTACTGGAGTATCGCCATTATGTAGCATTTTTTAATTGAATCAGATTGTGACTAACATAGTAAAAAACAGTATTGCCATCTAGTAAAAACTAAAGTCAAAGTTTATCGTATAACCTAAAAAATATATTATTTTTCTCATACGATATAAAAGTGTAAGTTCCTTGTTGAATGGTCGTGACAAATGGAAATTTCATAACACAGTCGTAGGTAGGTGGTTCAGTGGTATTGAATCGGCCCAGGTTTGATTCTCACAACTGACAAACAATTTCCATCTCATTAAAACTACCCCTGTGCCCCTCCTCATTAAAGCCTTTGGGGGCCGTGATTTAACGGCTGATAATTGCACTTCACGCTAAGAAATATATCACTAATCGAAAACTGCTACAGCAGAGTACCACTCCCAATAATGGGTAAATTAGGAGAACACAATTTTTGTTATTATATCTACGAAGAACAAAACACAAAAGTGTAATATATTCACCTTAGAACCTAGAAAGTATGTAAAAAAGAAAATCAATTTATGTCTATTCTATTCAATTCAAATTCAAATGAGAAAATGAAATTGTGTAAATCCGGCTTCCGCCAAATATTCTAAAAACAGTGAAATATCAAGACCCGCGAGTCGAATGATTACACGATTCCAATTTTCATTCTAAAACTCAATGCCATTCAAATCCATTCAAACAGAATAATTTTAATTTACACATAGAAATCATTATCAATCTAGAAAACAATGCTCCACAAGTAAACTGACACATGCTGTATAAACAATTCGCGTGTTTAACCGGTGAAATATTAATTATGTTTAATTATCTTCTTTGCGTTGACAGAGAAATTTGCACAATACTGTTGTCTGTGCATTTCCTTCTGTCGTAATTTTATCAGTCCACGTTGCTTTTCATTGTTACAAACTTGACAAATATTTTATGTTTTCAAGAATTTTCTGCCCCTTTATGTGCTAAGAAAATTTGCATACGCATGCAAAAGTTGAATTGTTCTCTAGGAGTTACTTAAGTTTTTCTTGCTTTGTTCTTTATTGTCTTTTAGATTACGTGTATAAGTGCTGCATATGTTTGCGTGCAAATTCTGTGGTTTTAACTCATGGCTTATCTTTCATTATGTTTTTTTTTTATTTTCGTATTTCTGTAATTGATTTTGATATGTGGTTGCTGTTTGCTCAATTGGTTGTTGTTCATTTACTGCAATTTATAAACGAATAAAATATACATGATATTCAAACATAAAGGGTTTATATTTACTTATTTATCCATTTTACAGTACAGTAACTTGTCTCACAAAGTCGCAGTATGATAACATACTTCATATGAATGGAATTCTAATGAATTCGAAGTAGATAATTGCACAAATAAATGCTTATTTTGTGCAGTCAATTTTATTATTCGAAAGGGATCAACAAGCTGGAGCAGCGTTGGACGAAGTGCATAAGAATACTTTTCAATTTATTCCGACAAATTAAGTATTTTTCATTTTTTGTACGAACTTTTCAAGCCACTCTCGTTTGTTATTTCATAAGTAAAAATCAAATTCTTTTAATAATTTGGCCAGAAACTGTACAAAGTTCGTTTCACTTATAGATACTTAATTGGTCTATGTCTCGAAATTAAATTGAGAGTAAAAAATCCAACCGAATTCTACATTGTTTGATTTTAAGATAGTAGAAAGTCTGAATATTTTTTATTTATACTAACTGAACTTTTATTAAAACACTGAACAAATAATTATATCTCTCAAAGAATTGCAATGTGAATAATTCCAAGGAAATTGTAATATTTATTTCAAAATTACAAGTCATGTTTTGCTGAATATTGATTGACAGTGACCGTTTATTTTCATCCCTGTTTGGCATTTTATTTTAAAATATTAATCTGCTTATTCAAATCAATAAAACTATTCAACTTACAAATAAAAACTATGTGTTATAATGAATTGAAAATAAACTACCTATTTTATTTTATTATTTATTTCGCTGTGCAGTATACAATTTAAAGGAATTATAGTATATGTAGCAGATCTACAGTTTATAGTGGAATCCGAGCATTTACAACTGTATCATATTTTCTACAGGCACAAAAATAACTCTAAATTTCCCGTTGTCTGATTTTCACAGGGTGTTTCTAAACTTGTCGATTAAATATTAAGGGTATAAATTACACAATGATAAATGAAATAAAATTATGTTTTAATTCGTTTACTTAAAGCAAGTATTTTTAGTGTCACTGGTTTGATAGTATTTCCAAAACATTAATAATTAAATTATAATTATACAGAGTATTTTATTACTCCAGAAAAAAATTAAAGGACATATACTTACTACATGATATACTGTTGTTGAATCAAAATTAATTTCTTTTAAATTTGCAAAATTAAGTACATTTTTAGAACTACTGTTTACGAGTTGTTTATACTGTATTGATATTAAATTATATTGTAAACACTACAATAGTCTATTTATTTATTTTACAACATCCGATACTGATATGACTATTTGTAGTGTTTACAATTATAATTGAATCAATAATATATTAAAAATAACCAATGGTACTAAAATTGTTTTTTTCTGATAAACTACTCTTAATCTTGTTATTCTATTATCAGTACAAAGTTTGATACAAATTTTTAATTTTACTTGTGTGGTAACATTGATTTACAGTTTGTATACATTGCGAAGTCAGTAATTTTGCTTCATATCGTAACATTTCAATATTAACTATTGTTGGTGAAACACCATAATTTATCATGATGGATAACATGACAACTTCATTGGTTGAGCACGGCATCTATACTAACATCACCAAGATAGAAATCAAGAATATAAAAGGGGAATAAACTATAGGTCATAATTTATTTCTAGCGGTATAGAACAAAAATGAAACACTTCGTTTTCTAGTTCAAATGTGTGGTAGAATTTAATATATGATCTAAATTTAATATCTCTTGAGTAAATATTACAAAAGGCAATAAAAATGTTAAAATCTATTCATGTATGAAAATTTTAGTACTTTATTGAAAAATGCAGTGATTTCATATTGTATACTTCTATATTTATATATATTTGTGCCAGTCCTGCAAAATACAAAATATGGGTTCCATTTGTCAGTATGTAATATCGACGTTTTCTTGTATTTTACCTGACAACCTGGCTTCATGCAAAATACAAGAACATGGTCCTCAGATGTATGACAGGACGTCAAGAGATCTCACAAGTTCAAAGATAGTGAATGAACATACTAACATGAATTCGTTTTATTTGAGAAATATGATGTGGCTTTTGAAGTATAAAAGATATTGCAGATACCAATACTATAACAAACAAAATATGATAGAAATGCAAAAGCATCGAAAAAATATAAAAAATGCAAAAATTTTCAAGAGAAATATAAAATGTTCAATTGGCACAAAGGTACACTTTCAGTTTGTCTTGCCATTGCTACATATCATTCGATTGAGTAATTGTTTTTTCATAATTTCAAACGTAAATGTAAATGGAATAAATTCGCTCGTGTTTTGAAAAACTTTCAAAATTTAGGTATAAGTGGAGCACGAGAAATACATTAGTTATAAAAACCAGATTACAATAGTTATTTTAGTTTTTGAGATACAGGCTCTCAAAGTTGAGATTAAGAAAAAGTTAAAAATCGATGTAACTCTGGAATTGAAAGAGATATGAAGATGCGTTCAACGGCATTCAATTTCTAGTAGTCTAAATGCTATAGATATATGTGGAAACCAATTTATTTGAAAATGAACAATGAAATCAAAACTATTTTGATAATTTTCTACTAGTGCAATTAATAAATGATATTTTTTCCTGAAATTAAATCTCATTGATTACCAAAAAATTAATGCTAGTTTCATGAACGTCAATTGAAAAAATCTATCGAAATGGCAAATATCCGATGGGGAATTTCTTTTACAGAAGAATATGAATTTAAATTCGTTGTTACGAAAATACTCACAGTTCATGCCAAAATATAACTAGTAATACATCCTGAAGTCAATTTCGTTATTTAGCGATTATATAAATATATATATATATATATATATATATATATATATATATATATATATATATGTATATGTATATATGTATATGTATATGTATATGTATATGTATATGTATATGTATATGTATATGTATATATATATATATATATATATATATATATATATATATATATATATATATATATATATATATAATATTGTTAATTATTGCAGATGAAACTTAAGCTCGTGTCTTTAAAAGTGGACGATCTAAAAATAATATTAAAAAAAGATAATTGCATTTGCTTTTACAGAACTTTTGTTAATTAGTTTTTCATAGTTTTCAGAAATATAGATAATACAAAGAAAATAAAGCTGGCATTCGTTATTATAATATCAAACCAAAGCATAATTATTTTGTATTCCTAGAATATCATATACCTCGGGCGCTTTTAAAGTAATAAACTCAAAAAATAATTGCAAAATATTATTGTATATAAAATGTGTATTTATTCAGTGAACCACATTGATGTAATAGGTGCTTTTTTATTTCGTAGGGTAACTCGAGTTACAGGTATTTATATTTTAAGACTGTATCGACATTCATTGGATGCAATAAATCTCAAAGAAAATTTAAACACATCGATAACCTATAAATCCTCACATAATTTAATTTCTTGACCTCGCAATACGCGCAACAGTATTGGAACTTCACCGATTACCGGGAATCCAATATCAAGATTCTTAAAAATATCATCTTTTCCTTTGCCATTTCTGGATATTATATTTTAAATTTTAATTATTATTGTTATGTTACCGGCATTGTAATCTAGTACAAATACAATAAATGTATGAATTACGTTATGCTTTATACTGGAAAGCATTCGTGGCGAAGCTCGCTTCGTTCGCGTTTTAATCAAACTTACCCTTAGTGCCTAAAATGCATGTACTATACAGGGTGAGTCTGGGAAGACGCCCCCCCCTTTAACTTTTTTATTATGAGTAATAGAAAAAAATGGTTCAAATGAAAGTTTTATTATTTTAAATATACTATTTGATGGCAGATATAGATATTTTTTATAAAGTCAGGTTTACAAGATACGACTATCAACTTTTATTTTTTAAATAGCAACCTATAATTATTTTACTAAAATAAAAACCGCCATTTTTTTCTCTTTTCAACGGTGTATTAGTTTTTATTAATGTATCTGAAAAAATTCGAGAAAAATAAGAAAATTGAGAAATACTAGAAATAATTTTTATACAAATATTATAGGTGGCTATGTGAAAATAAACAAAATGTAAAATGTCGAAATCGGGTAAAAATCCTCCTCAGTGATCTTAAACTCGGTTGCCGACGTCTAGGAAACCGCTCCCGGTAAATTATTTTTGCCCTTCTCATGATTCCAGTCGATTCACCAATTATTAGAATCATATCTATTAATTCTTCTTTCGTAAACATTTGAAAACGTTTTTTTTATTGTTTGCAAAATAAGTTAAATAAAGTAACCAGCAAATGTATACTTTTTTGACATTAATTTAACACTGTTACATTTTGTTTATTTTCACATAGCCACCTATAATATTTGTATAAAAATTATTTCTAGTATTTCTCAATTTTCTTATTTTTCTCGAATTTTTTCAGATACATTAATAAAAACTAATACACCGTTGAAAAGAGAAAAAAATGGCGGTTTTTATTTTAGTAAAATAATTATAGGTTGCTATTTAAAAAATAAAAGTTGATAGTCGTATCTTGTAAACCTGACTTTATAAAAAATATCTACATCTGCCATCAAATAGTATATTTAAAATAATAAAACTTTCATTTGAACCATTTTTTTCTATTACTCATAATAAAAAAGTTAAAGGGGGGGCGTCTTCCCAGACTCACCCTGTATACTGAAGCAATTATATTTGTTTTTTTCAAACTTTGCCAGGTGTCTATAACAATAATATCAGTATTCAGATTCATATAAAAAACAACAAAGACAAAATTAATTGTCTTTAAATGCTCACTTGGTGAAACTAGGTTTAATAATAAAATATCAAACTAAACACTTGTCTAAGTCTCACAAAATTCAGCCTCCAAGTCACCTTATGAGGGCATCGTCAGAGGCTGGCCTCATAAGGTGACTTGGAGGCTGAATTTTGTGAGACTGAGACAAGTGTTTAGTTTGATATTTTATTATTCAGATTCATGTTTTAAATTTTAATATGCGATCTGACTTGATTCAAGACGAAACCAGATTCGATATCCAATTCGAGAAAAAATCCAAAATCTGTTCTGACATCTGATCCGAGATTTGATCCGAAATCGAATGCAAGATTCGATCTGAAATCCGATTCGCCCTAGCAATTGTAATGTAAATTTCACATTCTAAAGATAAAAATACGTTATACAAGTAATTTTTTTCGCAACATTTTGTATCGAAGCACCTACATAAGTTCTTATACAGAGTGATCCAAAATGATCCCGCCGTGTCGTTCTGATGTTTTGTTTACCGCATCGTTGTGATACTGGACTACGACTGACTGTGAATTTGTAGAGTAAATTTGAATCTATTAGGGATTTGATCTTAATGATTTATTTGGATTTGTTTCTAAACTGTACATCATCTAAAGTAATTTGTGTAAGAACTATGTGTCTCCCAGTTAATTTGTCTATACATACACTTCTAGAATATGAAGGGTAAATACTGTAAAATTAATGTCGAAGAAATTAACAAAATTCTGCAGAAATTGTGCGCGATGTTACTCTGTCTAGAGAGTATTTCCAGTCATTTTCATTATGCTTCCAAAAGACACTTGTCATGTTCTTCTACGAGCCTAACAATTTCAATGAATAAGTTTTAGAAATTACTTCATAATTCAGTTCTATTCTTACTTTGTAGTACAAATAACAAGATGTTAATAAAATATGTATCAATATCAATAAGAGAAAAATTACGACAACGCTACTGATTTACCTAAATGTTATTAATTATGTAAATATTACCTGTGTTTTCAGGGCAATTAACACTAATTTTATTCCATGGAAGATAGTTTTGCAAATAATGCGAATATTTTCAAGTCACATCAAGGATTTTGGATCACTCTGTATATTTTACGTAGTATTATTATTTCGATAGCGTAACAATGGAATTTATGTGTTTTTTACTGAGTGTATACCTAAAAAGTTGTGTTTGAAGATTTAGAATAGGATATTTCATCTAAAACGGAAATTTTATCAGAATTTCGTTCGGCTTCAGTCGTACTTTGTATTGGATGCGATCCGAGAGAAATCCGGTTTGATTCAAAATCCGACTTTAGATTGAATTCGTATATCGGATATTTTTTCCCGTCTCTACTAAATAGTGTTTACAATCAAGAAATGAATTTGATTGAAATTTAAAGTAATTGATAAATTAAAGTCGTACTAAAATTTAAAATTACCAAGTATCTTTGTACAATACTAGCAATAGTAAAATTTGTTGACTGATTTCAAATACAGAAGTGATATTGCTCGATTTTTCTCTGTGCTGTATTCTCAAAACATTTGTAAATGACCTATTTTATTTTATACGAATTCATCTCCGAATCTCCTTGAAATATTTACCACATTTGCCCCATTTCTCTTTTGTCTACCTTATACTTCCAAGGACATAAAAAACCTATTTTAAAATTTGTATAGCGCCAGCGATATAAAAGTGAGAATAAATCGTGTGTTTTCCAGCTTAATAGAAGCAATTTCCGGTGCTGTAGTTTTAAAATTGCAATAAAACCAGTAATCGTTTAGATGAATTCAAATTTTCCATGTGAAACCGCGTGAACCATTGCTCATCGAGGTTACATTGTTTCAAACTAGATTGATTTTGTCGATTTTATACGCTAACTGTAATGTTAAACCTGAATTTAACGTTAACATTATTACTGTTTGCTCATATTGAAACATCACCTCAAATACCTCAAATCGAAATTGGAATGAAACGATCTCGGCAAATTTGTACGGTAGACTGGTGTGGTTGTTCAAATAATTTATATGAAAAGAATCTATTGAACGTGAAGATAGATTACAATGAAAAAATTAAGTCTATGAAAGGCGAATTATTTGCCTCATTTTTAAAATGTTTTTGTTTATTTAGTTTTTCAATTTATGACTGATAATATGTGATCTCGTATTAAGCTTACACTTGCACCTCATATCAAGTTATATCATTGCTAATATTGTATTATATTTATTAATTATATCAAATATCTAATCTTTGTTATATGCTATTAACACTTATTGTACAGAATGAATTTTCTAAAGCAATAAATAATATTATTATTATTAATTTAAAATGTAATACTTCATGTCGGATATCGGGGCAATTGTACCGAGAAAATATATATTTAAAATATGTATTAAAGTAATTAAAACTCGACAGAAAAAAAGTCCCACGTAACAACTGTTTCTCTCATTAATTTCTAATTATTTCTTCCGCTCTCTGCATGCAATTCTTCTCAAGAGGACGTGTTTCTAAAACCAAATTAATAAAAATAACTCATTCATCTGTACAGCCCTGCATTCAGTTTCCGGTGCCCTCAAATAAATCTTTTTCATTCAATGTTCGTTAAACCGCCCTATTGCCATAGGCGTCTGCAGAATTATTACACTAGGTATTCATTTGTTCTATATCATATAGTTTAAGTACTTATTATTTAGACAGACTGAAAAATATTTTCTTGTAGCTGCATTTTATGCATCAGATAAAATTGTAAAACTTATTACAAATTTTAATTTAAAAATCGTTTCATATCTATAAATCTGATTCTGTAACCAAGGACACTATTGTTTACTTTGAACAAATATTTGATATTTTAGCAGATGTTGCTAATAACAGCGTCCAATAAAATCGATTTAACGGCCATCGGTAATAGTAACATAAAATAATATTGCAAAATTTTTTTTTTCGAAATTCGCAAAAATAATTGCACTTTACTTGAAACAAACAATGTTCGTACCACTGGTAAAAATGAGTAAACATTAAACATTGAAAGAACTGTTACCCAATTTTAATTAAACTAAATTTATTTATCGAGTCGGCCTGTGGATCTTGAAAACCCTGGTCCGATCCCCACAGCCGACAAACAATTTTCACCAATTTAAATCTACCCCTCTGGCTCCCCCTGCACTAATATCTTTGGGGGCCGTGATTTTACGGCTGGTAACCGCACTTCACGTGATAGAGTGCCGCACCCAGTACTGGGTAAAAGGCGTGATGATATATTTATTTATAAATTAATTTTAATATTTACTTTCTTTGTGTAACCTATCAAGCCAGTGGCAATGTTTGCTTCAAGTAATGTGCTATTATTTTTGCTAATTTCGGAAAAATTATTTTTGTGTTCAGTACATCAAATAATATATACCCTTTAATTTTTTTGCAATAGTATTGAAACATTGATTATAGAACAAAAGGATTTTTTTTTGCATTTCGCAAAGGTTTATTTTATTTTGTAGAAAATCGTATAATCTTTATTCGTGACAAAATGGCGGATGTGCAATCAAAATTGTAACCACCATAAGTATAATAACTTTTTTGTCAGCACGCCTATGTCCGTGACGGTACCACGGCAAAGGCTGACCGCTTCGAATTCCAAAGCTTTATTCGAACCAGCATGGACCGGCAACCACGGTAGCAGAGACCAGTGTCCAGTCGCATTGAATGAAATTTTTTATTTACTTTACTTTTATTTACGTCACTCTATTTCCTGCAATTGGGGGACAGAATTTGCCACTTTTTGCAATACGTGATATGTTTTGCCAATGTGTACATTACGATTTACGAACACTGTTATTGCCATATAAAACACTAGTCTGTCAATTTAGTACAGGCCCTTTGCTGAATCAGTTTATATACGTCATCATTTTGGGGAAACTTATAAAAGAAAAATAACTTAACTTATTTTAAAAACAGATTACAATTGCAAAATTAATATGATAAGTTTTATAATCGTCTCTTTAGTTACGAGTATCTAAAGAGTTTATAAAACGGATCACATACTATACATTTTCTACGATCGCAAATTAAGGCAACAAAATAATGTAAAGTTTTATGAATTATTTAAAAAGTAAGGTTAAGTTACAATGGCAGATGCCTGAAGGTAACTTCATTCCGTGCTTAATATCTCAAGCCGTGACTAAAACGTTTGACGTTACGGTTTGACAACATGTGATAAAGATGTTATTTAGCGCCATGGAAACTAGTTCGTTAATAGACATTCTAGTAATAGGAGAAGAAAATAGTATATTATGTAACAAGTTCTCTATAGTTACAGTTCTTTTTGACACGAATTGAGTGATACGAAAGAGTTTATAACTCGAGTTACATACTTTCTTACGATCGAAAATTAGGACAAAATTTTTATAAGGTATTTTTTAATGAGGTAGGTGGCTCAGTGGTATCGAATCGTTCTTTGGAATTAAGAACCCGGATTCGATTCCCACAACCGACAAACAATTTTCACCACATTAAAACTAAAGCTGTTCCCCTTTCCCTAACATCTATGTGGGCCGTGATTTAACGGCTGGTAACTGCATTTCTCGCGAAGAAATATATCACTTACCGAGATCTATTATGGCAGAGTGCCACATCCAGTAATGGGTAAAAGGCGTGATGATATATTTATTTTAAATAAATAAATATATCATCACGCCTGTTATCAATTACTGGGTGTGGTATTCTGAGGTGGCAGATCTCAGTAAATGATATATTTTGTTTCGATTACTAGCCGCCAAATAACGGCCCCGAAAGATAATAGGAGAAGCCACAGGGGTAATTTTATTGTGGTGATAATTGTTTGTCTGCTGTAGAGAAGTCGAATCCAGGTTCTCAAATCCACAGACACACACGCAAATATATCATGAATCATTTAAAAGAAATGTTTATACTATCTATAGCTGTTTTGTTAGTGTTTTTACAATTCTTTTTATACGTCGTTTACTGTTGTTCTTTTTTTTTTAATTTAGTGAATCTAATTTTTATTTCATTAGCGTGAAATTAGTAGACTAGTAAATAACAGAAAATAAGCAAATGATACATATTATTATGTAACTTTTTTTGATAAAATTACGATACAAACGTCAATATTTTATAGATTTTATAGCATGCCTGAATTAATCGAAAACCTACCTCAAATTTTGACAGGTATCAAACACAATTGAAGGAATGGCAGCAACACTTGAAATGTCAAAAGTTTTGTCACAATATTGCACTTATGTCACTTAACTTTATTTAATGTTAGAGATATAATATTATTACATTTTTAATAACAAACACTATTGCACATAGATTATAATTTAAAGAACAAATAACAAAAACATTTGGATTAAATTTTAATTTGTTACTTGTCATTTTGCAACCTGTTACTTGTTTGCAATGCGCTTGCTCAGAATCAATCAACCGGTGAACCTAAACAGTTTTTCGGGAATTTCAAATAAACATAATTTAAAATTAGAATATTATTAATTATTAAATACCGAAATACTTTTTTAATTTTATTTCGCAAAAATAGGAAGACAAAAAAAATCTTAATCAATCAAGTTGCGTCATAAATTTTTATGCCGTTTCATCTACATCGTTTATCGGTAATATTAAATCGTTAAAATACATGCAAGATTGATGCAATTTACTAGCCGTAGCAGATCTCAGTAAGTGATCTATTTCTTCGCATGAGATGCGGTTACCAACCGTCAAATCACGCCCTGCAAAGATGTAAGTGGAGGGAAAAACATAGGGGTAGTTTCAACGTGGTGAAAATTAAATCCAGGTTCTCAAAGCCACAGGCCGACTTAATACCACTGAGCCATCATTATGTATTTAATTTATACATTCAATATTATTAGATAAGGGTTAGGTTATGTTAGTTATGACGTATCTAGTCAAACGCTAGTTGATGTGCCTGCTCTGTAAATTTGAAACTAGGAATTTTAATGACATATGAATCGGCCATAATAAGCGTAGTGCATTTTAATTAAATTGGCCATGATTTATTATGTATAGCGAGGTACCTATATATTTATAAATATAATAATCGCCACCTATAGTAAATTTGTATTCTATATAAGTCTATAATTTAAAATAAAAAACAAATAGTGGACTTTTGCCGTTTTTTACATATTTAATGACCTTTTTCATTATCTTCCTCTCAACCGTTCTTAAATAATTACAAAATTCTTTTTCATTAATATTTGCACATAAATTTAATGCAATATTTTCACCTTGGAAAAATATGTATACACAATATGTCTCATTTATAATAACAAAATTTAAATAACAACAAAGACAAAATTAATTGTCATCCAACATTTGGTAAAACTAGGTTTAATAAAAAATATAAAATAAACACTTGGCTAAGTTTCACAAAATTCAGCCTCCAAGTCACCTTATGAGGGCATCGTCAGAGGCTGGCCAGCACTGTTAGTAACCATAACAAAATTTTGTTCAATATTCCATAAAATTTGTTATTCAAGTTTAGATCTCGTTAAAAGCAAGTTCGATGACGGGTTTAAACAGTATGTGATAATATGAATTTCTTCGTAGTGGTTGAAATCAATTTTGATTGAGAAAATTCCAATTTCGAGGTTAACACAGATATAGGAAACTAACTCATGTTTTCGACATGCCGTCAGTCAATTTATCTATCTGTCTGTTTGTGTGTTTGGTTCGAAGTCTGAATAGTTACTATGAAACCTAAAAATAAAAAACTAACCGGTGCCAAAAAATGCGCTATTCAATGTTACCGATAATTATAAATGCTTTAAATGTGGGATGAAAACGGAAATGATAGAGAACACATTTTTGATGTGTTCAAATCAATAATTTGTATATTTGTAAGTTAATTTCAGGGTTTGCAATTATTCATTGCGTTCCATCTACATTCCTGGGAATATTGCTGAGAAATGAATATATCTTAATTGTGGAGACAATGAGGTCTTTCACTATTTAACTTTTTTTAACTTAAATGAAAAATG
Source organism: Pterostichus niger (assembly GCA_947425015.1). Classification (NCBI taxonomy): domain Eukaryota; kingdom Metazoa; phylum Arthropoda; class Insecta; order Coleoptera; family Carabidae; genus Pterostichus; species Pterostichus niger. Next base: position 18,061,223 of record OX380347.1, read on the forward strand.
TACTAGTTTATAACTATAGCGGAAGACTCTACTGTCAGATTATATTTTAAAAAATAAATCAATTAATTTTTCAATACATTCCTAAAATATATCATCACGTCTTTTACCTATTATGCCATAAAAAAAATGTATGTATCTTTCAAAATTGACAACAAAAATTATCATTGATTGTTCAAATTAGAAGTACTTTTTGAATGAAATAAATATAATTATTTTAGTGGTTGGTGAAACCCATATCGTTTAAATGTTACAGTAATTGATAAGATTAAAAGTCATACATTTGAAATGAATTATTTGTCATAATTGACAACGAAACATATCACTGATTGTGGTAAACTCAGACATGTCCATTATATCTAGCTTTGTTTATCATAGCACGATTTGATGCGATTTATTTTAAATAAAAACTATGTATAATCTTATAAATATTATATTGTATTTCGAAATTGAAATATGTAGAATCTGACGAATGACAGATATCAAGTGGTATAATTTAAGGTTGATCGTACAAATGCAACTTTGTTTCTTTCTATTCCAGTATGCCAATCTTTCTCTGGCCTCTTGCCACAAGTACGTCATAGTGACGTAACATATACCTTCCATAAATTTTTAATAATTTGCTCTTGTAAACCATAAATAATTAATTAATTTAAAAATGTACGGGAATGTTATTATCTTATTTACTATAATATACAGGATGAATTTTTTAAAGCAACCAATCAATTTTGCCTAATTACTTTAGAGAACAAATAAATACAAAGGAAAACGACATAATTGTTTGGGGGGAGTGTATTTCTACAGCAAAATCAAGTTAAATTCGTTCATGATGAAGAATTATAACCAACTATTATTATTCTGTTCGACTGATTTAAAGTAAGTAAAAATCTATCGTGTTTGATAACAAACTAAAAAGTTTAAAGAGAGCTTCGAACAGAAAACAAAATAAAAATTGTGATCCATTTATTAGGTAAGAGATCTGATTGCTAGGATTCAAATTTTTTTCCGAAAATTAATATGATAAATTGATCGTATCAAACGTACTCGAATAATTAACAAAACTGTTTATTTTATGTTTCTATTCTGTTTCAATTATGAATGTTTATAACATGAATCACGACAAAACACAAAACTTCATGAGTTATAAAAACTGCATTCCGTTAATTCCTAGAATACAAAGCTATACAAATATTCAAATCCCAATGTGAAAAATTCCAACTGCTACCAAAAGTAATCTTGCCAAATACCCAACACGCTTCACATTTTGTCCAATTTAACAAAAACTTGCCAGCATTTTAAAACGCACATTCTACCTTGTAATCTTCGTGCAAATAAAAGCGAAAAATCGGCAGTGCAACCGAATGAGTGAGCTCTAGCGCTTCCTGTACCAATTAATAAATTTATTATTAATGAAGAAGTCCGGGCTACCGGCCGGTTAATTATTCATCAAGCCAGCAGTGGTGTGAGAATTTCTCGGATATACCAAATTATATGTTCCGTGTTGCCGGAATTGTTTCGCTTTTTAATCCTTGCAATTATTCGATTTTTGCACACGGTTATTTTCACTCAGCTTATAATATATTTAGAAGATGCAGTGTGTACAATTTCAAGAATAATTTAAAAACCTTAATCACACGCTCGATGGTCAAATAATCTCCTTAATCATGTCCGGTAGCACAACTGATATGGTTAACACTAAGGCATTCGAATTTGAAAAACCTACTCAAGCTAAAAATATATTAACTACAATACTGCGGCTTGGTGAGTTCGGACAAAGTACTACTTGTATAATTGTGATTAAGTTCCTATTCCTATTTCGTATTGGGCACTATATACCGTTAAAGTTAATACCGGAAGTTCTGAATCACCTGTATATTGTGCAGTTTAATGATCATTAAATAAAATAATACATCATATTTTGAGTATGTATTGCATTTTAGTAATTTCAACTTTTGTTCTACATTCGACCACAGTCGTTTTAGCGCTGTCATACATGTAATAGCTTTATGTGATATTAATTAATTATATAATTACATGCAGCATTCTATTAAAAATTAATGATTAATTATCATTTGTTCTGGTATATTAATATTAAATTGTGAATCATATATGACTTTGAAATACAGAGCTATCCAATTATTTTGACATTTGAAAGATTTGTTTTTGGTTGGTTTTCTGTAGCACTTTTCGTATTTCATATTGTGGTTTTCTAAAATTAAGTTGCAAAAAAATACCTATGTATCAAATATTTTTAACTATATTATTCTTCAACGTGTCACCTAATACACGAAAGAGTAGATTCAAAAACGAATCTAAAAAATGTCCAAATGTTTGGCAGTTTAATATTTGAAAAATTAAGGCAACAAAAAAATGTCAAGTTTTATTAATAATTTAAAATGTAAGGTTGAGTTACAATGGCAGATGCCTGAAGCTAACTTCACTCCGTGCTTAATATCTCAATTTATAATTTCTATAGTATGCATTAAAGAAATAATTATTTATTACAATAATATATTATGTAACAAGTCTTAAAAACATCTCTTTAGTTACGAGTGTAGAGAAAAACAAGTATCTAAAGAGTTTATAAAAGGAGTCATTTACTCTATTTTTTCTACGCCAGTGCATAAATATATCATTTACCAAGGTTTGCTACGGGAGAGTGATACATCCAGTAATAGAATGGCGTAATGATATATTTATAAATTTATTTATTTTTAATTTGAAATTAACTCTGATATTGTCTTAAGCTACTTTAAATAGAAAAATATTCTCTTCATCACGTTTTTATGGAAATTAGAATTGACTTTTTGCAAAAAAAAATGAGAATAGTATTAGCTCGTTATAAATGCAAGCAATGTTATACTCTTCGTTGGTTAAAATTTCAAATTTTAATCCAGATAATAATGTGCATATTTAAAATTCCCGCAGGAAATTTAGATTTTCCATTTCTTTCATTTCTTGTCGATTAATTACATTTGTATTTTTTTATAATCCATTTGAATGGATTTCAAAAATGTAACATAAAAACATATACTTTTGGAAAATAATAAAAAGTTTTAAATTTAAAATATTACAGTGTAACTACAATATACCAGACATACTTTAGACATAAAATTTATAGCATAAAATATGCAATCCTGCATCATCAAAATTGATCATTTCCATGTTCTTACAAAAAGCGCCATATAGGAGATATTGGAAAATTTTTATATCTGCTTTATAACACAAGCATAAATGAATTGAAGTTTTATTTTTAAATCATATAATTCTATAAAATTACTAATTTCAGTTACAGAATTATACAACGTGTTTCTATGCAAGAAACCTTAATGGCTATACAGGCTGTTTCAAAATTATTGCAAATTATTGTATGTACTGATTACAACGCAAATATATTTGATCAAAATTTGTAAAAATTATTGCACATTACAAATTAGTATATTGTATAACAGTTCTTTCAATGTTTAATGTTTACTAAATTTTATTTTTGTTTTTGTTTTTTGGAATATTTTGTTCCTGTGTTTCAATTTTGGAAAGGAATATATGGCTTTAGAATCCTTGAATAATTTTATTTATTTATTGGACATTTCGATGGTTAAGCCATCATCTTTAGCATTTACTTATTTATTTATTTTTCCAATCCTAATAAATATCTGTTTTTTACATTGTCCATTTTTTTTAAATATATATATATATATATTGCTTGATGGCCGAAATGTCGCTGTTTAAATGAAAATATCAAGTTTTTTAAAGTTTTCGTTTAATTCAACGCTTGAAATCCAAGTAATAATACTACTTAAATAATATCGGTTCTGTTCCAGAAATTAAAAATAATTAAAAAATATTATTTCTGAACCATAGTTATGTCACAGTTTTCATTGAATACTCTCGATATTTTTAAATTTAAGAAACTGATAAAAATATTGACAGGTAGAAATGGAATATAGAATTTTGCATCATGGCGATAGCACTTCTACGATCCCAGCTGCATAATGTACTTAAAATTCAGTTTATATCATTCCATGTTCCTATTCGTATAATTCATGTCAGATTGGTTTTACCGGTTTACCGTTCCGTTTACCGCTACGGCAAACCGCTACCGGTTTGAAATCGATAACGTAAGACGTCATAATTGGCTTGCATTACATTAATGGTAAATATTTCATTTTTGTGAATTGTACGGTAGACTGCATCCTGTCATAGTAGCAGTGCATCATATCATTAATGTCGCTTTGTTCTGTTGATTTCTGACGTATATGAATGTTCACGTGCATATTGAACACTATACTACTGATGCAAACTTTTTAGCAAACTTGAATATTCCAAATGAAGATTACGAAAAAAACACCCGCACTTTTCAATTTCAATATTTAATATCCATATTTACGACTTATATTTTTATCTATTTCTTTATAGCTCACTTAATCTTGCCCAATTTTTTATTTATTTATTTTAATAATCAAATTTTATCCGTCCGATTCTTTAAAAAGTTTCACCTAAATCTTGAATTAACTAATATTATTCTAGTTCAATCTACAAAATTTAATCCAACTCACTTTCCGAAAACCAAATGATAACTAGATTATTTAAGATGACAATAATTCTTTAAGTGAAAATGGGGCAATATTTTAGAATATATTTGTAATTTATTAAAATAATAACAAAAATATATGTATATATATATATAATTCGAAACAGTAAAGATCAATTTTAAAACGCAAAAATTGTAAATTAAGTTTTTTATTTTTTAAATCTTTTTAACAGGGAACAAATGAGTTATTTTAATTGAAAAAACGGGACGCCCGTTAAGTGGTAAAAAATAGGATATATGATCATGCTACGATTATTAGACTAAACATTTTGAGAATTGGTTTAGTGAAATTTGACTAATCAAAAATTCGGTTTAGCTAAAACTCTTTTGAGCATTGGGTATGAGTTTATTAAACATGATGTACTGACAACAAAAATAAAATTTATTAAATTAAGTACTGTTTACATAAAGTAATCTTTTAATTTTGGCACCATTGGTTTAGTACTTATTTCTAATATATAATAAATCCCAGAATAGTTAATGTATACATTATACAACATTTGTAGTGTTTACAATTATAATTTAATTATTAATAAAAATCAAAATAAACCATAATTATACGAGAATATATCATCATGTCTGTTACCCATTACTGGGTGCGGCACTTTGAAGTAGCAGATCTCGATAAGAGATATATTTATGCGCGTTAAGTGGGGTTCCAGGCTTCAAATCACGGCCCTCAAAGAAGTTAATGGAGGGGGAGGTACAAGTATAATTTTAATGTGTGCTTTAAGAATCGAACCCGGATTCTACAGAATACTACTGTTTATTAATTAATATCAAACAATTGGTACTTAAATATTTATATAAAAAAAACAACAAAGACAAAATTAATTGTCTTTAAATGCTCACTTGATGAAACTAGGTTTATTTTTATATTTTATTACTTAAATATTTACTTTTGGTATATTGCAATAATTTTTCGAATTAAAAAACATATATTTGTTCCGTTAGCATATATCTTTAAAATTTGATCATTAAGTATATAAACAGCCTGTATGTCACCGGCATAGTATGAAATTTTGGCAGCAAATTGTGAATTAAATCATGTAAATTTTGCTAAAAACTAAAATTCATTTTAATATAGAAAATAACTAATAAATAATATACAATTTTTGCATTGTCTGTATTTGATGCTTTGGCGATAGCAAACATACCTCCAACATATTAATTAATCTAACAGAATCATGAATTACGGAAGCAAGATCCATCGAAACTGCAATGTCACGATATGTGAGCTAATCCTTTGCATCTCTCTCCCGCCTGAATATATTCTCAAGTACCTATATCTGCGCATACACTATTCAGTGTGTGTTTCTATGCTATAGATACCAGATTCATAGAACGTATATACTGCCAGCTTAAATACATACAAGCTCACATATACTGTTCAAAAACATGTGTGTGCACTCATTACTGTAATATATAAACATACACGACGGGTATGATATAATTAGTCCATTATGTAACAGGCGTAATTAAACAAACCGGAACAGATCGTTGCTTTCTGAATAGGGGCACAACAATATGTATACATACATAACATCACGCTATGTCCCATTAAATGGGGTAACACGAACCCCTGATACATTCACAGAACAACCACAAACATAAAACATTATCATCCTGACACATGATACTCGTTCCCTCCATACAAGCTCATTCATTCCTCACACATCAATCCATTCTCTCCTATACATCTGTTAACAGATGAAAAAATGAAGGATTTAAAAGTCATTTTTACAAATGATTGCTGAACGTACTGTATGCATTCCAATTTCAATAGTGTCGGAAATATTCACTGAATATGTCGATGAGAATTTAAGCAACGTAATAAAAACTAATGACCTCTAAAATGAAAATATAAAAATCGAACCTTTACGCTGTTTAAATTTTGCCTTTACCATAATCGAATTATCTGAAAAGCGTCGTAATATATTCCATAAAACACACACATCATGCGTAATAAAAACTGATCCTTAACCGATAAAGTGAAAAAAGTATAATCAACTCAGATTACTACATAACCTCATTGTTATTCAATCTCAAATTTTTATAATTAGTTTTGATATGAAACACAGACTCGTTCACAAAGTAATTAATATTAATTGAATTGGAAAAAAACACATTTACTAATTAATAAACTTTGTATTAAGTTTCGTGAAGTGAGTCAACTCAATTCAATGGAATTGAAAATAAACGATCTTGTATGAAGGAAATTATAAATAATTTCAATGGCTGAAGCTGTTGGCGCTTGGTGAAACATGATTATACAATTAAAGTGAAAAACATTTGGTTTTGTTTTACAAACGAAACAAGATCACTTTATTGTACAATTTCGATTGTTATACCATCTTTAGAAGTGAATATATTCTACCAAAACAGATCTTATATATAACACAGAGTAACAGTTAATGAAAGAAAGAGGTGATTTTAGTATTTCTTTAATTACTGCATCCATGAATAGGGAATTTATCAAGGTTTAGTTGCTCATTCATCAAATTTATACCTGTATTCAAGGGCTTTCTTAATTTCGAAAGCTTCTAAGAAAGTAAATCGTAAACCTTTATATTTTCTATGGCAAATTGACAAATTTTCAATTGAGCAATTATGATTGTAATCTATCAGATGTTTCGTTACATTCGATTGGGGAATTTTGTTTTTATGATTATTACAATGTTTCTTTAATCTAGTGTAGACAATACGTCCAGTTTACCTTACGTAAATAAAGTTGCAGTTTACTTGGTAAATTCGCAATTTCGACAATGGATCCTTTTTAACTAATTTGTTATTTACTAATATATTTATTGTAAAAGCCTGTATTAAATTTTCTCCACTCATTCGCTATCTTAAAACTAAAGCCTTGAACATAATTTAATGTTTTGTAACTAACTTTTGTGGCATCTTGACTAGATGCGGAATAGACATATTTAAATTATAAATGTGGATGAAGTAAAAGTAACCTTTGGCGAAGATTAATTGCAGTATGAAAAGAATAAATAATGTTTAGTGAATATTTCTAGATTTTATGCTTCACTATTGAATAGACACAGCGTAAATTTGATGTATAAATTTGAAATTCCAAGAAACTAACAATTGATGTATACAGACGTGAGAATTGTTTGATACAAGATTTCAATTGAATAAATTTTGATATTTATAGATTTTCCTGGAATAGGCGGAAATCATAGAATTTATTTTTTGTCATATTTCTTCGCGTATCTACTTGTATTTCCAGGAAGAAAAACTGAAGCTGATATACATATTTCAAACAGATAAAAGAAGATAAAAAAATCTTACCATCAAGGTGCTTGATGGTACTGCATGTGACACTTACCTGAAACAAAAAACATCTATTTATACAGGAGATTCCATTAACTTTTTTATGCGGAAAATAATTATGACATAAAATGTTTTGTACATATTACTAGGATAAGTCATTTTACATCGATTTTAACAATACGTAATCATTAATTACATCGATTACTTGAAAAAAGATTAATAGAATTTTAATATGAGACTGACACGTAGCTTATATTACACCTTGACAAACTGTTATGCGTGAATTATTCCGCCTACCAAAGTATACTGTTTTTCTAAAAATAATTATAGCAATATTGAATCACGCAATTAAGTTGAAATATATTGCATATTTCTTATGCAAAACTATTATTAATATTAAATTGTATTTCATAATCACTGATTTAGATAAATGATATTAGTCGTCGAAATATGATAAGTGAAGGAAAATTATATTTACTTACACAAGAAAAGTTTTCTTTATGTGAGTAAATATTATTTTATCTTCCGACAACTTACATAAATTATTATTGGTATAGAATCGGCCTGTGGATTTGAGAATCCGGGTTCGATTCTTGTAGCCGACAAACAATTTTTATTTACCTCTGTGGTTTCCCGGCCACTATTAAATTGAAGGACGTAATTTGAAGGCTGGTGGCTGCACTTCAAACGTATAAATATATCACGGAACAAGATCTGCTACGACAGAATACCACACCCAGTAGTGGGTAAAAAATTAAACATAAAAGAATTATAATAATTAATTCTAATTAATTATTTCCTTATAAATTAGTGCACATATCTTTTAATCCTTTTAAATAAGTTTGCGGTTATCAGTCATCAAATCACAGTCCCCAAAGATGTTAGTGGAGGAGAAGCCACAGGGGTAATTTTAATGTGGTGAAAATTGTTTACTGGCTTTGGGAATTGAACCAGGTTTCTCAAACCCACATAATGACTCGATACCACTGCGCCACCTACCCCAAATTTATTATTTATAAGTGTGAAGAAAGTAATTATTACTTCAAATTATGTATTCGCACGTCGAATTAAAACTGAATATTTTCCCCAAACTTTAAAGTACGCAACCACATCTTTAAATATACTACACGATAATATGAAATACAATCTTTAAAAAAATTGTATAAAACAGTTTTTGCTACGAAACAGCAAAAGTAAAACGTTATTAGGAAAAAACATACATACATCTAGATCAAAACTAAAAATACATCCTCGATGCAAGAAACATACCATGAGCTCCATTCTTCATTTGAGTACGGAATAAATAAGTTCCCATAGCATCAAAAATATCCTGATCGATCGGCGATCTGTCTGACACATACAAAAATAGCGACAGAATCTATGTAAGGTGTAGGTTTCGCCAACGACATAACGGACTGGAAGAGACAAGAGAAAATGCAAGGAAAGACACCCGGTTGAAAGTAAGCTCAAGTTGAAAGTCTCTTTGTCGCTTTAGTCAGTTGAGGAAGGATTGTCTACCGGTAACAAAAACAGTGGTATTCAAACGCAACAGTGATTATTTTCATGTATTTATTCAGAGATTATTGTACCTTTTTAGGGATTGTCCTTTATTTCATTTAAACCAAAATTGTGATAATGCATCCATGATATTTTAAGATTGTTTTCAGTATTTCGCAATGTATATTTTCCCGTGTCAGTTATTTTACGGAAAGATGGTCGAATTAGTATATTGTAATGCTACTGAAGAAAGGGAACCTTTTCCTCGTGTGTTTCATACTATTTTTTTCAACATATAAAGTTAAAATTAACATGACAACTATCAACACGCGAAATGAGTGTTTGTTGTCTACAGAACGCAAAAGACTTTTGCATGCAGGATGCAAAAGTTTTTTGCATCCTGCAATTTTTTGATAGCACAAAGGCTCACAATTTAATAAAATTTGTCACTTTATTTTTTTGCTTAGAAACAATACTTCTATTCTTTAACAAAATTTATATTTAATGTTCCAATTGAGCAATTATTCATATTTATCCCGCTTGAGGAAACTAACTGGTGTACTGGAATAGTTTCTTGAGAAATGCAATGCGAAATGAAATGCGAATCCCAATAAATCGCCAACCAGCTGTCAATTGTTGGTCAGAGAATACCAGATTTGATAGCAATTATATTACATACATTGTTGTCATGGAGACATTAGATGTCACATTAATTCATCCAAAACGTCAAAATTTTCTCATTACATTATTACTAGAGATGGGCGAATATCACATTTCTCGAATTCGAATATCGAATACGAATATTAATCAGATCTCGAATATTCGAGATACTCGAATATTCGAATACTCCTAAAATTATTAATAATTATTAAATTATGTCCTTTTCATTATTTGAATGAAATTGTTAAGATAAAATAAAATTAAAACAAAAAGTACAAACAAAAAAGAAAGAGACGAAAACTTCAAATTTAAGGTGAAACGTACAGGCTGATGTTGGCGAAAACAAATTTAAAATATATATGGCGCGATAATCGAGGTATTCGAATGTTCGCTATACTGACGTTAATATTCGAAAATCTCGAATATGGAATAATGTCAATAATCGCGGCATTCGACTATTCGCGGATGATATTCGCCCATCTCTAATTATTACTAATTTTGGGACATAGTTTTCGAAAAAAACGTTGTTCTAGAATCTAGAATCAGAAATAACTATTTTACGTTTGCAAGAAATTTAATAATTATTTTATATAAATCAAAGGAATGATATTTGCAAATACACATCACGTTTCCTTGGTCACCGTATCAAATGACATTTCCCTCACTTAATTTAGTAACCGTTTTCTCACTAATGACTGCCTTTCTTATCTACTGATTCGTTAACTGTTCTTATAGTAGACTATCTAATTGCAATTATGTGGAATTTACTTTGAAAAACAAGCACAGGTCGACGCACATTACCTTTAGTATCTTTTTAGATTCGTTGTTAGAGAAGTGAAAAATTAATGAAACATGTGTACAGGAGCGACTGGATAGATGTGAATGAAGGAATAAATGAGCTTATATGGAGGGAACGTGAATGTGGTTGAAGCGGGGATCAGGATGAGAATGTTTTACGAAAACCGATTCATTGATAAATCTGATGAGTGGATATCTCAGGAGCTCGTGCAATTCTATTTGTTTTTGTTACTCTGCACAACAGGAACTTAGTGTAATCCGAACCAATCCAACACAATCAAATGTTTTCAGATATAAATTGAAGTTAGTGACATATGAATGCTCGAACAATTGGTTATTAATTAGTAATCGCAAGTTTATTTCCATTTAATCCTTGTTTGGCTGTAAATGAAACGAAATGTCTAGATTTATTTAGATGCAGAATTAATTTGAAATGTTCTGTAAAGTAATCAGAGAATCATTAGTGACGAAAAAATCATTCTTCATTTTTGAAAAACAACTAAACTGTATTCATCGGGTGGACAGCAAGTTTCTTATTTAAATTTGTAATTCACAGAGTACATAGTGAGAAATTTATTCTCTATAAAAGCTAATCTTCCCCTAAAAAAGTTTTAGGGACCTTCCTCACGAGTTAGCGCATCATGTCACATGTGCCCTCGCAATCCTCGCATCCACATCACTAACAATGAAAGGTCAGACACAGAATGCGCTCGACGTGTTTAGATCCTCGTTCCCCGTTGCCTAGTAACATCATCCTCAACTCTCCCAATCTCTCTGCAGCCTGCATCGGACACAAGAAGGGGAAAGGTAAAGAGAGAAAGAGAGCCGGATGAGGGTGAACTAGAGGTCTCTCACCCTGGTTAGATACAGCACGGATGCCAACCGCCGGATAATTTGGTAAAGTGCTGAATGCTCAATTGAAAATGTAGAGGTAAGGGATGGTTTTTACATGAGATATGTTTATTCGATATTACTTTCAAATTAACATAAAATATTAAGACAGTGCAAATATTTAACAAACCCGTCCCAAAATTACTTTGAATAACGAAACAAAAAATATTTAATTGCAAATTTTCAGTAATAAATATCTTATATTTGATTATAATTTTAGCATTATTATAACAGTGCTTCAAAATTATTGCAAAAATATTTATGGATATACTAAATATTGAAAGAACCTATCAGTTCAGTGGCACGAAAAATGTTTGCTTCAAGTAATGTTTAATTATTTTTTCGAATTTTAGATATATTCTTTTTGCATTGTAAGTACGCATTTTATTTAAGAAATTAGGAATGAAAAATATAATAAAATAAAAAATAAATATATCATCATGCCTTTTACCCATAACTGGGTGTGGCACTCTGCCGCAGCAGATATCAATAAATGATATATTTATTCGCATTATGTGCGGTTACCAGCCGTCAAATCAAAAATATTAGTGGAGAGGGAGCCACAGGGGTGAAAATTGATTATCAGCTGGTGGAATCGAACCCGGGTTCTTAAATCCACAGGTCGATTAGATACAACTGAGCCACCTACCCCAATTAGAATGTAATGATAGCTTTTACTCACAAGGATGAAGTTTATCCGAATGAATAATAGCCAATGAACATTGCAAAGTTCTATATATTATAAAATTAAATTATCTTAAAATTTCAGTATTAACGATGTAATCAACTAAAAATATTTAAATTCTTTCCTTCTCTATTTTAAGCAATATCATACAGAAGCTTCTAATGCATCTAATAAACTTCCGAATTCGAAGGACCCTCCCTTGTATTATCTCTGTCACATGAACTTGGTCCCTGGTGAAAACGTAAACTAATTTTGACAGTTCGTTACAGCTCTTAAAAATATACAGAATCGACCCGTGACATTCGAGTATTTTAGTATTTAGGGAATATTATTTCATTAAGTACACAATGCTTCTGGTAGGCATTCGCAGGAATTATGAATTTAATATCTTTCCTTATTTAAAAAATTGGAATTTTGGAATTTGAGAGATTAACTGTGAAGATGAAAAATTCGAAATCTACATAAATAATTATATTAAGAAACCGATATTTATTATTCTCAATTAGTATTCAAGGAATCTCGAACTTATAATTGGCTCTAAATCAATCAGAAGAATTTAATTCTCTATAATATTTTTTTGAAACTTTCATCTACAAAATTATATTTGTCTATGAAAAAGAAGCTAAAAAAGTAATACAAACCAAATATTTTACATGATTATATTAATTACAAATATATTGAAATACGAGTATGTTTACATATATAAATTTATATTAAAATGTTGTGATAAAGAAACTCAAAAAATGAAAACAAAATTATAATTACGAGCAAAAAGTAATATATCGTTACGCAAAGATGATATTTTGTGCAGAGCAGAATACAAAATTTTCACAAAAAGACGGAAATTGATATATTGACCACATTTCAAAAGTGATACATCATATGTTAAGACTTTTTGTTGGCTTATAACCTTAACATAAGGCTAGTAAAAGAAATTTCCTTCATCTTATTATGGAGAAAGGCTTGCAATACACTATATTTTTTAGGTTAATAGCTTGGAATATTCGAGTAGTCGAATCGAAACGAAAATTCGTTACCACTAAAGGAGAATTGCATACAAGAAAATTTGTAATTTTACAAAAATTTTCAAAACTTTTCGTTATTTCTTTTTTAACCAGTACTGCTAGTCGTTCAAATACTGTTTAGTTTTCTCAACTTCTAATATTTTATTATTTCTTTATTAATCAATATGTTACTTAAGTAAAATGGTTGTTAAATAATGCCTGGGACACAAATCGATGAAAGAAAAGTCAAACAGAATGGTGTAGACCAGAAAATCGTACCAGTACTAATCAAACTATTAACTAAGATAATATAAATAAAATAAATATATCATCACGCCTTTTACACATTACTGGGTGTGACATTCCGGTAGAGCAGATCTCAGTAAGATGTTTAATTATTTGCCACTTCATTTACATATTTTTCTAACTAATAGACAACACCTAAAATTATATGTGAGCTCCACTGTTTGAGATTTACATTTCCTTAAGTCTGACGCTATAAAATTATGCAGACTTTCTAAAACTGTAGATCGTTTTCAGTTTATATAAAGTTTCATCAAAAAAATATAACGCTCACGATACATTCAAAATTATTTCATGTTTTGAAATAGGTCTGTGAAATGCCATTGTTATAAACATAATATCAACTTAATATTTTTGCGATGATTATTGTATTGTTACTATCCTACTGAAATAAACAATAATATTTTATATTATTATCACTAGATGGGGTAGGTAGCTCAGTGGTATCGAGTCAGCCTGTGGATTTGAGAACCTGGATTTGATTCCCACAACCGACAAACAATTTTCACCACATTAAAATTATCCCTGTGTTTCTCCCCCCTCCACTAATATATATGGAGGCCGTGATTTGACGGCTGGTAACTATACTTCAAGCTAAGAAATATATCACCTACCGAGATTTGCTTCGGCAGAGTACAACATCCCGTAATGGGTAAAAGGCGTGATAATATATTTATTTATTTATTTATTTTAGATATATGACGCGTGAATCGGGAATTGATTCGCTTCGTTTACATTTCTATTCAGTCTGAATTGTAGTTCGTGTACTAGATTATGTTATTCCGTTGACATTTTATTTGCTTTAGTTAACCGCTAAACTCAAAGAGAAGGTTCATCCGAGGGCTGCTCTGTTTTCTAACCCGGAACGTAAATCGCAAACATAATTATTTATTTATTTTATTTGGGTTTATTGGCCAACAGGCAAGAGTGAGGTTTAACCAAAGGCTGCTCTTCCATCTAACCCCTATAAAGCCATCACAAACAGCCATGTTCAAGGCAGAATTCGAACACGCAACCAGTGTCTTAACTTAGGAAATTTTTATTTTGATTGTTTAAAATTTTGTGTTGCGAAAATAATATGTTCCTCATTATAAATAAAAATTATTTCACATACATACATAACATCATAACATCATCTGTGGGGTCATTTAAAAATACAATTTACAAAAGTAGGCACCCAAATGTGGTTTCTCTAAAACAAAGAATTGCAGAGGAATGCAGGAATATAACAGCCCGGCAGCTATCAAATATGCGCCGTAATTTTTACGAAAAACTTGGGTTTTGGTTAGCGAACAATGGACATGTGTTTGAGAGCATATGCTCTAGACTAGAATATGTATTTATTATGTCCATTATAGTATAATTTGGTTATAAATAAATTTTTATTCTGATATTAAAATTAATAAATAAATTGTTGTACTTGTATACTTAATTATGAATGTTTTTTAAAATATAAATATTTTCTCCTTCAGGTCCAACGTCAAACGTTGACATTTTATCTGTCAGAACGTCAAATGTAGATGTTTTGACAGATAGCATTTTTTTTTTTTGTTCAATTCCATGGCTATCAATATTTTTAACGTAATTTTCGACATTTTCATATTTAATTTCTGTCGTTACAAAGCACGTAAAAGTAATTCTGTTTATTGATTTAGATGCAGAATTTGATACCCTAAAACTTTTATTTGACACGTTTTTTTTAAAATAATTAGGGAAGCAGTATATTGCAAAAAACTGATTTACCATGTCCTATGACCGGCTGAGCGAGTCACCACCCTGTATATATATATATATACATTTTTCTGTGATAAAACATTTGAGATATCTTGGTTGAAACTATGTTAATAATGTTCTAAAATAAAAGAAACATTATTTTAATATACATTTTCTCGTACAAAAAAAAAAGAAAAAAATGTTCTGTGACATCATGTGTCCGGGGTCGTAATATACCTAGCTTCACTACAACAAAAGTAACAAATTCCTGCACTATATCATCGCTATACTTAAACTAACCTGAACTTATCCGCAAATCCCACCTATTTGTTTTAAACGTTACGTACTGGGTATTAAATTATACTATAAATAAGTTCTTCAAACTAACATCTGTCAAAATTACATAATATCTGCAATGTTATCTTCAACATCTTGCTTGCTAAACATTTCGTTTCGGTTGTAAATCATTAAGTCCTCGGGAACTAACTATAAATTTAAATGGTGAAGTGTAGAAATGTGTTTTATTTTCTGTGAATAATGCACGAATTGAATAAAGTATTAATATTATTCATTCAATATTCATAATTAAATTTTTTATAGAATACAAATATTTTCATTAGTTCTTTAAATAAATTTAAATAAAAAAATATATATCATCACGCCTTTTACCTATTACTGAGTGTGGCACTCTGCCGTAGCATATCTCGATAAGTTATATATTTGTTTTCTATTGCTATAATTTGAAATAAACCGAGTCTGATAGGATACGAATTTATCCGAAATATCGAAATTCGATTTTCATGTCGATGTTAAACATAAATTTGTAGGTTAATGAAATATGACGTTTGCAGTACGCATTCTTTCGTAGTTGGATGACAAAACAAAGAAATCAAGTAGGAGTTTAAAAATATTTAAAATATGTTCCACAACTTATTTCTAAAATATCTTGTAGGTATTTTGTCAGACAAATAATAACATAATAAATTAAAATAAGTATTTTAGAAACTAATTTCAGTGAAAAATATCAAACAAGCAATAATTTTTTGTATAACTAGCCTTGTGAAATATTTGAATGTGATTACATGAGACTTGGAACATTCTACAAAATATTCAGACTGGATGTGAGCCAATTTTATTTATTATATATAAACAGCCGTAAAATAATGTCAACGAAACATGTCAATAATGTCAATAAAATCATGAAAATCGCATGCAAGGTGCAAAATTGAATTCTACGGACGTAAATTCGCACATCTGGGAGCATAAAACAATATCACTGACATTATTTACTTCCGGAATGCACAAGCTATGGCAAAATAACATTTCATAGCGCACTTCGGCATTGCGTTTGTTATGAGCATATTACGTTTGCTTTACGTAATACCTTTAAAAATCTCTTGGTAAACTAATAAAAAATCTAAATCAATAGTACTGTTATTACATACTATCTCTTCGAGGTCGTACATAAAAATCTAGAAAAAAATTCCTGTTTTATGGAGGTGACATTTTTAGGTTACATTTTTGGGACCAGGATTTTGTCTTCATAAAAATTTCTAACTATTTATTTATTTGAAGTTAAAAATGTGACAAACACGTTGCTAGCTCCCCAAGATTTTTTAGTATATATGAATACATTAATTAAAGACTTAATTTTATCACTTTATATTAAACATATTCAAGTCATCAGTGGAGTGTATTTATCTTAACTGACTGATTTCTTTTCATAAATCCTTGATCAAATACTCATTGGTCAGGAAAAAACTACTTACTTCACAGTGCACATTTCTGTTTAGTGCATTTATGTACCCAAGCCATTCTGTCCATATGTGAAATTGTGTTTCTTTTATTTAAGCGGTGTCTAATTCTGAACTTTTAACAAGTGGGGTGTCAATTCTTTTTTTTTTAAATAAATGTTTTTGACGTTTGAAGTATAATAAATATAATTAGTTAAAAACCGATCGTATAAAATAATTATTTGTGTATTTAGAGCGATTCTTCGTTACTTGAGTTGTAGTGTAAGAGGAAAAATGATACTTTACGCTCGTGATACAAACATATTTTTTCCTACGATTGCATCTTAAATGATTAGAAAACTTATATATACTGAAAATAAATTCGTTCTGTCAATATGACAAGTTTCTACTTTGTTTGCATCCCTGGTAACTAATATCTTTTTCGAGGTTTTAATATATTAACTTTACAATGAATGGATTTGAGAACCCGGGTTTGATTCCCACAGCCGACAAACGTTAAAACTACCCCTGTGGTTCCCCGTCCTCCAACATCTTTGGGAGTCGTGATTTGACGGCTGGTAACCGCATTTCACGCGCATAAATATATGACATTCCAAGATTGTTAAAAAATTCCGATATATTTATTGTTTTTATTTTAGGGAACTTGAAAAAACATTAAATCAAATTTTTATGTAACAAAATAAAATATGAAATATGGCAATATTTTATAAGTAACGTATTCATACGAGACAACATTTTCGTTGTACCGTTACAGCGTACGTTACACGTTACTACACGCCTTACACTGAACGCCATTCCATTACTTAAACATTATTCTCAGCAATTACAATTTTATACAAATTACACGGCTAAGTTCCACATAATTACATTTATGCTGGGTAGTTAGAGCTGCATGGCTCCACTCCAGCTAACAAACAGCCCCACCGAGATATGAAGCTGCGTGCGGTTTCGTCACGTACTGATTCGTATAATACTCACAAAGAAACTTTAACAAACTTCAGATTTGTTTCTCAAAAACGGCTTCGCCAAGAGAAAGATTTTCTAGTTCAAACTCTTCCTAAGATGATCTTCTATTGCCAACTGTAGATAGTTAAATGTCACTCGAAGATACGTCAACAACAAAAAAGTTAAAGATTGAGGATATTATTTAACGAGAGTGTAGTGATAGTTATTACTCATGACAATGAAGTTTGAAACATGAACTGTAATTTAATCGAATGAATAATAGCCATCTACTACACACAATAGTTATTAGAGATTATATGTCGTGATTATTTCTCACGACAGTTGATGTGATTATACTCAACCCGTGAGTAATAGATTACTACTTCTGGCCTTGAATAATAAACTGCATTATCCCCTTTCATCACTAGTGAGAGAACCGGATACTATCATAACTAAATTGAGTGAGGGAAATGTAATTTTCACAAATAATGTTGAACAAAAGTTATTTATTCTTCCCCGGTCAGGTTTTGCTTCACTTGAATCATCATCAACAAATGACTAGTCAAATAATAGTCTCTAATTATCAAGCAAGAGGGCGGCGTTCAAATCTCGCTTAGATATAAATTACCTCCACTAACATCTTTGGGGGGCCGTGATTAGACGTGAAGTACTAAATAATAGTTCATTATTCAACATTTTTTATTATTATTCTGCCCGTTTAAATAATGAACCATTTGATTTATCTAGCAATGTATACATAATGAAAATATTACTTACTGGTTACTAATTTTTACTTGGAGTATAACAAGAACCTAGATATCAACCAAAAGAGTAAACGTTTTAAGAATTACAATAAGGCGTTTGGCCCAAACAAGCAGTTTACAAAAGGCAACTATAGTCCTTCCAGATTCCAGTCAGGAAAAGGCAAATCCCATATGGATAAAAAAGCGCGGAGCGAGCCAGAAAGCACAGAAGGCACACATAGACGATGTTTATGTGACATGACACATTAAACTGTGTGTTTAATTAATGTGTGAAAAAACAAACGCAAAACGTGCAGAGAAAGCAGCACTCGTCGGTAAGCGACAGACGACGAACGACAAACTTGTTAATCCGTTGGGTGCGACGAAAATTTAGATATACTGCATACTTTTGTGATAATAAGGTTATATTTTTAACAGTGATTTTATTAAAAAATGTTGACAGTTTCATTTGGGTTTTGTATTTGGTGTATGGTCGACGCAGTGGTATGAAAATGTCAAGCAAAAACATATGAATACCAATTAAAAGTGATTGTTTTCCTCACTATGTTTTAAACCAATCAAAATTCTTTGTTCTAATCTAATATAACGACGTACCTAAATGAGACGAGAACGATATATAAATAGAAAATTCAAGACGAGTTCGATATAAAAACTGCAAGAGCGAGAAACTTGCATGAGATGCTGTAAGAGTAAAATATATCAATTATTATGTAAAATTATTTAGTTTCTCGTATTTCTAATTAAATCTTTTTTTTTGTATACATTTACTTCATTTACAAAGGCCTATATTAGGATACCTAGAACAGTAAATGATACAACGTTGGTTTTGCAAAAAAATTGCTTCAATTTCGTTGAGCGCCTTTCTATATTTTGTTTAATTTTTAAGATAAAACCTCCGGAAAAGTCGTTATCAGATTCTGTATTTCCCCGAGGCTATATCACAAAAACTAAACGAAATATGATACGCTTAATAGCATTGAAATTCTCCTGCTTCAAGTAAACTTTCAGCAATTTCTACATTTAAAAAAAAATGACAAAAGTTTCTCATAAGATAGTTTTTTTTACAAAATCTCGAAAAATAGAAGACATATACACTTGAAGACTTTACCATTGAATTTACCAGATCAAAATACTTATATGTATGTAAATTTACGTTACAATATTCGTACAAGAAATAATTTTAGGCAAACAGTTTGAAATTGGTCTGAAAATTAAAAACGCCCTTAAAACATTACTAAAAATTTGCTTATAATTCAATTCGGTTACAAGGAATAATTCAATGCCGTTGAGTGCATCTTCATATCATATTTTTAAGATTGAATTTGAATTTTAAAGAAATTTTACCTTGTACTTTCACGAAATATTTCCAAAAATTAAATCGTTAAACATTTGCAAATTTTAATTCAATTCGGACAAGAGGTATTTAATGTTTTCAAGTTTAAATTTTGCCGCGCTCTATTGACTAATAACTTTCATTCATATATATTTCTAGGATTTCTTTATTACTTTCATTACAAAAACCTACAAAATTTTAAAGGTAGTACAGAAATATTACTTCATTTTACAATAAAAATATTTAGTAAACATCTGTGGAATAAAGTCATTTTAGTTTCTCAACCAATCGAAAAGTTTAATACTTTTGTAATAAATCATCATTTTGCTTCATTCCGCTCTTTTAACAGAACAATGCAGTAACATCTGCAAGCAATGAAATTAGTTTGCAGTTCTCTAACAATTTGCACTTATTTTATTAATTTCTGTTCTTAATTTGCAGAATCTGCGTCGTTATTTCAGTCGTTATCAAATAAATATGTTATTTATATAACTACAATCCATAACAAAATAATTACGTGTCAAATTGTAATTAAATATTTACATTTATTTTAATGATCTAGTTCTTAATGTTAACATTAAATGAGATATTATTAATTTTAATAGTAACATAAAATTGTAGCAATAATCGCATTTAAATGTTAATATTCTCAAAACATGCAATATAGCAAGTAGATATTTAAATTAAACAACATGTAATGATTTATAAATGCTGAAACAATTATTTTAATAATTTTTTTATGAGAACCGCAATAAAAATAAATTTTATAAATAGACAAAATCTGCAATATGGCTTAGATATCTATTTAACAAATATAAGTTATTATATTTGTGAAGGAAACACTTAAAATTTGAGTTGAATTTTAATGATATCAATTTGCATATTAAATAAATCATGTACCAAAATAACGATGTCGAAAACTATTACGAAAACAAACTAATTTCACAGGTTCTAGTTTGGTTTACGTCAAACTTAATATAACCTCTAAAATCTGTGAAATATGACGTGCCGTACTCACTAGCTATAAACCCATACTAAAGTACGTATTGACAAGGGCAGTATTTACACCGGAAGTTAACGCGCTAGCATGCGAGCACACGGAATACTTTTTTTTTATTATGAATCAAGAAAAGAAGAAGAAATATATCTCAATCTTGATTGACTTTATAAGTAGGTAAAATGAGGTACGTGGTTCCGTGATATTTTTCGCCACATTAAAATTACCCGCTACTTGCATATTTGTGGGCCGTTATTTGACGGCTGGTAACTGCGCTTCATATGTATAAATATATCACTTATCGAGTGCCACACCTAAAAATGGGTAAAATACGTGATGACATAAATATATATTTTTAAAATAGGCATTTGCTAAAAAACTGGATTATTTGTGTAATAAAGTATTATTTTGATTCTTAGAGTTGTGCTGTGGATTTGAGGATCCGTGTTCAGTTCCCACAGCCGACAAACAATTTATATAACAGTAAAATTACCCGCGTGAAGTGCGGTTACCAGCCGTCAAATCACGGTCCCCAAAGATGTTAGTAGAAGGGAAGCCACAAGGGTAGAAAAAATATATCACTTACCGAGATCTGCTTAGGCAGAGTGCCACACCCAGTAATGGGTAAAAGATGTGATTATATATTTATTTATTTATATAAAATTACCCGCCATTAAAATCTTTGAGGATCGTGATTTGACGGCTGGTACTTCATGTGCATAAATATATCACTTATCGAGATTTGCTAAGGCAGAGTGCCACACCCAGTAATAGGTAAAAGACGAGATGATATAAATATATGTATTTTCTAAAATGAGCATTTTTTATTAGCTAAATACTGGATTATTTGTGTTATAAATTGTTGTTATTTAATTTAATAAAAAATTGAAACTCAAGAATTTCATATTTTTCTAATTATCTTATTCTTATTTGTCAAACGTAAATTTTTGCTGTATGTAAAACGTAATCAATATGTTCGTAAGTAAATTTTAGTTTTACGAATTACGCTCTCAAAAATAATAATATGTATAAAATCGTTCTGTTCACTAAAATAATTTTGTTTTAAAAACTTCATCATTATATTTTTATCATTGGAAAAATGCCAGGCATAAAAAAAACTATAACATAACCTTTAAAATAAAAGTCATAATATTAATATAATAAAAGCACGTTAAGAAAACATTACATAATTTACTGGTGAAGTAGCAGTATTAAGCGAACAAAAATAATTCTCTATCATCAAATCTAATGGTCATTTTTATTACGTGACGATATTTTGTTATGGAATTTTTATTACCCTCATTAACTGATTGAAACCATCAGCATTAGATATTGATATTAAACTGTTTATGTCAGCATTGCGTCAATTTAAAATGTAAATTTATCTTAGGATGACACATACGAGTAGTTACATCATTCAAATTGACTGTAGGACAAATGTTAAATGTTGTGATAAACAAGGGTTCAATAAGGCCCTCTGCATTTTTTTTTAATTCTTTTTTATGAACGTTCATCTACTTTGAAAACAATATACAGTTTTAGAAAGTGTTAACCACCTTACATATATGATCTACTTTATCATTTAGAAAAATATATAACTGAAATTTAAATAACATTCGTATCAAATGCATTGCTATCAGTTATTTCAGAAAGAAAAATAAACTGTAAAATTATCTTACAAGTAACACTACCCAACTATCACTCACCGATTTAAATGGAACTAATAGAACTCGAAAAAATATTGAACCCCTATTTTTTTTTCTTCCGGAAGTTGCTTTTTAGGGGTACAAACCTCCCCTGAAAGGTGGTAAAAGCAAGAATCGCCAGAAATGAAATTAAATATTACGCGTTCAACATTGGTTACCCAGGGGTAACCTCGAAAATAGATTCAGCGACCCCAAAAACCTCCGAGTAACTAGCTTTGAACCTAAAACTCTATTTCAGTTGAATATCGTAATTTCATCCCCCCATCCCCTTTGTAACCCCTTAAAAAAGTGCATATGATCAAAATGACCTCGACAATAGATTTTGGCGATCTCAAAAACCCCTGAGATTTTGGAGTATTTTTTCATATTGGTTCTTTTCCGAACACAATACACAATCATATATGTACTTATAACTATTTCATGCGTACTTTAACCTATATAATACACCCACGTGGTCCATAACTATCGTAAATACCTATTATCGGAAAAGTAGTTAACATAAAACCCATTTGAACTATATTTCACACCCATTTAACCGGTGAATATTCGTGTAACCACAGATATTTTTGAGTATTTATGGTCGAAATGCTTGCGCTATACGCTGAGGGTATCTACACTGAAGCAATGTTTGTGCAAAGTTAGTGCAAATAGCTTCCTAGATGCATAGACGCAGACGCAGACGCAGACAGGAAGGGAGAAGTCGACACGACAGCGATGGAAAGCTGTATGCTGCATGTAAGGACTAAAGCTTTAAAGCTCTGGACGCCAGACTACCAGGATGCGTGCTTTCAAACAAAACATTCTTTTTTATTTCATACATTCAATATTATGCTCGGTTTCCAATGGTTTTCAAAATGAAAGCGTGCAAACAAAATTTAATAATCATTAATATTAAAATAAAATAAAATAAATATATCATCACGCCTTTTATCCATTACTAGGTGTGGCACTATACCTAAGCAGATCTCGGTAAGTGTTATATTTTTTCGTGTAAAGTGCGGTTACCAGCCATCAAATCACGGCCCCCAAAGATATTAGTGGTGAGGGAGCCACAGGGGTAGATTTAAATTGGTGAAAATTGTTTGTCGGCTGTGGGGATCAAACTAGGGTTCTCAAGATCCACAGGCCGACTCGATACCACTGAGCCACCTACCCCATATATTATTATTAATGAGAAATAGAATATAAATCAAGTTATGTAAATGACATAATAAATAAGGGAGTTTTGTTGCTTCCCTTTTTACCAAACATCCTGTATATTGATAACCCAATAAATAAGTAAGCAACTATACAATACGCCATATTTATTATTCACTCTGTATAAGCTAATTCTATACGATTTACTAAAATTTGGATTCACTTCTAATACTATGTGTTTTATTAAAATTGATATTTAATATTTTATCTATTAATAGAAAAGTAGATTTCAATAGAAAATAGAACTAATAATAGACATTACTGCGGTTAAAATCTATATGCATTAAGGCGTTCAGGAATGTTAATAATCAAATAATTGTTTGAGATCGAATCTTGAAATTGAAATACCTGGCTTCAATTTAAATTCGATAATGAATAATCAATTCAATTGCAAAATACCACGAAAATATTACAATTCGGTTACATTCCAATTGCTTAAAAATTAATCTTTCACCCAACAAATTTCAAATTTAAAATATAAATATTTAAATTAAAAATCTTTTTATCAGTGTTAAATAAACAGACTTAAATTAGACTGCGAAACAGTATCCACTAATTACCTAATTTCCATTGAAAATTTCATGAAAAATTAGTCCAAACAAATAGAATAAATAATTACTTCTTTCAAACTGACCTTGTTAAAATTTTGATCAAGAGAATAAAAATTTTATATTCATCCCTGGAGAAAAATACAACAAAAAAGTTCCTCCAAAATTTGTATTGTAATTACTCCTTTCACAATTTATTTAAAAACAATATTTAAATTAGGTTCTTTTGAGAATAATAAATATGGTATTCATCATCCGTTAAATAAATAATTAAATATATCATCACGCATTTTATTCATTAGATTTTAGTAATTAGTTTATGTGTATCATAAGATAAAATACATGAGTTTAGGTTTCATATTATAATTAAAATTAACATTATAAATATTGTTAATAATTTGTAATTTTCTGAATGAAAATTGTACATTTTTCTCTCATCTATTGCCAGTTGTTTTTTTTTTAGTTTGTTTCCATTAAAAAAGTGACAAAAAGAGAAGTCTAAACTATTGAATATTAGCGCTTATATATATTATTATTACCTTCCACCCGACCGTTTTTGAAAATTTCAATTAAAATTTTGCAATAATTTCTATTGTTATTTACAAGGATTTATTGTTTTACACCAAAAATTTAAAAATAGATTTTTTTTAGTTCCCCTTTAACGTCGAAAGTTTTCCTAATATTTTCTGAATTCTGCGAATCTATTTTGTAAGTTTATTGATATTAAAATATTTATTGAATAATTCTGAAAATAGCTCCTTCATTGCAAATAAAGCTTATCTAATGATATAGTAAGAAGAAAAAAACAATAATAATACAGTCATGCATATTTATGCGAATGACGAATAAAATATATTTAAAACCCATAACATATTATATAGTCAGGTTTCTGTAAGAACACGATCATAATTATTTAATTACATGAACTAAATGACAACCATAGGCACATTATAAAATCATTATCCACTATTATTATTAATAGTACTTCAATTTAATTGTGTTTTATTTAATAATATTATGTTGATTAAATTCAAGACAAACAAAGTGCCCAGGTGCCATCAGCTTCGCCTAGGCGCAAGTTTCACTTTAATATAATGTGAAATGACAATAGGGCATATGAAACAGAAACATAAATCGACAATACGATATGCAACAACAATAACAGAATATTCATTATGCGTAAATGGACTGTAGCATTTCGTTAATCAATCAATAATACGTCGTTAATAATCCGTTGGTAAACTATTCAATATACAACTGTTAACCACGAGTATAATACATATTATGGACATGGTTCTAATTAAGATAATTGTATGGTCAATATACAGAGTGTTTTTAAACTCTTTTGTACTAAAATGAACACATTATTAAACAAATTATTATGTGTGAAGAGTTACATTAAATAAATCGTGTGTAACATACCAAATCATGCGTAAAAGACCAATGTACATTAAATGAGAGTTTCAATAGTAAACGCAAAGACAAATAATAAACAAAAAACCTTGCAACCAAATACAAGTAAACCTCAAACTGAGTGATTGCAATTAAATTGCAATTTTTCAGTCTTATCGGTAAGAAATCATTAATTTATTATAGATTGTAATATTATAATTAGTAACATATACAACTGCACAAATTTAACAATTAATATAAAACTAAAAATGGTTATCTAATAAATTGCATTTGTTGATTTTTATAATTAATTCATAGATCAAATATTGTATGATAGTTTTGGGTCGCAGGACTGGTGCAGACCTACGCACCGCGCCGTTTCGATAGCTAGAGAAAGCCCCGAGAAAGTTCATATACCGTAAAACTCGATCAATTTTCGATAATATACGAATCCGATTTGACTAATACACATAATGATTGGCACTGTTAAAAATTATTACAAATTGTAAACTGTAAACTATAGGTACCTCTGTCAAAATAAATCAAATGAGTTTTGCAGAATTTTTAAATTGTCTATTTTAGAAGTTATATATACTATTTTCATTTTAAACTGGAGGGATCGGTATAAAACGATTAAATGCACCGCAATTACGTTTACAAAGGAACTCAAAATATGACCCGTTATAACTGGAGACACAAGGTTCGCACAGGGTTGTACAGCCCCATTCGCCAATACGTGTATAATAAAAAAAATACAATCTTTAAATAAGCATATATTTCCTTATTCATACGATACAAGTATAATATATTCTAAATATTATATACAAACATAATCTAAACATTTACCTACATTACTCAGTCTGATTCAGTACAGGATATTTAATCTTCTTATTGAGTAACATAACTGCTAATTGGATAATTTAATCCGAATTAGTAACTTTTAAATGGTCAATCATAGGAAAAAACAAGAATAATTTTAGATTGAATACGACCCTTAAAAATTTACCTGTTGTGACCATCGTTAAGTGCTTTGGAGTAGCCGCACTAATAGATTTCAATGTAGTTATATGGGACAGGGACGTTTAATCGTTTTATGCCGATCCCTCCAGTTTAAAATGAAAATAGTATACACGTACATAAAATATTTCGTTTTAAAATGTTCTTTAACATTTAGAATTAGGGAACAATAATCACATTTTACTTTATTGTCACCTAAGTCAGTAAAATGTTTTCATATTTTGCAGGAACTCATTATAAATAACTTTAATTGCAATAATAAATAAAATATTAATTAACGAATGTAATGTGCAAGCTGAAACAGAGCTATTGTTTGAGTCATTCATTCGCTGAGCGACTGGTTGGACAAAAATCAAAACAGATGTAAAAAGTGTGCCGAGCCAATGAGTCGGATCTATTTCGTGATCGAGAAAAGGTTCGACATGCCTATCTCTAGACGGCATACGCATAAGTATAAGTGCCAGTGGTAAACATGTTAAATACAGAGTAAAACCTAAAAATCTAAATTTCAAAAAAATGTTCAATTTACCAGCCGTCAGTTGAAAATTCGCCTCCAGGTTAGCGGCAACAGCAGAAGCAGCATCTAGCAACCAACCTAGCCAATATAACACGAAGAAAACGGGTTACGGATGGATGAAAAACGCCCGGTGCATTACGCGAGATGCCGGGAAAGTCGTGCTCGTTTTTCACGATCTGCGTAGGTGAAACTGAACATCGATACACACTACTACATCTACGACAACGCTAACCTACACAGATAAACACACCACGTATATTACGACTCCGCCCAACCACTATTTAAATAATAACAGCTATTTAGAAAAGTGTCATACCAGCGCTTTTTAAGTGAGGTTGTATGCGGTTACAATAGGGTTACGTTCTGGAAAGTGAATATTTCAAGTGCTATTGTGTTTAGCAGTGAAACGTGATAACTGACGGTTTTGCTATGATAATTTTTGCATTATTTTCTCAAGGTGACTGCTATTATTATAATTGCCATAAGAAACAAAAGTAATTTTATCAGAACCGGACTCAAACTTTACATTAAAATTAACTTTTAACATATTTGCAGTAACTTTTTATTTGAAAATTTTACTAAAATCGTGTACACATCGTCAGTGAAATGAGCAACCTCAGATTGTTGTCTACCTCTGTCAACAAGTTTATTAATGATTAATTTAAAAACTGTTTGATCAGATGGGCGATCGGCTAGTCCGTCTCTGACTATTATTTTTGTGATTTGTTTCTAATGATGTGTTGATTGTAAAAAATATTACGTTATTACAAATTCTGATGATACATTAACATTAATTTTTTATTAAGCTCGAAAATTATTTTTAATGAAGTGTTTCATTAAAAAATGTTATTTAATATTAAATTGTTGGAATACCGTTAAAAGTATTGTAGTGTACACATCGTATTGAAATTTTAATGTGTTACTTGTTTAAAATTACCTTTGCTTTGAAAATGATAAATTTTGTTAAAATTGTTGTTCCTGTATTAACCGGTCACAATTTTAACGATGTCAATTTTGCCCACTTTTTTGTCTTTTAAACAGCAAAATAATTTCTGTTTTTTATGCCATGTTCATGTAATTTGTTTTCAAATGAATATTCCATCATTTATTAAATATGTTTCTTTTAATATCTTAGAATATATCAATGAAACTATATAAATTATAGCTTTTGTGCCTTAATGTACTATTTATTAAAAGACAAATAATTTATGAATCTAATTATCGATGAATATTTAAATTGTTTTTAGTTTCAGTTCTTTCAAATAATTATAGACTGTTTGATATAAACTATCTATAGTGAACCAATAATTTATGATCGCTCATTTAGAAACAAAATGTATCAAGTTTAAGCTTTCATTTGTTTGTGTGCTTATTCACAAGTAGATGATGATTAGAAAAATACGTATAATATAAAAAGAAATAATTAAATATTCCTGAATAAAAAGGTGGACATTGATTAAAATATATTTTTTAAATATATTTTATTGATTAAACATCATTTGTATATGGGAGTTTTTATCACTGATTTCTGATAAATAGGAAACAATTACAATTCAAATTTCTGGCGAACTTGTTCTTATCAAATCGTATATTTTAAAACATTGAAACAAAAACGATTATTAATTAAATTTTATCTGTAACGCCACGCTATACATGTCATGTCAAAATGTTGTGTGATAAATGGAAAAATAAAATATTCAAACAGAATTTTCATTTTATGCTGTTAAATTTAATAACATAGGAGAACATATTATTCAACAAACGGGGGCGTAATTAAAGTACAATAAGAATTAAAAAGCATTCTACTTTGAAAGTTTGCCTTTGTTTCCACTTTCCGTCTTAATGCGGATGTTAATATATGAGATTTTTCTAAAGCTACGAAATTTAATAAGCAACACGATTTCTTCGCAGTTTAAAGGATGGAATACATTTCGGTTTTAAGCAAATTTCATTACCAAAAAGTATTAAAAATATACAAAAAAGTTTAAAATAGCTCGACACTTCAAATAATTTAAATTCAGGATAATGACTAAATTGACTATTGTACTGTTTATAATTATAACATAATTTTTAATATATTAGAAATAATTATGAAACCAGAGGTATCAAAAATATGTATCTAAAGCATCCTTAATTTTGCGAATTTTTTAAATAAAAAAAACCTTACATACGCACTCACATAGTTAAGTATTGTATATACATTTTTGAACAAAAAAATTACACATTAAACAATTATTTGACTGAGCAACTATTAAATAGTCTCAAGTAATTTTGAACTTTCTTAGAAATAGTTTGTAAACAGCAAAAATAATTTGCATATATTTAATAGCAAGCAAGGAATGTTTATAGTAGCATTATTAGTATTCATAGAAGGATTTAAAATAATCAATTGGTTTGGATATTAAAATTAACGCAAAATCTGACAGATTATCTTGTGGCATATCTTTCTCCTGAAACGACAGTTACGAATTCAATAAAATGTATATTTTTAAAACTGCAAATGAGGCAAATTAATATGACTTTGACAAGTAAATAGCTAACATATATCATATATCACTTTTAACAATAATAACAAGTAGGTATTATTTCAAATTGCAACTAAAATTATTTTTAATTTATTATTTGAGTCGTTTCACTTGAACAACCATTATCAAGCATAACCTTCATTACACCAATACAAAACAATTGAATACAAATACAGAATTGATCACCAGCCACGTGAAACTATAATCAATATAAACATATTTGCTTCTAACTGAAATTACTTGCCTAAGACATATTCTCCCAGAGTATGTCATTATATTTGTGTTTTAGCGTGTCAAATTTACGTCACAACTCATTTTATTTAGCAAAGCTTGCTAAACTGACAACTTGCGCGCAAAATGTACTTCACGTGTGAAGCATAACAGTAAATAGGCATTGTTCACTCACTGTTTGGTCATAATTTCTCAACGTGAACACGTGAAACTCAGTGGTGATGCTGCAGTTCACCTCTCGTGAAATTTAAATAGAATGTCCTACTGAATTTTGATTTTATTTTCAAATGTAAACGTACTTACTTAATATTCTTGAAATTCATAATAATTATCGGTAATTTTAGTCCGATAAAAACCAAGATAAAACTTGCGTTTATTAATTAACAAGCAAGAGGATAAAATCCTGACATTGAGGAGTGTAAGTTTTGCCAACTGGTAACTACACTTAAAACTATATTTGTTGAATTGAAACAACTAATACGGGATCCCCACAGCCGACAAACAATTTTCACCAAATTAAATCTTCCCCTGTGGCTCCCCCTCCACTAATATCTATGGGGGGCGTGAATATCTTTAGGGCCCGTTATTTCACGGCTGGTAACCGCACTTCACGCGAAAAATATATCACTTACCGAGATCTGCTTAGGCAGAGTGCCACACCCAGTAATGAGTAAAAGGCGTGATGATATATTTATTTATTTATTTTATTTATATATTTTTTTATTTTTTTATTTAATATGGGGTAAATGAGTGATTATATACTGAGTGTCCATGGAGAAGTTTTACATTAGCGTTAGAGCAACCAAGAGGTCGTGCGTTCAAATCACGCTGACTTCAATTTCATCCAAAAAAAATACAGTGTTTGAGTAAGCAATAATAAATAAAATAAATATATCATCACGACTTTTACCCATTACTGAGTGTGGCACTCTGCCGTAGCAGATCTCGGTAAGTAATGTATTTCTTCCCGTGAAGTGTAGTGACCAGTCGTCAAATAATGGACCCCAAAGATGTTAGTGGAGGGAGAGCCACAGAGGTAGTTTTAACCGTGGTGAAAATTGTTTGTCGGCTGTGGGATTTGAATCCGGGTTCACATAAAATTGTAATATTTTTGTTTTATGTAATAAGGAAACTAATTAGTATTTTTGTTGTATTTATCAAAGACAACACGTAATGTTTATAAATAAATAGTTTTAAAGTCAAAAATAAAAAAGTTTTAATTACTTGTTGTATAGTTTAATGTTGAAGTATTTTTATTTTGTGCTTATTTCATTTAAGAATTTTACTGGAGTTTTCAATATAAGTAGTAATGCCTTTAAAAAAAGTTTATGTATATTTGAATATTTTTGAATAATGATGCCATAAATCAAATTTTGATTTACATATTTTAGATGCGGAAAAATTTCTAGGTAGTACTGTGTACAATACCTGTAGCGCTCTGAAATTTTATTATCGTGAGATAAAAATGTAACCATGCGTAGATACAATCATACTTGCTTCCTAAATGAAAAAGAATTATCCAGAAAATGAGATAAAATTCAGTATTTTTAATGACAGTTCGAATGGAGAAAATGAGAACATGAGTTCAGTTTCCACAGACAATAACAATTACAATTAGTTTATGTGTGTCCTCCATCACTAACAAATTCTGTCACACAGGCAGGACATACCCTAGAAATGCCACTGGATTTGACAGTTGATAACAGTATCCCATGCGCAAAAATATAGAATGTAGAGAAATCTATTTCTATTAATTATCCAAATAATAAGTCAACACGAAAATAAGGTATTTATTTATCGAACATTTATTATTTATTTGAAGATTTTGATATAAAATTTGTGAATCCATTGTGTAAATATGCGATTAGAGCAGTAGGACGTAGGATCGAGTAAATGGTAGATTTATTATTCAATGATATGGGGTAGGTGGCTCAATGGTATCGAGTCGGCCTGTGGATCTTGAACCATGATTCGATTCCCACAGCTGACAAACAATTTTCACCAATTTAAATCTACCCCTGTGGCTCCCTTCCACTAATATCTTTAGGGCCCGTTATTTCACGGCTAGTAACCGCACTTCACGCGAAAAAAATATATCACTTACCGAGATCTGCTTAGGCAGAGTGCCACACCCAGTAATGGGTAAAAGGAGTTATGATATATTTATTTATTTATTTATATTATTCAATGACAGTTTAATTCGGATGTTACGCAAGTCCACCACCTTCAGCAAATATATGTTTATAAACAGTAAATTTCTATTTTGCAACAATATAAAAAATGAAATACAATCGATAAAAAAATATATGAAAAAATTCATGTCAAAAACACAAGTCAAAAATAATAATTATAAACCTATTATTTACTCGATCCTAAGGCTCTAATCTCATATTTATTTGAACAGAAACAGATTTAAATTACATATTTACATCAATAAAAATTCGCCTGGAATTGATTTAATTCTTTGCTACTTTGCATCTACAACTTATAGTGGCATTCGAATCACTGAAATAGACTCGATTTTTTTGGATATAAGTTGAAGTCAGCGAGATTTTAATGCGCCAACTTTTACATGAGAAATGCAAGTTATTACTATGACTTTTATTTATTTATTTTCTATTCTGCATAACAGTAATTTAATCCCAATTACAGCTAATAATAAAATTTGTACCACTTAGTATTTACTTTATATAATCTTTAGTTAATATAAGAAATAATGATTAAATTGTTTGTAGCAATTAATAACAGTGTAAATACAAAAAAAGGCAAATTTATTAAATCTAATGGAATGAACCTAGTCTGTTAATTTTGTTTGTTCCAAGGGTTTGAAATTAATGTAATTAAAAATTCTTGGATATTAAGCACAGTACTATTTGAGGTTAAAAAGAAGATCATAAATTACATTTGACACCAGCTATAAATAAAATCTAACAGTTTGTATAAACACCACGCCGTTTCCTATTAGTTCATAGAAGTCTAATTCATATTTTGCATGTCTAACTTTCGTCTGTTAGACTGTTATTGTCATTTTAATGACAAGACTCAGTAGTTTATAAATCGGTTGATGTGGAGGTATTGGTATAAACGTAATTTGAAACAATGTTACAGTCAATAATGTACTTAAGCTACTCGAATAAATATAGTCTAAGCAAGATAATAATTCGAACTGTTTCACTGGAAGAGATTTCTGGTTTAGCGCCTCCATATTACTGGACAGGAACATAATCCTAATTGCAGTACAAGATCCTTATAGGTTATAGTAATATCCGAACCATTCAAACACGAAAACTATTTTTTATAACAGTTGAAATTAGCGAGAATTGAAATGTTGTGTACACTAGATTATTTATAAACTAACAACATGCAATTTTTGTTGAGTTCGCCACGCTCGCTTTTTAACAGTCAAATCTTTAGTTTGCAGACCAATTTGCAAAGTTATAATTATTTTGATATAGAAAAAACAAATAAAATTTTTAAATAATTGAATAATATTTTAGTTACTAATTTATTCATTTAACAAACAAATTTGAGTATATCAAAAAAGGACTGTCGCTATCTGACAGCTCGTTATCACACTTCACACACAAATCTTCTACATCAACGTACCATACCCAGTAATGGGTAAAAGACGTGATGACACAGATACTTAATTTTAAAATTTGTTAGGTATATATTAAACAAATTTGAGATTTGAACCAGAATGTTTCTATTCCTGTGCCTTAGAACAGAAAGGTTGGTAACAACGTAAAAGTTTAATTTGCTTAAATTTAATAACATTATCTGCTCCAGTTTGGTTTACACGACGTAATGAGAAAAGAGACTTTCGAATAAATGAGTTCATAATGAGTAGTGATGCAAACAAACTAAACACATTAACATCAACGTGGTTATTGCACTTGGATGGAGAACATCAGGTACTGAAATAAACGTCGTAAATAAATACAATACAAATAGCCGGTCCAGATCGTTTTATACAAATAACCTATCCATTATACATAAATACATTTGACGCTTGTTGGCGTGAACAGTGACTTGATTGTACTTGTAGTATGTAATGCAGTCGCAATGTCAATGTAAGCACGACCTTGCGGGTAATGCCCAAGAAGGCGCTATCAGCACGTCCAACAACAGATTAAAAGGACATAAATAAACGGATACTCGCGGTATATTTAGTATATCATAACATATGATCCTGGCGAAAGCCCAAACCAGGATGATAACAAGCAAGACCATTAGGTCGCCAACAAATCGCCGTTTCATCACGGTCGTTTCGACCACATCAAAAATAACGACAATCGTGATTTAGACACATTGCAATCGCACTTTGCACACACCAAACATTACACATCGACATCACACACCGTGCCGCAGCAGCAACAGGCAGCAGCAGAATTGGCAAACGCGAACGCAACGAACCCGAACGTTCAAGTGTTGATGCGAAAATTCCATTACTCACCGTGCTGTCTTAACGACGTTCGCAGTGATCAATCCCTCCGGAATGGAGGACGATCGATCACGATCAATACACAATTCAGTCCGACGATTATCACCACGTCATGGTCCGTAAACCGAGACATTGCACTTGAAAGGTCAACATGAACCACAACTGTCAACTAACACATGTGAATAAACACTAACAATCGTGGTGTTCGCGCTTGGTTGGTAGTGCCCTGGTAAGTAATTTTACTACCCGTTGCCAACACCACATGATATGTCAGCTTCGCGGACGGCCGCACGCGCGTAGCCTTCTAGTGAGCACGTTGTGTCGTGCGTCGTGGCGAAGCAGGTAATGGGGCACTGGCAACGGCAACGAATCTCGCGCTCGTTGCTGAATGCTGAATGCACGAACACTTTCGACCGTCGGCGCCGCGACGCTCCACAACGCGCATGTGTGGTTCAAGCGAGTACGGTGTATTTACGAAGCAGTCGTCGACTTTTCTAACGTATCTACCTGAACGCGGGACGTGAGGGATGCCGAATTTTCTCACAAGAATCAGGAAACGCCAACTTTAACTCTTCGACTTTCTACCCCACGAACTCGTTATATCGAAAACTGCTTTCATATAAATGCCAACATTTTCAAAGATGAACTACATGCTACAAAAAATACAACATCATCATCATATTTGTGGATTACTAACTACAGATAAATTTCACCCCTAAAGGCCATTTGACACAGGATACATTTTTATATTCAAAATGATCTACAAAATTATGTACTAAATTTTGATCATAAAAATAATTGTACATTATTCTGCAACACATTGTGGCACTGCTTCATAATTTTGTACAAAATTCTGTTTATGCGTATGCGCGCAGTAATAATAATATCGGTTTGGTTACGTTTTTGGTTCTAGAATCAATTTAATTTTTGTTTCGGTTTTCAGTTTCCATGTTTCAAAACAAAAATTATCGTTTAAGGTTTCATAAAAAGGTAAATATCTGTGCGGTTTGGGTTCCTGAAAATACAATATATAATAATTTCTTTCAATGAATCATTTAACATAAAAATGCTTTACTCATGACGCGAATATTATATAATTCATTATTTTATTGCTATTACCATGGCAACCTTGTATTATTGTATTTAGCATTACATGTGCATTCATTCCAAGAATTTAAAATATGTTTTCTTTTCATCTGATTTTATTGCTTCTAGATAATTACATACAAATAAGACAAATAACACTGATTTAATTTTTTTTTTTTATTTTGTATTAATTTAATTATATTTCTGGTACAGAACAAAACAAGTGTCTTAATAACAATTCAGTTGTTTAAAAAACAATTTTAAGGTTCTTTTGTAAAATATCAAAAATGATTTTGAAAAGAAAGCACACTGATTGAAATCAAGCTAACCCTGGCAAAAAGTGTGATGATATATTTATTTGATAAATCGAGAAATAGATAAAGTGAACTTAGGTTACGAATGCGCTAAATCCAGTTAAACGACTTACCGTCAAAGAATTAATGCAAAAACTTATATCAATTGGATATAAATAAACCACTAACCACTATAATTAAAGTATCACTGCCTATAATTAGAATCCAGTCCCAGTCTTAAGGTTGTGGTTTTATAAATGATCAAACACTTGAATCTGCTAAGAAACTGTATAAACATGTATTTAGTGCTAAGGTCATGTGTGACTCTGTTAACTAGATTTGTAAAGTAAACTGTAAACAATATGTGAATGAGTGAAATGTTTAAGCAACCGCCACCAAATTTACTATACCTTGTCCCACGTAAGAATGCAGTAGAGAAATATATATGTATGATATGAATACTTGGCATAAAAATGAAGTACCTTGCACGTAAGTATTACTGATGTTCTATAGTTACAGAGGATCCAAAAAAAACAGGGTCACTCCAAAAAAATTGGATGTAGAAACTATATCAATATCAAGGACTAGAAGGTGAAAATATTTTATTTCCGGTGAATCAGGGAGTGACCTTAAATTTTACTTTCTGACAGGAGAGTAGAAAATAGTACATTATATTATAAGTGTGTGAAATAAGTCCGTGTTTACATTCACGTGTGATATACAACGTTACAGTAACGGTTTTTCTTCAATAAAGTTAAAGGTTCTAACAAAATGCTGTCAAATAAATGGAATATCACTATTGTCAAATTATGGCATTGGTATAAATTGTTAGTTGTTTATAGTTGTTATGAATTTAACCATTTTAGTCATATGTATATAATTGCTAATTTTACTCACTGAAAACGGTTGTATAATGTACATCAAAAACTATTGAAAGATAATAGTATATTGTAATGCTAGTGAGGAAAGGGTTTAATTGCAAAATGAGTGATAGCTAGTGTTCCTATAGTACGAGTTTTGTAATGGCCTTTTCCCACCTATTACATATTATGTTTTTTTATATTAAACTTGAAAATTACATCTTTAAATTTGCGATACAAGAAATTTTTAAATTATTTTACATAAATCAAAGGAGTTGTATTTGCAAATGCACATCATTTATCCTTGGTCCCCATATCAAATGATATTTTCCTCACTCAATTTAGTTGTGAAAGTAACCGTTTCCCTCATTAGTGAGGAAAGTTAATTACTTTTATCACTAGTAAAAGAAAACGGTTACTATTACAACTAAATTAAGTGAGTGAAATGTTATTTTCACAAGTAATTGAAAAAAATATATTTGCAGCATTATTCTACGAAGTAATGCAGTATAAATATACCTACAATAAAAAAAGCACTTCTCTTCCTTCCTGAATAATACACTATTCTATATATTTATTGGATTCTTTCTAATACCTTAGTTATCTTAGTTATATGTGAACTCGGAGATTAAATCAAGTTCGAGAACTTTTAGAAAACAATTCTAGTGTAAGCTCCGAATGGGGTATCTAAATATAAGTACTGGTACTCATATATTTACTATCTACCATCTCATATTGTAAGAAGATTATTCAAGTAATACGAGAGCTAAACAAACAGGTCAAACATGAGGTTTTTATTTTGAATATAATAATAATAACCTACTCAATATTTTCTATATTATCTATATTATACCCTTCTGTGTTATATCATTGCCAGGAAAAGCTCCTTTTAATATATTTAGAAAATAGATGTGACAGTTTTAAAAACTTCTGCTTCTTTTCTGATCACTTGACAATAATCTGCTGCGTCCAAATACTTGAAATATACATGTAGTTTACATAAATCGCAAAAGAAAAGATATATTTATTCACTTGTAATACTATTATATTTATTTGCTATTCTATTATTATCGAATAGAATCAAACGAATCTAAGCTGACACTAGCTTTACATCGGCCAAGATAAAAAACAGACGAAGTGGGAAAACTCCACAGAATCAATTGACGCTTAAAATTTAACAAGCAATTGTAATCTCTGTTCCCCACGTTGTAAGTTTTGTATTTTCTGTTCTATCGTTCTGTGACATCCTGACACTGAGACTGACAAGAAACTTCTACTTTCAAGGAACAAGTTTCATTATTACCAAAGTTTTTGCCTTAGTCAATTCTGATAAATGTCATTCGTGTTTGAAGGTTGTTTTTAAAACAAACATTTTACATTTGTATTTAAATAAATATCAAATTTAATCCGATTTTCAAATCTCCTTCGCAAAGTTTTAAAATATCTATATTTCATTTAACCGGTAGATCACGAATATAATTATTTAAGTATTAAGAAAAAGTTAAATGAAAAACACTTGGTTTTGTTTCACAAATCAAACAATATCACTTTATTGTACAATTTTTCCCATCTTCAGAAATGAATACATGCTAAGAAAACAGAGTGGGGGAGATATGATTTGAGTATTTCTACTGCATCTATAAATGGAGCATTTATCAGGTCTAGTTGCTCATTCATTAAATTTGTACGTTTGTCCCGAGTTTTCATAATTTCGAAAGCTTCTAATTGTAACAATATGAGCTATCTCATTGTTGTTATGTTGCGTCTAGGTGATATTGGTTTCGTGTAATTTGACACTCGTGACCACATGTGCCATTAAGGCTGAGTGTGAGATCTTTTGGTTTTCGAATATAGGGCATTAAATTATAAAAAGAGACAGTTATAGTTAATATTCTTAGAATTCCAACAAGATTTCATGTTCGCGTTATCTGCAGTGCTAGAGTGTCAGACTACATAACCAAAACACTTGAGACATCTGTGTCCACCCCGATGCGAGAGGGATGGATTCCAGATGTGGGTATCGTACCCAGGACAGCAAGTGTTTTGGTGGAAACCATCAGTCTCATCCATCGACTCAAAGCGTGAAGATGTAGATCTTCACATCACGCGGTGTTCGCGTTTTATTTAATTTTAAACTAGATTAGTGAATTAAGTATTATAATTAATAAAAATGTAATTTAAATAATAATTCTGTTTCCATCCTCATATTCAATTATAACGTTTCGTGTTACAATAAGTATAAAAATATTTGATAGCAATGTGTTAATAAAATTTCAAGACTGCATCCATTCCTTTCGTGTTACAATTGACGCAATCCGGTAAGATTGACTTATTCACCCAGCTCTGCTCGTGTTACATAATGTTGTATTCTTTAATCTTCTCTGTGTAGAATTGACAAATTTTCAACGTAGCAATTATTGTTGTAATTTACATTCGAGTATTTTGTGTGTAATTAAGAATCAGAAAATATTTTTTAAGGTGAAGAAAACAAAAAAAAGTTTTCTGATTTCGTAATTTTTTTAATCAAACTAGAATAATATGAAATTAATTAATTAATTATAAATATGTAAGTTTAAACAACAAATAAAATATTTGTTTTTTAAGGAATAAAATTAAACATTAAAAAACAAATTTGTGTATTGAAATACTGAAATATAAACGTTAAGTACGAGTATAAAATCTGGCTTCATAATCACACAATAGCAAATTTAATCAATATTTTGACAGTACAATAGCATTGTCTAGTTTAATTGGAATGTCAAGCTATCAAACGGCGATTAAACCTCTTAAGCAGCCGCTGTAAATCGTTAAAAAGGTAAATGCAGTGCAATACGAGTGATAAAGAAAGTTTGAAAACTATTTTGGTGTGGTGCCAAAAGTAGACGTTTGCAGTTTTGATATTTGCGTTTCTCGTCTGCTGTCTCTCGTCTCGTTTGTCAGATGGGAGATTTTAATTGCATGATCTAGTTAGAGAAATGATAATTTCATTTCGTAATTAACACATGTCAAACTTGTAGACAGTTTATGAGTTTTTTTTAGTTACTTTTAGAATTTTAAAGGGCATGTACTCTAATCAAGCTATTTATTTAAAAAAATATATTTATGATGATAAAAATTACAACGATATTAATACTTTCTCTGCGACCAATGTTTCTCAAACTTCAGATATTCGCGTACCCCTTCTTAATTTTCATTGTTTCCAAATAATCATTTATCAAAATAATAATCATTTTTATCATCAATAAAAGGAGTGAAATTAAACCCCGGAAATATGCGTAACACAATTTGAGAAACACTGCTCTAAACCAGAATCTTTCAACCGATGTGCTTCATTTTATCGTGGAGTGTATGATGAAAAGAAGTCTATACTGAAAATAATATTGAATAAATTTCAGTCATTAGACAAATATATTCATAATATAGTTAAATTTGAATCTATTCATAAATCTTCGATCAAATCCTCATTGGTCAGAAAAACACTACTTCCTTCTCTGTGCAAACTCTGTTTAGTGCGTTTATACTATTTTCATTTTAATCTGGAGGGATCGGCATAAAACGATTAAATGCACCGCAATTACGTTTACAAATGAACTCAAAATATGACCCGTTATAACTGGTGTCACAAGGTTTGCTCAGGGTTGTACAGCCCCATTTGCCGGTACGTGTATAATAAAAAAAAATACAATCTTTAAATAAGTATATTTCCTTATTCATACAATACAAGTATAATATATTATAAATATTATATAAAAACATAATCTAAACATTTACCTACATTACTCAGTCTGATTCAGTACAGGATATTTAATCTTCTTATTGAGTAACATAACTGCTAATTGGTTAATTTAATCCGAATTTTAAATGGTCAATCATAGGAAAAAACAAGCATAATTTTAGGTTGAATACGACCCTTAAAAATTTACATGTTGTGACTATCGTTAAGCGATTTGGGGTAGCCGCACTAATAGATTTCATTGTAGTTATATGGGACAGGGACAAACGACCCGTTTTATGCCGATGCCTCTAGTTTAAAATGAAAATAGTTTTTTTATACGTATTCAATGAATTCAGTTCGTATGCCTCCCTAGAAACTATCGAATGCTGAGACGATTTAAATTGAGTTTCTCTCATTTCAACACTGTCAAATTTTGATTGTAGTGATGGTCAAACAAATATAATATATTATAAGTTTAAGTATTATATAGATACCTACTTTACAAATGGCGCAAACATGTATTTTTGTATTGATCTTATAATTTATGTGTGTATCGTCATGAAATTCGATTTTCGTACATGATGAAAGATATATCGTTATTTTTATCCGACTTTCTTAATTTCCCAAGAGAAAAACATAAGAAATTTTCTTTAACATATATCTAATAAAACTTTTTTAATAAATAAATATTTCTCTTCAAGTATATTACATATAAAGTTCAATGACTGATTTGATCCTTAGACAGAAAATTATCCATTTTTTTCTACGTTATTATTAATTGGGAAATTGCTATTACAAAAGGAAACACAGCGAAACGGAAGAACTAACAACAATAAACTTTTTTATGTATATTAAGAAATTGAACAAGTTCCGCTTTGCTGTTATTTGACTGTACTAGTAAATACTTCATAGCGGCAAATATGAAGGCGTAAGTTTTAATGAAGGTAATTTCATGCTTAACGTAAACTTTCAATTTTGCTGCTAGCAATATTTGTAGCAAGGTATTTTCATATTAATAAAAAGCTAGCATTCTAAATACATTTCACTAACATTTGCTAGTAAGTTCAAATTAATTATAAACTTATTATGTGAATAATAATGAAAGAATGGATTTTGACAGTATGTACAAGTAGTGGATATAAATATCCTAAAAACTTGTTTTTTTCTAGATCAGCTATTATTATTTTGCTACCTTATAACTTGTAGTTTTTTAGATTTATGTTCAGTTTACATACACCATTTTCTAGAAATTGTGAATTTTCACAAAGTATTTACAAATAAAGCGACTTGCCTTTGAATTTGTTTGTCACCAATCTAGCGTTTTGTCATTTAATTAAAATCAGTCATATGTATTCTCGAGTGATAAATAACACCAAATCTCTTTTACAGACTTCCTTTTGTTGGGTTATATTCAGATTCGCACGTGTAGATATTTCAATGTCATTCTCAATGTAATTACGCGTTCCACGACATACAAGTTTCACACGCACGATATTATTGCTTTAATTTAATTTACAACAATGCTTGAAAATTCTAGAAAAAATATATGGCAAACAAGTCTCCGCGTTCAAGTTTTGCTATTGGCTATTCCACTATTAGGATTTGCTTGCTACTAACATAATAAAGAAATATTCATGATAATAAAACTAATATTTACAATAAAGAAGGTAATAAAACAGTAATTAGCTAATATTATACTAAACGAACTATTTTTTACTAAGAATAGAACCTATGAACTAGATACTTCAATTTGTACCTTAAAATAAAATGACAAATAAAACTAATACTAAAACGACAACACAGGAATATATGAATTAATAATAAAAAGCACTATTAGCAAATAGAAAATTAAAGAAAAGACAAAGAAATATAAGTGATAGCAATGGTAGACCAACTGAAAGTGTACCTTTGTCTCAAGTTTAACATAATATAATCTTAGTAATTGAATATCCCAAAAAGCTCTAGTCTTCTCATACTGTAATTTAAAATAAGTTCCTGTTGTGCAAATAAATATAATAAATATGTTAAAACAAAATCGTTATACTTTTAATTTGCTACTATTATAATACATAAATGATTTATTACAAGCGTTTGAATCACTCCCTGCAAACTATATTTCACAGATACAGTACAACCGATTATGTTAAAGACAACAAATTGGACATTTTACGTATGTTTGAATAATCCGCATTTCGGAGATAAATTGAAATTTGCGCATTCTGTGTCTGCATACAATTTACCTGCAGGTAATTTATCAAATTGCGATCCAACGCGTTCATAATTCACAATATCGCAGGAATAAAACATATGTCAATTGTTTCGAAAATAAACAATTGCTGATTTCAACACCAGAAAATTGAACAGTAATATTTTGACAGCCTATGGAAGAATTGAATTTTTTCAAAAATGTATTTTAAAAATATAGCTTCCGGAAGACTCTCCAAATTACAACATCAGATTTTCGACTTTCCTGAGGCTACAGCTACAGCTTTAAATTTCTCGTGTTTCAATCAACTTATAAACAAGTTTTCAGTGATATTCGAAAATTTATATTAATAACATTGTCTTGTAAACTTATATTATTTTAAAATTAAATGATTATTGTATGAATTAACTGTAGCATTGCGATGGCAAGGATAATGTTTCATTATTTTGTTTATTTATTTTAAACATTAATTACGTCACGATATTTATTTTTGGAAAGGATGAACGAAGAATTTGATATTTTAGTTGACATTGACATTTATCATTTTAATCGTTTGGCGCTATTTCAAAATAATAATTTCAATGAAATCGAAAGTTATGACAAATGAGGTTAGAACAGTGTTTTCCTCTATAACATATTCTGCCCGTACATAATAATTTTTTTAGCACCATCACCAACATTCATTAAGTATAATGCAATACAAAGTAAATTATGAGCGAGCGTTATAAATCAGTATGCCCCAATAGAAAAATAAATAAATAAATGGCTGCATGTCTATAAAACGTCCAACCGGTTAAAAAAACGACTAGCCAGATTATAAAATTGTGCTAAGTTAACGAAGATTTGAAAATCCGGATACTTTGTGAATTTAAATCTCGCTATAACAGAGTTAATTCTCCAATGCCTTGCTTATTCCTTCGTAAATGCAGTGGAAAATCAATCATAACTTTCCTAATTAATCATAATAATTAAGTAGGATACACGCTGTCATTGACAAAAACAATGACGTTTGAAAAGACAACAAAAACATGACAAGTTTCGTAATCTCTAGCAGTGGATCCTTCCGTTTTTAGCGAAAATGAGGAAATGTCATAATGTACATTGTAACAGTGGGGCCCAGGGAAAAGCAACTTGAAATCATTAATACACGAAAGGCGAAAGCGCTGCTGATCGTTTCGAGTTTCATGTTCACTGAATTTCGTGTTTCTTGTGCGTTTAGCATTTAGGTGACACGACAAACTATATTGTTGTGTCTTGAACTAGGGTTTCGTTTCAATGAATTTAAAAGCACTTGGATATATTACAGTTAAGCTTGGCTTTCTTCGTAAAGATAATTTGAAACGGGTTGATATACATCAATTTGATTGACAACTGGAAGAATATACTCCTATAATATTTTGTTACTATATTCAAGAATAAATGCTATAAATTAATTTCCTTTTCTAGTTTTCGTTTATAATAAAAGCTATACAGGGAAGTCCAAATAACTAAATAATGAAAATTTCCTACCTATCTTCACCATTCTTCACTTCATCATTGAGTCCTCTCCCTCTCGAATCCATCGAATTAAACGTCACAAACTCCACATTCTTCTTTGTTCTCTCGTTGCTTCTTTGCAGGACGCCACCCCCAGGAGGTGATAACGTCGCACCTGATTTCTGCTCTAGCTGTAATTGACCAGACTGCGGTTCATTCTGCAAGGACAAGG
The DNA here is from genome assembly GCA_947425015.1 of Pterostichus niger. Classification (NCBI taxonomy): domain Eukaryota; kingdom Metazoa; phylum Arthropoda; class Insecta; order Coleoptera; family Carabidae; genus Pterostichus; species Pterostichus niger. Next base: position 18,105,882 of record OX380347.1, read on the forward strand.
ACGGCTGATAGGGTTGTTGTCCAACAAGAACACTGGAAAGTAGAGGACGTTGTGCTAAGGATGGGGAATCAGTTGGGGTCGGTGATGATGTTTCGGAAGTCATGGTGCGTTATGTGCGAGATGGCGTGGTCATCTGGAAAAAAAGATATTTGTTAATTATGAATTTTACAGTCCAAATTATTATAACAAATTTAAATAAATTCCCATTGATATAATGAAAGTAATTTGTTTCATATTTTAAATAAACATGAATCATAACGCCGTTTATGCATTACTGAGAATTTGCCGCAATAGAACTCTATAAGAGATATTTATGCGCGTAAAATGAAATCTCGGCACTCAAAGAAGTTAAGCTACAGGAATAGTTACAAATAAAAAATATATCATCATGCCTTTTACCCATTACTGGGTGTGAGACTCTGCTGTAACAAAACTAGGTTCTCAAATCCACAGTCCGACTGGATACCACTGAGCCATATACCGCTCTGACACAAAATGAAAGCGAAATCAATATCCTCTGTTTCCTTATAATTAAGACTATAAATTCATCGTATAATAACAATATTAAAAAACAAGCAAAATATAGATTATGTCATGAAAACAGTGTGTTTTTTAAAGTAGTGCTTGAGCCATTTCCTGTTTCGCGTTTTTCCGCATTTCCGGAGGAGTAGCAACGCTGGCAGTAAGTCATGATCGAAATATAACAAGACAAACTGCTATACGCGTCACACGATGCTATGATATAAGTGTAAATGTCTAGGTTATCTATGGATATAACTAATTGACAAGCTATTATATTTCTTCGTTCTCTTTATTGATATTGGAGCTTTCGCTATTAATGAAACTGATAGTAAGTTGTATTATTCAACGTTGTAAAAAGAAAATTGATACACGAGCCTTTATGTTTTACTAGGTTTTAATATACTTTTAAATATATGCATGGAGAAGCACTTTTAAGCATTTATTTAAAGAGAAGAACTGAAAAAAGACAATTGTAGAAAATTCGTGTACCTTTAATAAGTGTTTCACTTTCATTAAATTTCTTATAAATTCAATACAAGTTTTACCTATTCTGTAAATGATAGCCAGTTAAAAATTATCATTTTTTAAAACATCGTATGCTGCCAAAGAAAATTATGTTACAGAATAGTTTATTTATAATAACAACAATTTTTAAAAAATCTATTGTTTAGGTATTAACTTCAAACTCACCTTAATTCAATAAGTTTCCAAAAATACCAGCAATTCTAGATTATAATTGAACGCAACGTTTTAAATATGATGAAACAACTCTTTTTCGAAAAGAATTTCTCAAAACAACTATCCGAAAATCACGGAACCATTATCATGTCGACGATGTTCTATTCGATAAATACGTCATTATTCAACAGCAGCAATGAAGGAAGCTGTCATAAAGTTCGGAAGAACAGTGATTTAATTAAAATGTCGCCTCCACAAAGGCGAAGCGAAGAGAAACACAAGGCTTGGCGTAAGACTTTGTCAATCGCCCACTGCTAGCAGCTTCTACCATCAACAGACGCCAAGAACAGACGCGACACTTTTAAAGACAGCTAGAATTAGCTGCGGTCAATGTAATGATTGCGATACAAAACAATGCGATGGAAATTAAAAATGTGCGAAGAAAATACAATTCAAAGTTGAATTTTCAACATTATTGATGTCAAGGTAAAGAATTGAGTTTGATCTGGTTCTCTTTCTTTAGTATATTATTTTTATTTTAAACAGGAGGGATCGGCATAAAACGATTAAATGCACCGCAATTACGTTTACAAAGAAACTCAAAATATGACCCGTTATAACTGATTTCACAAGGTTCGCACAGGATTGTCCAGCCCCATTCTCCTGTCTTTAAATGGTCAATCATAGGAAAAAACAAGAATAATTTTAGACTGAATACGACCATTAAAAAATTACCTGTTGTGACCATCGTTAAGCGATTTGTGGTAGCCGCACTAATAGATTTCATTGTAGTTATATGGGACAGGGACTTTTAATCGTTTTATGCCGATCCCTCGGGTTTAAAATGAAAATACTATATATGTACTTGCGACAATGCCATAGATGGCATTTCCTAATAGAAGACTTGAACCGATTTGGAACATGAACCGAATCTGAATTAAACCAGCATATTTTATTGAACCAATTTTAAAATTCGGTTAAACCTGCGTTAGTCACAATGTACTAATTTAAAATGTGGTGCATTTATAAACAGTGGATCAATAAATAATTATATTTGATTTCCTTTTTAGTGTAACAAGTAATATTATTTTGTATTTTCAAAAAATCTACAATATATTTATATTAGATTGCTCTATTTATCTGTAAATGAAGTTAAACAAAATGATAATTAACTGAATCAAGCATTTCACAATTAGAATCAAAAGAAACTACCAAACCGGAACAAAAAACATAAGTTGAACCTTGAACCGAAACGAACTGTAATTTTTGAGGTTCAGGTTCCTGGTTTAAAATATAAAATGGTATCGGATAAAACCGAAGTAAACTAAACAAAAGTTTGTGCGTTCAAATTTCGGCGCCTTGACTTATATAAAAAAAGAATGATTATTTGTGAGTGGTTCATTTTTCACTCTACGTTACTGTATTTGGGATTGAGTTCCAAAATTCAGGCCCTGCAAAATAGCAAAATTTTATTGACAGAAGAAAGTGATACTTGTCGACTTTAAGGACGAAATAAAATTTTCTTTCTTCAAGTCCTTTATATGAAATTGTACATTCGAAAACAAATGTATAACATTCTTCCATCCATATATAAATACCTATTTTACTATTATTTATATCGAATTTCATATGCAGTTGACTTGAAGAGAAAGACAATATACTCGTAATGTAGTTAAATAACAAAGAAAATGATACAGGAAGTCATGTAATTAGGTTACTTCAAAATCTGTCAATCGCCCACGAAAATCAACACCAATTGCAAGTAAAAAGCACATCAAAGAAACTTTTCATTGACAGCGGGAAACTAGAATTGTGATTTCCGGAGATACTAAACACAAAATGAGAACCGCAAAGAATGAAGAAATTCTGGAGAATGTAGATAGTAGACAGGGTACATTTCATTTCGTTAAGGTTTTTTTCATTATTTGAGAATTAAGAAACAGGAAAACGAAATAAAATTAAATTATTTATTTTTTATATGTCAGTGTAACATGTGACGCCCTTATATTTAGATATTTAAATTGATATATTGAGACAAACACTTCAATGTTGTTGAAATTTACTTTAGCAATTACAAATTTACATAAAATGTTTAAAATATGTATAGAAATGCCAATACAAAATTGAAAAATTATCGTGCTAGATCAGAAAGAAATTAAGATAATAATTACATATACGAGTATTAGAGATAAAAATGAATAAACTGAAAATAGGTAGAATGAAAGGAAAAGATAGGTGACAGCTCAATATATAAAATTTAATATTATAAAAGTTGAGGTTTACCTTCTGGCACCAATTTATCAAACTAGAATAAAATACTGACAGCATTTTCCGAATTAAATTTTATAAGACATTATGAAAGGTGTCGACACAAAGTTCTTTTCCTGCTAACAAAAAGAAAACAACACATTGCGAGGAGAAAAAGAATATGTAGATTTGTGAAATGTGAGGGAGATTTGCCAAGATAAAATTCAGTATCGCACTATTATTAAAATGTGAGTGAAAGTGCGCTTCGACTCCCTTGCCGATGTCCTGAGGGAACCTCATCTGAGACCGAGAAAGCGAACAAGGCGAATAGTGTTCCTACTCAGTTGCTGTATTCAAGCCAAGAAATTGTAAAGAATAAGTAAATTAAGAAATAGGTTCTTTAAATTTCCATTAGTAAATATAGTAAAGAAGGTGTCAATCGAAACGCTAAATAAATTTCATTGTACTCATTTAATATTGGTATTTTCGTAGTTAAAATTAATTAACAGCCAATATACAAGTTTCTTATAATTTTTCATTAACTTATGGAATCAAAATAAATAAGTCGAATTTATTTAATGGCAAAAATAGTAGTTTATCAAATGTTCGTCATATTTGGTTCGATATATATATATATATATATATATATATATATATATATATATATATATACCTTCTCACTCATGAATTACAATAAAAGCCCAACAAGATCCAGGTTGAACATTTAGAAGTGATTTTAAAATGGCTACCACAAATATGACACCCGAGATAAAGAAAATATTAGGAAACCCAAACAACTTCATTCGTTTCATTAAATTTAATTGAATGTAAAATTAACACATTTTTTGTAAATTTTATAGTTATTATTGTATTACGATACAGCATAAATATTTTAGTTTCCATTGTTAATAATAATTATAATAAGTGCATTAAGGTGTAGTTTTTAGATCTGAAAATATTTTGTTTTTATACTTCGTCCAAAAACTAATAGAACAAAAAATATCGACATGGAACAATGTATTTCCTATATGTGGTGATTGGGCCACGAGCAATTTTCCAATCAAAATGTGGCCAGCCTATGAAAAAGTTTGGTCATGCCTGCTGTACGAGTAAACTGTCAAAGTGGAAAACAAATTAATTGAATTGAATTTACCACTTATTTACAGTGAATCCAGTATTCATTTATGACGTAAATCTCTTTATAAAGACTAATCGATGCTATTACAAGAAATATTTCAGAAAGATGACAATTGCTTGATACTACATAAGTAGACAAACGGTTTATAGGTCCACCAATGTTTAACTGCACTACATTATACATTCTCTCCCAGTATAATAGAAAATTAATTGAATTAATGTAACTAATAACAGGTAAAATATCAGTCAAGAGTATATCAAAAGTCAAAGGTTTTCCAAGAAGTATTTGCACCTTTGTTTCCGAGAATACAAAAACTATAGCTACTAAAAATATCAACGACACTTGTAAACGCTGACAAAGCAATCAAAAGAAGACACAACAGCAGAACAGCAGAAGCTGAGGCTCCAACGAAACACTTCATTTTGTAAAGGCACTCTAGATAAAACATATTCTCCTTTAATATTTCATTTCATTTCCTTCACCCTAAGTGTTCCATCATTCGAACATTTCTCTCCCATTGCTATGGCCTTCCTTCTCGATCTGCTTTTCACCCAGTGCTAATTCCTCCAGAAAGCTTCTTAATTATTGAACTAAGTTTATTTTTCCTACATTGTATAACAGGAACTTAATCCTAAATATAATTATAGTGAAAAGGCATTACAATCGAATTTTTCATATTTGAGTCAACGAGGTTTGAACTCGAAAAGACTTCTGCGATATAAACATTTGATCAGAATAGGGACGCAGAAATCACCTTTATTTTGTTATCCTGCACAACAGAAACCGAATTTCAATTACAGTATAGGGTGCCTACAACTTAGATGGTGTAGATAGCATTACGGCATTCGAATCCCACTTCAGCTAAACATATTTATTTATTTGTTACTCTGTACAACAGGAATTTTAATCCCAATTACAGTTACAGGGTCCGCACTCACCGAGCCGCAGTGTGGTAGTTCATATAATTTTTAGCTTGAGTGAGATTCGATCTCGGGATCTCCGGATTCAAATTCTATATTGCTATCCACACCACCGTACTGACCTACCTGAACTACCACACTTTGGTTCGGTGAATTCGGACCTGTGGGATTAAATTCCTGTTGTACAGAGTAGCATAAATAAATAAGTTGAAGTCAGCGAAGTTTAAACACACCACCTCTTGCTTGTTAATTAATAAAAGTAAATTTTTGTTATATGTGCGTCGATCGCAATATTTCTCTCTATAATTTCATTTAATTAACATTAATTAAATATTTACTTAAAAAAATAATAATTACACATTTGTGTCACTCTAATATTTATCGTCCGAAGTAATTGTTGCCAATAAAGTAAAGTTTGCACAAAATAGCAATGGGCAAAACATTGCCTCATCATTCGTATCGCGTCATTGCTAGCATGGCGCATTGCCATTATTTGGCAGTAAGCAGCAAAGCAAGCAGCTGAACATTGAACAGCTGATGAGCTAGCGACAGCGTAAGTACTGAGTGCTGATGCTGAGTATTCAGGTGATTTCGTATTCTGTAGATTTATACAATCGTTTTATCATCACAAGATTCTGATTGTGTAGGTACCCACGTCTCTGTGTACGTGCTAAGTATTTAGCTCTGGTATTTGAATGTCTTTAATCCGAGATTGTTCACGTAAACGAAATCGTCGAGAATGTAGATGACTAGTGGCATACAATCACTCTACATCGGAAGGTTATTCGCTAGGCACAAAAACGTACAACGGAATCAAGTTTCTAAGGGCTTTTCAAAGCTTTCATCAATGTTTCAGTTGTAACACAATGAAACCATTCAGAATTCGGTTTGTTATAATTAAGATTTTTCACTCTCAACTCAGTTTAACAGATACAGACTAATTAAATGTTATTTTAAGTATCTTATTTAATAGTTTAAAAGTGGTTATTATTCCTCAGATCATTATTTATCGAGTTTATGGCTTCTCTAAATTGTCATGCTTTGTTTATACGATATATGTGATAATATATCTGGATAAATTACTAACTGAGTATTAGTCTAAAATAGATTTGATCTTGCAATCGTCTAGGTTTTTTTAAATGTAAACTCATGCATAAGAATAATTCCACCCTCTTACCCCATGACAGCATGTTCCATGGAAAACATCAATTAGAGAGTAGTAGTTTGGCATTAGTTGAGGCAATCGTTGTTTTTTTTATGTGCAAGATGTAATTAGTAATTTAGGAACAAATGGATGAAACTTGTGAGCATTTTAAATTTTAAATGCAGGTTCCTTGAATTTCGTGAATGCAAATCAAAGATTGATTCGAATATTAAGTAGATTCACTAATTGTTCCTTTACTAATATCAAATTAATACCATGTTGATTTAATAAATAGAACATACAAAATTTTTTATAATTTTCCAAGAAATCTCTACATTTGCTGAATTCAACTTCAATTTTGTTAGCATCAGATTTTTATCAAGTTCGCAGCATAACTTATTGTACTTTTGAAAATAAGAAAATAATCTACTAGTACGTTTGCGTCTTTATCAAAAACGCATGCGATTCGCTCATTATAATTACATTTTGTTGCAATGTATTTCTTTCTTCGTATTTCATATTTATTATTCCTTTGCTCATTCAAACTTTAATATAACCATAAATTGAACAAGACTGGAAAAATAGAACTGTTTTTATTAAATAGAAATTCTTTATAATAAAATTATTGTTAATTTTCGTAGAATTCTATTTTTGGGTATTCAAGGTTTGGCAACAAATACGATAAAAATAAAAACTAACTAAATAATAAATATCTAAAGAATATTATTTAGTTTACTGTTAAAATTAAAGTCAAATTTAATTTAAAAAACAATTTAAGCCCCCTACCAACTTTATATTAAGTCACTTTATTTTTGCACATAATAATTTTTTTTTTATTTAAAATTTCTTTTTATTGTGTAAGTTATTCACAGAATATTCACTAACAAATTAATCAAAATATCATTAATTCCTCACACCCGAAATCCTCCATCACGCAACAAACCCTCAATCACATCCCTCCATTCGCTCCTGTACAACTGTTTCATAAATCTTTTACTGTACGCCCACTCCTTTAACAAGGAATCTAAAAGAAATAAATAAATCATCGACTTGCGCTTATTTTCGAAATAAATTCTATACAATTACAGTTAGACACTATAGGATGAACTGAAAATAAGTCAGAAAGATGAGAATAGAAGGAAGTGTCGCTCTGTTCTTGTTACTGAAACTGAATTCCACACAATTGTAAGCAAACAGTCGAAAAATCTAATCAATGAATCTAATATCAAGAATCATGTACTTGTCTTTATTTATCATTCAGCAATTAATTACTGATTTTGAAAGAGCTTTTCTTTCAATTTACACTTTTCTTTGTACTTCTCCCTACAGGTTGAGAACTACTGTTTATGGAGATATTACACATTCATGGCATTTGCTTAAAATAATTATTTATTTAATAATTTTTTTCTGTTCCGGATAAAGGAAAATTATCAATCAATCATTAGATGTAGAATTTGTTGGCTACAAAAAAAGTTATTTAACTGTTTTTCTGAGGCACAATTAATTAAATATTTCAAAGGTGAAATCCTTATGGTGCGTCTAATAACGCACTACCCTGTATACTGGACTCGTTATTTTAATTAACTCCCGAAATTCTATTGTTCCGGTATTAGTAAATCTCGATCTAACGATCAATGAATCCGGCAATTTTTAACCATCTGTCTTATTTCATCCATTATCCTTCCGATATAATAACAAACGCGAGGCTAAGGAGACGCCAAGAGCAGGAGAGAAAGGATCTCATCAAACAGGATCTTTTTTCCAACGTTTTTCCTTTCTTAAACGGGCTTAAAACGAGCGAATTCCAACCTTATTATGTCGCGATCCATCGCAGATGGCAACAGTGTTGCTTACATACGGTAATGCAGTGGCGTGAAATGCGAAAATTAAACTACTCTACCATTCAAATCATTTTTATAATTATACTCGTCTCGATTCGAAATTTAAAAATAGAAATTTATGTCATTTATATTAAAGAAAAAGAGAATGAATTTTGACGTTTGAAAACGCGACAAACAAAATGAATCGTACAGATAAATTATTATTAACTTCCTTGCTGCCGCGTACATAAAAACAAAGAAACGAAAAAGTGCAAAAAAATGAAAGATTCGTCCTATACACAGGATGTTTTAAAATTATTGCAAAACAATTAAAGGTCATACATTATTTGATGTACTGAATACAACGCAAAAAGAATTTTTGCAGAAATAATTGTCCATTACTTGAAGCAAATTCCTGCTTTCTAAGACTATCCCTATTTTAAGTCAATTTTTACCATTTTCAATTTAATTTCTGTCGTTATAAAGCATGCAAAATTTATTCTGTTTTTTTATTTTAAAGTAGAATTTTATGCTCTACATTTATTTAAAGCTTTTATCTCTAAAATAATAAGGGAAGCAGGATATATCATTTTACATGTTAAAGTCCTATATTCCGGTATCACGGTCACCATCCTCTAGGTAAAGAGTCTATGGAATACATTCAAAGAATGAAGTTCTTCTTGTCTTACAAGGAAAATGAGCTGAAAGTTGAACCAAAATGCAACGAACAGAATCGTAAAATAAATATATAAAATCTTCCACAAATTATATTGAATTACGGCAGACGTGACTTTTATTATATAATAAAATAAGGAATTAAGCATATGCACATATACTGGAATTGAATGTGTCACCAGTTGATTTTATTTATAGGATGAGAAAATTCATTAATTTAATGATTGAAAATTTTATGAGAAATACATTGTATTGTTTATAGTTTGTACGAGTATCAAATACATATTTTCTTTGTATTTCGTATGTATTTCGTATGTATATAACTTATGAGTTTGGTGGGGAGGGGATATGAAATAATTAGATAATTATATGTTTATGTTTTAAGATTAAAAGAAAATATTTCTCACGGGAAGTTTGCAGTCGCGAGCTACTGACTTTGAATGTCGAATGAATTCTCTACAATTTAAAGTATTTTTCATATCTACTCGTAGAACTCAAATATTTGTAAAAATAAAGAACAACGCAGAAAAAAAGTATTTATTTTTAGTACATGGAAATAATTCTTGCCTATTGGGTCATATTAAAAAGAGAATGAAAACTGAAATTCGAATTTATCAATAAATTACACACATTACAATGGGGTAGGTGGCTCAGTGGTATCGAGTCGGTCTGTGGACCTTTAGAACCCTGGTTCGATCCCCACAGTCGACAATCAATTTTCATCAATTTAAATCTACCCCTATGGCTCCCCCTCCACTAATATCTTTAGGAGCCGTGATTTGATGACTGGTAACCGCACTTCACGCGAAAAAATATATCACTTACCGAGATCTGCTTTGTCAGAGTGCCATACCTAGTAATGGGTAAAAGGAGTGATGATATATTTATTTATTTTATTTATTCCTCGATACTCTCGATAAAACAATAAAAAACTAAATCTGCAATCCAAAATCTTCAATATGCTTTGATTCCAATCTCACACTATCCTTACCAAAACACCCAAATACCTTCTACCGTTGTATTAATCCTAAGATTAAGCTTTACACTAGTATTCACATTAACAGGGCTCAGTCATATTGTTAGCTGCTTTGTCTGGAAAGTGTCGCAAAGGCTTTAGAAACCTTTAAGCTTTATGCCAGGTGCCTAACACCTTGTGGTCTCAGAACAAGGATATAAATCTTTAGGGACTATGTATCATTACTATTACAATACTTGTTAGCCAAGAGTAGCAAATGCACAAGTCACAATATTATTTATGTTGCTGATTATTAACATCGAGATTTCAATCTACGCAAAACAATACATATGTTAATAATTTCAATGGTTGAAGTTATTGGCGCTCGGTGAAACATGATTATAAAAATAAAATGAAAAACACTTGGTTTTGTTTCACAAATGAGACAATATCACTTTATTGTACAATTCTGGCTGTTTTGCCATCTTGCGGTTCATTTCTGAAGATGGAATAACAGCCGAAATTAGTAAAAGTAAAATTTGATTGAAGATTTCAACCTAGAACTTACGTAGGTCCCTAAATATTTAAGTTCAAACAATAAAAATCAAGTTATCGGAGATAAGCATAATGTATATAAAATCAGAGTTAGATAAATAAAAGATCACTAAAAAATCTTTAAATCCGAAAGCAAGTTCATCAATAATTCTTAGTATGTGATATAATAATTGTGGGTTCCGTGCTGCCATCTACGACCGAGTGACGTAACTCCAAAATATTACAGCACTGAAATTTCCGTATTGATCCTTCAAATATAACAGCCATCTGGCGGAAAATGCGAGAAGCTTTTTACGACGCATGAATAATTTTGGAACATCTACTATAGATGTTAGATAGGTACGGAACAGGAAGTATAAAAAATAAAGTTTTTATTGGTATGAAATAAAACACGAGGAAAAGCACTTTCATATCTTTTCTGCTTAAGGTAGATTTGGGATATATTTGCCACCTGGGTTGGACGTTGAAACCTGAGCCGACCTATCAAAATTTTGTTTTATGTTCTAAAACCTTTTTAGAAATTACTCATTTATCAAATTTAAGTTTTCGGTTTGTCGGTATGTATACTTTTTTTTAACGTGACTGATTTATTAACAATTTACGAGAATATGATTGAAGTTTTCTCAAAATTATCCAGTTTTTAAGAAATTAAATAAAAATTTTAAAATCATTTTCCAGTATTAATTGTTCAAAATTAAATGTTTTCAATTTTGTTATAATACTTTCAACCTTCAAATTGAAAAAGATATTGTTTCAAAAAAATTATTGTTTTGGTATCTACTTCAGACCCGATTAATTTTTATGTGCATTCGCGTAGTGTATAATTTTTATAGAAATTAATAACCATGAAATAGTTGGCTCAGTCAAGTCGTGGATTTGAGAACCCGGGTTCAATTTCCACAACTGACTATTTTCACCACGTTAAAACTATTTGTGTTTTCGATTTTCTACTGCTCAGTTATTTTGGTTAAGATTCAAAACGACAGATGGCACTAGCACCAAAATAAAGTAACGCGCTACGCAGAATAACGACAGATTGCCATTCTTGTTTATTGTTTATTAATCAATGGTATTCGTTTTTGAAATTATTGTTAATTACGTAACGTTCTTCTGAAAATATCAATAACTGCTTTCAATAACATTATAAATCTTCTTTTATTATAAATTTAACGACAGTTTCATATTTAACGTATGCATCAAACAAAATAAATAAATATTATTTATTATATTATACTGTGAATCAAGAATGACTAGCTATGACGTCATTGCTTTTCTCGATATTTCGGTATTTTTGACAATTTTCGTTAGTTGTACATATAATTACAAAATGTAATTTAAGTACAATTCAAAATAACATTTTTCATTATAAATTGACTTATGAATAGAATAATGAAATATATAGTTAACATTTTTCCAGCATAATTTCACATCCAGTATCTAAGGAATTTGTACAATGTGGATAGCTTCTTATAATTAAGAATTCCTTTAGTAAATATAATTCTAAACATTAGTTTTTTATTAAATAATGATAAGTAATGGCATAATTTGTTGACAGCGTAACATAAATAAATAAATAATGCCCAGAGGGTGACAGTATCGAGCCGAAGGTCATTATCACCTAGTAACGTCCGTGGTGCATACGTGATTTTATTTTTCGCTAGATTATGTATAATTAATTTTAATTTGTAAAATTATGATTATAGTGGATTGTTATGGAATAATTTATATAAGCACGTGCTTTCCCCTCAAATTTTTCGAGTGTACGCCACTGATATTATGTGAAATACGTGTAAACGAAATGTTGCAAATCTGTAAATTTTTTATTGAAAACTAAATTATTAAGGGTACGATGGAAACAAAAATTCCTGTATTATTTATAAATTTGGTTTTTCATCAAATATTAAATCAAATTAATGTCAATATTACAGATGCAAATATGTACATATACACAATCTAGAATTGATTGAATTCATTTATTTTGGTATACAATAAAACTGAGTAATTACATAGTGAAAAGATGAATGAAATAAAATAATAATTTGCGTAGAAATGTATCTATTCAATTATAAACTAGATTGAAAAGGTCATTTTTTTCGAGAAAGACGCACAAAACTAAAATTAGTAATTAGCAAATACCAAACATACGCAACAATTTATTTATCAAAGTAGAATTAGCAATTAAAATATTCCAATAAGAATAACGAGACAATCTGTTATCCGAAAGCAATTAGAGGGTTAACAAATTGCAAATGCGAACATTAACCGCACTCGACAATTTCGCACCAAATTGCCAACGATAGCGAAATAAATGCTACATCTCAGATAAACGAGATACCAGAAAAAATAAACAAAAGATTTCTGTTAATTTTAGTTCATTCATACGAAACCTTCTCGAATGACTGAAATGCGAATACTAAACAAATCAAATTTGCTGTTCATTTTATATAAACAAATATATCATCACGTCTTCTACTCATTACTGGGTGTGGCCCTATGCCAAATAGCTTGTCGATAAGTGATATATTTATGCATATGAAATTCAATAACCAGCTGTCAAATCATGGCCCCAAAAGATGTTAGTTGTTGAGGAGCCACAGGGGCGATGTTAATCTAACTTTTATCCACATTTTATAATATCTTTTGTATGTTGTATAGGTTTTCATAAATCAATGGACAAAAAAATCACACGTAGATATATCACTGTCACCGTTCGTGTAACGCAGGCCAACTCGTGTACCCGCTAAGAATTATATTTCAACAAACAAAGAGAGAATGAGAGAATGTGAGTGTGCGCGCGTACTTCGAAAGCAAAAGCCCGTCACCGTTCGTGTAACAACTCAAGAATTTTGTTTCAGATTTTTGTTAAAAAAATTATTATAAATTTACCTGAATAATGTGATCCTAAATCTTTATCCGATATTTTGCAGAAAAAACAACAGAATAACTATTGTAAAAAGTTTAATAACGAAAAGAAATTGGTACTGCATTGACAACACAATTAGAATCTTGATAAATTCTAGTCATTTATTCCAGTGGTCATTAGCAATTTTATCCTGACCTTCAATATTCTGGTAGTTGAAAATAAATTGAGTTATTTGTAAAATGTGCTAAATATTTTAATCTGCCTCAAATCACAGTAAAAATGGATTAAACGCATGACATGATAAATGGTGCTACACAGAGGTGGATTAAGTGTGCAAGGCAAACTTCTACGAAGGATTCCTGCTTACCTTCTGACAGCCGAATTAGACAGTTACAAATTCTAGATATTCTGCCAACTAAATTCATATATAAATACTGTTTACAATAAGAGAATTTTAGTTCAAATTCCCTAAATAACAAATAGTGTGAGGTTTAAGTCCATGCGAAATGTGAACAGGGATTAAATTACATCAGAATTCAATTATAAATAGAGTTATATTCTAAAAAAGGTAGCTCAGTGTCAATTTGAGATTATTCCTGTGGCTTCTCAACCACTAACGATTTGGAGGACAGTAATTTGACGGCTAATTATCCCACTTCATGCGAATAAATATATGCCTTGTCATTTATATATTTTATTTTTGTTATCAATAAGCAAATTAAATCGACGAAACGTAACATATAATCGTAAATAGAAACGAGAAAGTGAATAATATACAGCATGTCTCATAAATTATAAAACACCAAAACATAAGAGAAAAAGAAATTCATTGAAGTTAATTGAAGCATGAGAAATTCAATGTCATTTAATTTTAATTTTTAGCGAGACTCTCGTGACTCTCGGACGAGATTAAGACGAGATCAAGTAAATATCATTGGAAAATGAGGCGAGATTAATATTTTTCGTCTCGTTTCACCTCACGTGAGCTATTTTTAGTTCTTTCCAAAATAATAATTTGAAATAAACGACAAGAGATTAATATCTGCGAATGTTTGAAAACGATAGCATTGTTTGATGCACTACGATGAGATCAAAACATACCAAACAGATTAAATGTTCTATGCATGAATACACATTATTTACGCATGTTCGCACATCTACATAGAGCCTTACACACTTTGTTATTTTATACTAAAATAAAATCTGTTTTATCACACTACCTTTTCCAACATTTAATGTAAATTAAAACAATAGTAATAGTATTAGAGAGGTAGACAATTAGGTCGCAACTTACAAAATAAAGGGGATTCAACATTATTGCAAAAAAAATAAAGGGTTTTCCGATATTCGGTACATTACTTGAAACAAACATTTGCGTTGTAATCAGTACATACAATAATATATATCCTTAATTCTTTTGTTTTGTAATAATTTGACACTATTTAAATTGACAATTTCTAGAGCCTTTGTAGTTGCCCAGAAAATTGTTATTTTTGACTAGTTAAATAAGGAATATGTGCATTGTTATAATTATTTTACTGGGCG
Organism: Pterostichus niger; assembly: GCA_947425015.1. Lineage (NCBI taxonomy): Eukaryota > Metazoa > Arthropoda > Insecta > Coleoptera > Carabidae > Pterostichus > Pterostichus niger. Next base: position 18,120,944 of record OX380347.1, read on the forward strand.
ACTTCATTGTAATAACCCTTCATAAATTTAAATAGTGTCCAGCAGTTTTCAGCTGCAAGTTGCACCGAGAATATACGTAATCTTTTCATAATAGCATCGAATTAAAAGTCATTTATTTATATGATCACTAGACATACTATACCAACTTTCCTTTGTAGTAAAATTCAGGCCTGACACACTCAATAATAAAAGCTCTAAATTAGAAAAAAAAACTTTTTGTGTAAAAGATAATTACTAGTTAAATACATCACGTTACCTAGACATTAAAGTGTAGAGATGACACATGTACGAAAAAAAAATGAGCGTGAGAATATAACACAACGTAATGGGATCATAAAAATAATTTTGTCTCGTAACAAAAACGCAACACGAAGCCGAGAAATTTCACTTTTTCCACATTTTTCTGCGAACGGGGGCAGTGAAAATATTAGCGGAACCAGTGGCGTCGTTTGAAATTATAACCTTATTTTCTTAATCGAAAATTAATTTGAAATAAAAGTTCATTGGAACCCTTTTAATATAAGAATAACAAGAATTTATAACACAAATGGAGTAGGTGACTTAGTGGTATCAGTCGACTTATGGACAGACGACAAACATTTTTTCTACATTAAAACTACCTCTGTAACATCTTAAATAGGAATCATGACAATAATTATTTTCTGATTACAGCGCCATCTATCGCGAATCGGAAAAAAAGTTTCATACAAAATCTACTATCCGAATGTACAATAAAAAATGGAGGTTCCCATTTCAAAGTGGCCCCTCACCCCACCCGCAGGGGGTGGCGGTTGGGGATCGTGCTTGATGACATAATATAGGTTTAGGAAAAATATTAAATACGTGTTTTTTTGTTTTTCGATTCGATGAGTATTTCTCGAGATATTTCACAATCCCGGGGTCTTTTTGAACACCTGTACATGAAGAAAACTGAAATAAATATTGAATAAAATCTATTTTTTATGTTTATGTTTTAGATAAAATCCCGGGAATTTCGCACGGCAGAGAACACAATAAAAGCACACACCGAATTCCGCGTTGAGTCAATAAACAATGAAGTGATTCGGTGTTTCGGGCTTTGCCTGTTCACAATTGTCCGAAAACCTGCATTTCCAAGAAACTTATTGTAAGTGTCACTGTTACTATGTTTACAAAGGGTACAATAAGGATTTATGCTGTTTCGCTTGATTGAATATATTATGATGAAGAGAACAAACGAGTATATGTACTACCTCATTTCAGCTTGTAAGCTTTGTATGTAGAATTAGACAACGACAATTCTAGGAACAAAAGAACGTCGATTCCGATTGTGGGATGCAAATTTTAGTTCTGGTTGGGTCTACCCGTTCGCTGTTCTCAATTGCCGAAAACCCGCATTTCAACGAAACTTATTCCCAAGTATAACTATTACTATGTATATATGAGGTTTCAAAGTTGTGTTAAGATTGAATGTTAGAGAAGTGAGTAATTTGAGAAACTCATTTTTTGTTTTGAAACATTTAACAGATTAAAAATATAGCATTTACCGAAATCTGATACGACAGAGTGCTACATAAAGTAATGAGTAAAAGGCATGAAGTTTTCCCCAACTACATTAGAAATTCAGTTATTATTGCTCTAATCGCATCTTTGTTTCGAGAGTACTCTCGTCTCGTCATGCATCACTCATCATGAATGCAAGAAATAAAGTTCTGAAAATATTAATATTGCAGACAATGAAAAATTTCTATAGTAAAAAAGAAATATAAAAAAGTTACCTCAATATCAAAATAAATACAATATCACGACTTGAGAAACAAACACAGCGAAACAATTGAAAAAGAAAAAATTTCGTGAAGAGAAAAACTCAAACCTTTCTTTCTGCAAGAAATTTAAAAGTGCGATTTCACTCACAATTATTTTTAAATTAATTTGAAAAGTTGTCAAGCGCTTCCTTCAACAAGAGTGAATTAAATTTTAATAACAACGATTACACGAGACTCTGTTTTCAAAACACTCTTTGAAATCAATATACCAATGTTTCGAATATGAAAGAATAATCCGAATGTAGTCGACTGGAAAACTGCATGTATACATGGTAACCGTACTCTGAATGGATGGATTTTCAGGGAAGATTCAAATATATTTTAGTATTGATTAGGAATAGAATTTCGTCAGAGTGAGAAGAAAATTTGGTAGCTTTGTAAGGTAAAACTATTGCTTTGCAATCGTTTTATTTCAACTGTAGTTTAAACTGAATGAAAATTAGATTCAACTACTGAAATATTTATGAGCAAAACATTCAAAACGAATGAATATTTCCTGCTTTATTTGTAATTACGAATTGAAGCAAAATATAAGTTAAGAGTTTCGTAACACGGAAGTTCTTAAAATTTTATTTTCTAATCTGCATACAAAAAAATTATTCTTGTTCAGGGAAATCGCAGCTTTCAGTCACTTTTACAAATTAGTAGGCGTTTTTATCTAAATGAAACATAGTAAGCAAAATATTTTGAAAAAATTTATACATTTTCAAAAATGTTTGATACCTGATTACCCATGGCCAGGGCAGTTCCGACTCGAGATTGCAAGGCGTGCGGGCAAGCGAAAGCCGCCCGCCCCTATTAGTTTTTTTTCAGAAAAATACTTATTTCATAATATTGTTCTATTTTAAGTAATTAAGTGTCAAGTCAAAATAAATAAAAGGAAACACAGATAAAGTGCCTCTCTTTAGGGGTAAAGGATAACAGCAACAATTTGCACTTCCCGTTTCTTTTGTCGCATTTCCCTGCAATTCAACACGAAAGAACGTCAGCAATGTATTATATTTTCAGCGACTTGTTTATTTTTACAAACTCAAAGAATGAAACGAAAAGAACTTGCTGGTCACAGTTAAACTTCCGGAAACTGTCAAATGGAATTTGGTAACTAAAGTTTTCAACAACAAGGAAAACTGTAATCATTCATATCAGATAAGGAACGACTCGTTTTATCATTTCTGTGTGTTCAAGATTTGGCGAAATCGCCAAACATACGAGTTTATTGCAATACTAAATTTTCTAAGTGACAGGTTAAGATAAGTCCTGTAATTAGTAAACTTTATATTGCAGTTCAATAAATTATAAAGCTCAATGCGATAAAATTTACTAAAAGGAAATATAATCATTTAAGCAACAAACAATTACGAAATCTTAAATGAATTTAAGGATTATTAATATATTTCAAATTAATGTGGTACTAAAAATAAAATAAGGATTGGGCATGAGGAATATATGTGGAATAAAACACTTGTGATACAGATGTATTTTGGTGAAACTGAGGATGAAAAATTGCGATGAAGACCTAGGAATAAATGGATGGATATAATTGAAGGTTTGTTACTTGAACAAAAATATTGGGGACATCCCACATTTTTAGATTTTGTTTCTAAAAGCGCTCGTATTATATGTAAGTTTTACGTCTTATATATACGTAGGTAATGTAATTCTATGTGAATCGAATGAGTGACGTCACAATCTAAGAACCGGGAATATATTTTGGGAAAATTATGAGTAAGAAGTAGTATAATTATGGATTATTTTTCTAGCAAAATTCATATTAAGAGACAGAAATTATATTTTACAAAAATATCCGTAACTTTTTTAATTTGGTATGATCGCATTATGAATTATGAATGTTTTCAAAAATTCATCTTGCCATCACCGGTATTTGAACCCGAACTCTTCCATTTGCATCACGGATGTTCTACCAACTAAAAATAAAATAGTATATTAAAGAACGAGTTTTATAAGACATGGTTTTTCGCACGCGTCCAAGTTTAGAAAATGAGTCGTAGGCGGGTTTTCTAAAGGACAAATGCGATAAAAGTATTTTAAACCAATTATTTATACTATTTTTTTCTATTTTGCATCATTTATAAATTAAAAATTAATCTGCGATATTTTAAGCCGAGTCAATTTAAGAAAATTAGTATATGAAATGTTGTGGTTTGTAACTGTTATTGATATTTATGCAATTGTTCAAATTATGAGGTTATATTGATATTATGATGTTCTCAGCTTGATAGGTACAGTATGTCATCCGCTACTACCAGCCGTCTAAAACAAAATGTTCTTTTGATGGGTTTTATAATAACTTCCTTACGAACGCAAAATAGATAAGTAACTTTTTGACATCTACAATTTATTTTAAAAATACTAAAATCAAAACAAATGAATGCTTCGTTAGTAATAAAGCATAAAGCCTGGTGTTGGTACGGCCAACGAAAACAAAATGAATACTATTCACCAATCGACCCTCATGTGGTTAAAAATGACTGCAACACGTGACTACAACAGCAAACTGACCAATACCCACGTGCTTGCAGCTGATAATGAGATCCAAATCATCGAAGCTTCAAATCTATGCTAGAAGCTCGAACACAGATAATTATATTAAATACTGCTATTGTTTTAGATTGGATGGAAATTAATCATCGGCTGAATGTAATGGTAAGTAGTTTCATTAATTATTCCTGCATAATACTTCAGATTAGTTCAGAGCAAACATAATTATTTAGTAAAGCAAATTTTTGTGTTCCAGGTTTTAGCAACCTTATTTATACCATGGATTATATATCTACAAATAAGGTTTGAGGAAATGTCCGTAAAAGGTTTTTCTGGAAATATTCCAATTTTTCTAATTGGAGCAGCACTAGTTTAAAATATCAACTTTATATGGAGATATAGTACATGAAGTGATCATTTGAAAAAATGACTTTTGTATCCTTCCATTCGCACTAATCGATGCTAGTGTTAAAAATTATTGTTTCCAGGCAAATGTATGCTGTACGTAGTTTAGAAAATATTGCTTCAAATACAGATAGAGTTTGTGAAGTGTGGCACGACCATAGTCACTCAGTAAAATACTTATTCCGTGATGCTATTCTTGGCTTAATTTTTTAGCTTTATCCTCGGGAAACTTAAAAATCTGATATTGAAAAATGTTTTGTAACTTTAAGTCTTCCGGAGGCTATACCTCAAAAACTAAGGAAGAGATAAAGATACGCTCAACGGCATTGAATTCCCCGTGTCCGAATTGATTTATTAGCTCATTTTAAGCGATTTAGTTTTTATCAAACAATTTGCTCTAAATCTCTTAATCGTACAAATATTGTAACGATTTACGTACAAATGTATTTGGATCCGCTGAATCCAATGGTGAAGGCGCCAAGTCTATAAGTGTTATAGTTTTTGAGATAATGTTGAAAAACTGTTTTAGGACAAAATTGGAGAAATTTTTTAGAAATTTTAAAATACGCTGAAAACTTGTTTATAAGTTAATTGAAACACGAGAAATAAAATGGCATTGAACGCATTGCAATAGCTTGCTTAAGTTTTAAGATATAGAAATCTGATGACTAAAACATTCGAAGCCACATTTTGCCAACATGTGATTAAGATGTTATTTAGCGCCCAATTGTGAAATAAAATATAATATTAAATTTAAAACTATATAAACTAAATATTTCTAACATTATTAAATCTATCTTTATTAGAGAAACTTATCAGTTTGAATGTAACGGAAGCACTAAAAATGTTTCCATTATGCACAGTCACGATCTTTTCAGTGATGTTGTAATATTTTATGACTATTTCAATGAGATCAGGATGTATTATGACCTATTTTCTAATGATTCGATTTTATAATGAACATGAATTCGTTAAAATGATGTATTCATTATTTTTAATTAATATAGAACGGTCAAGGGTCTTTATTCAATATTACTTGTCAATTATCTGTTTCAAAAAGCCAAAGATAACCTAAAAATTGCCTAATTAAAAATGTAATAATATTGTTGCTTACGTTGAGCAGGAATCTGCTACAGTTCTTCCCCTAAATTCCGGAAGGTCCATACAGTATATTTCACTTCATTATGAATTATATTTTAATGTTTTTCTTATAAAAAATCTACATTATTTTACTTTTTGTGTTGGTGTCGTTACGATTGTTAAAGTTTAAAGATGAGATGGTAGTAGAACGTAAATATGATGTCAGGGTGCTAAAATAAAACTGTAAAACTAGGTTAACAAAACAAATATAATTACCCCGAATAGTATTACACGCTTAAATCTAGTTTCCTGTTGGTCCGGCTGGAGTGTCCTGAAAAGAAAGAAACTACCATGAGCTCAAGCATTCCACGCGGCCTCGCTCATTTATTCGTCCATATGCACACAGCATATTAGGATCATACCAGGACGAACAGAGAACCTCTCGCTCCGCGCACACAGCTTGGAGTACGAGAGCCGCACACCACGATTAACAATCGGGTGGCACAGGCACCGGATAACACACAGTACATCACGGGCCTTAGAACATCGCTTCACGCACACAGCATGATTACGCGAACCTCGATAACACACAGTACATCGAGAACTTGCCATCTTACACGAGCGGCTTAACACAAGGCTTCAGGTGAAAGAGTTGAAAGCCGAGCTGAAACTCTAAACACCACCTCACCACTCAAGATGCAAGCGAAAGCGCTCCTGAACTCTAGCAGGGCACCGTTGGCACCAGGCCGGTAACTGGCGCGTCGTTGGGCGAACTCGGCTGCCTACCCCCCCGCACACAGCAAGTTAACAGGTCGGCGTCGCCATAAAGGAATAGGCATTTAGTGTTAGGATATCATATCATATCAACATACCCAACAGTTGCGCTCACACGCTCGCACTCTAACACACTCACAGGCTTACACGCTCAGTGAAACTCACCGTATCCGCCTCCAACGTAGTTCACTACACAATACTACAAATCTAAACACAACTGTTCAAAACAACGGCTAAGAACAAACTGAAAAAGAATTACACCTAACGTAAATTAAAGACTACATAACCGTCTGCTGGTGATGATCTAAGCCTAATTAATCTAGTCAAAACTAATAATAAAATAGTTATTCGATACCTTACAGAGCATAATCGCTGACACGATATTCTAACCGAATCTGCCCTCGAGCATTGGTTCATATCCGGGAATTTTTTTATCGTAACGCAACGTTGTTGAAATACACTCGAAAAATTTTCGGAAACAATCCATGCTCTAGAGAGGGTAGCAAATCCCGGTATATATTTCTTCGCGTGAAATGCAGTCAAATCACGGCCCCCAAACATGTTAGTGAAGGGGGATCACAGGAGTAGTTTCAATTTGGTGAAAATTGTTTGTCGCTTGTGGGAATCAAACTCGGGTTATGAACCAAACAAATACACGTGGAATTGTTAAGAACTCACACTAAAATAGCAATTCAAAATTTGCTTTTAAAATTTGCGCAGAGTAATTATGAGTTCGGTACCACTGAACAATGCTACGAGCTCTCATTTTCCAATTTATTGAGTTCTATTAAAACAATTAATATCAAACATAATTATTGGAATTGAGGGCCCTTAAAAATTCCCTACACCCGGGCTCCTTGCTGTATTTTGCCGGCTCTAGTAAGGTGTAAAATCTCCTTCCTGAAAGGGTCAAATTCACTTCACTTTTAGTAATACGAAACTAATTATTATAATATTTCCCCAGCTCATTGAGGACACCCGTTCAAGAATCACTTAACCCTCTGTTCTGGTTTCTGACGTTGTGGTGTTCTAACAAACCGCAGAATATCTTAATGTATGCGGAATTTTGGCTTAGTAAACATTTATTTGGTGTGGTAAACGGGTGAACTGGTGAGCAGTGTACGCACTCTGCGTCCAATGCTTCCATGTCACACTGTAAGCTTAACGTTATCAGCAATCCACCCTTGTTGATGCTAATGAGGTCCGACAAAAATCTAATCGGGGCTACTGCGAATTGCGGGCACCATGCCTTGCATGCGACTTGCAACAATTTCTTACAGGACTTTTGAAGGTAGTTGGTAGTGACTTCGAGACGCGAAAAGGAACGTACATTTAAAAATAAAAGTAATAAATATATCTTCACACCTTTTACTTATTACTACGTGTGGCAGTCTGCAATAACAGATTTCAGTAAGAAATATAATTATTCATTCGCATGAAGCGCAGTTACCAGCCGTCAAATCACAGTCCTTAAAATGATTTTTTATGATTTTTATAGGCGCTTATATTTTAAAAATAAATGCTTATAATTCCGCGCTCTAGTCCTACCTCTTGTACTTAAATGACAAAACAACAATAATCATAAATTAATAAACAACTCACCTTCATTTCTTTTGCCGTGTTTTGCTTAATAGAAAATTACATATTTATTTTTAGTAACTGGTCATAGTAACCAAGATGAGCAATTACATTTTAACTTTTGAAATTTGCTCAAAAAATTCAGCCGATTCGCTGATTGTATAGATAGGCAGGTAAAGTGCAATAAATTAGGTCCTTAACGGTTAAATTTTAATTTCACTCTATCAACAAGGGTAACAAGGAACAAGGTCAAAACCAAATATCAATGAAGAAGTCCTTATCGCAGCCTTTCCGTAGTACGCTGCTGCGTAACCAAATATTCCTACGTGAACATTTCACGTTCACGTTCTACGCAAGCATTCACGTTCTTTGCTCGCCGTTCAGTGGCAATCAGTTATGCCATTTCCGCGTTCTCAACGTTTTTCATATGTTTTTCCTTTTCGTGCTTGCCGCCCGTCGCCTAACGTGTCAATTCGTTCTAGAAATGAAAGTGTGCATGCGTGATGTAAAGTTACTTTCAGAAATTGTAGAAATAAAAAGTCTAACGTGGAAATAGTAAATTAAAAGCGGAAATGTCTAAGTTTTCTAGGGCATTGTGCTTTATATTATATGATATTATATCATATAGGTAATCATATTAAAAGCCAGTGGCGAAACTTTAAATTTTGACCTCGAAGCCATGCCGTTAAAATCTTTTTCTACTGTCGTTATTAAGATATCATTTAATGTACTCGTTTCCATAGCGCTAAATAACATTTTAATCACATGTTGACTGACAAACTGAGGCTTCAAACGTTTAGCAATTAAAGTTTAATATATGACGTCACCTCGTACTATGCAACATGTAATATCACTAGAACATGTTACTAAGTGTACAAAGGCGTAACTAAACACAGAGAGACACGTGGTAATTGCACCTAAATGTGTTAGCTTAATGACTATTACACCCTGTATAACAAGGTCATTTGCCTCAGATTTTAGTGCATTCTGAGGATTTATATTAAATATATATATATATATACATCACGATTTTTACCAGTTACTGGATGTGGCACTTTGCCATATCAGATCTCAGTAAGTAATATATTTACGCGTACATTATTATTTCTACAATTTTGAGTATATTTTATTCATAGTTAATATCATATCACTCAATGTAAAAATTCGAATTAGTGTTAAATTTTAATGATACATCTAATTTTTTAAAACAAAAAAATGAACTGTTATCAACAGAATGTTTCTATACCTATGCACGAAACTTTAATGACATATATAATTTGATATACTGATTATAGAAGAAAAAAAATTTTTTTGAAATTCGCAAAAATTAGGTTCCATAGTTCATTTAATTAAAAACATAATAAGGCATTTCACTAGGTACCTACATAATAACTAATTAATAAATGATTATTTGTAGGCAGTGTTTATACTTTTATTTCATTAGTAACATAATTGTAAATAATTAAATGTACTGTTAAACCAGTTCACTAGGAATGAAATACTCTAATTTTTGCGAATTTCAAAAAAATATTTTTGTTCTATAATCAGTATATTAAATTATAGTGCAGATGTATAGAAACACCCTGTGTAAAGCTGGTAACCATTTTTTATATAAATAAAGTTGTCGTAATAATGAAATTAACTAATTATTAAATTACCACAGTAAAATTAAGAAGAAAAAACTCGAGAAGGAAGCATGAATATTAGAAAACAAAAATAGAACAAGCAGTTAAACAAAAGAAACCTCCAAAGCAGGAAGTTTTCACGTGAAACGACACCAAAGGCACAGACTAATTAAGAGTAATAATGGCATCCAGAGCTGCTCTTAATGAGTAATGACACAGCACAGAGGAACAAGAAACCTGCAGCAACTTGAGGAAAGATCAAATATTCCTTATACGAAAAGACAAGAAAGAGAAATACTGCATTGTGTTCGAATATCAGGAAACTTTATTTTTCTTCAAGCTTTGTTTAATAAATAATATGATAGAAGTTGTATATTTAAAAAAGTGAAAGAAGAAGTGAATACAATTCTTTTAAAAGTATCTTCCAGGAAAGTGAGAAAACAATAGCGAATTGAAACTATCCTTCCAATTTGTGTAAAATTAAGTTAGTTTCATCATTTTCTGTCGAAAATTCAGTTTAAAAGTTCGATTCCGATTTTCCGGGTTCTGGGTCTACGTGGAGTACGAAAACGAAATACGGAATGAAAGAAGTGATCACTTTCCAACTTTCATTTGGTTATTCACTTTGCGTTCATTGTATACAAATTTGTTTACTTTTCCTCAAAACTTTTGATTAATTTTAGGACTTTGAAATGATAGCAATGGAGAAAATGCATACATATTACCACGTTATCCCATCGAATGGCGTGGCAAGAACCCTTAAAACATTCCTTGTACATTTGTTAATTAGATTCATCTTCGCCAAACATTTCTATCTTCGCTTTATCCATATTCCTACTTATTTTCATACAAATGGATAAATCACCGTAACATTTTATTTATTTATTATTATATATCACGCCTTTTACTCATTATTGGATGTGGGCACTTTACTGTAGCAAATCTCGGTAAGTGATATATCTCTTCGCATGAATTACGGTTTCTAACCATCAAACCACGCTTCCCAAAGATGTTAATAGAGGGGGAGCCACAGGGGTAGTTTTAATGTGGTAAAAATTGTGGGAATCGAACTCGGGTTTTTAAATCCACAAGAACTTAATGCTAATTACAGTACCGAGTCCGCATTCATCGAGGCGTAATATGGTAGTTCATATAATTTTTAACTTGAGTGTGATTCGAACTCGGGATCTCCAGATTCGAATTCCGTAACGCTATACAGGGTGTTTCACAACTTAGAGCAAAAAAATATAGGGTATATTCTGTACGACGTGCTGATCATGAAACAAAAAGAATTTTTTTAAAATTCGAAAAATAAAGGGTTGTTAACCTAAAACATTTTTTGTAGTACTGCACTGAATTCGCATTCCTATTAAACACAAACAATGAAGTAGGTATCAACTACGAAAGAATAACTACACAATTCAATTATTAGCAGTTATTTATAATAGAATTTTATTTAATTAATAACTTTAACATAATCATCCACCCAGTGCCAGTGGCAACGAAAAATTTTGGAAACATGGAAAATAGTTTTGCGATTAAAAAAAAAATCTTTTTGTTTCATGATCAGCACGTAGTACAGAATATACCCTTTAATTTTTTGCTCTAAGTTGTGAAACAACCTGTATACACCAGTAATATTTGTAATTTTAATAATATATTCTTACATATTTTTTATCCTTTTTTACAGAAAAGACATTTTGCAATACTATTTCAAATAAACTTTCATTACTGAATATATATTTCATTACGTAATCGAATATAATACACACAACTTTCAAGCATACTCGTAGATAATGAGCTTACGCTATGAAATAATATAGTATATGTTAATTAAATGCAGCTTATTAGGGCACGTGTGGAGAATACATGTAAAGAGGAAACTGCATTTAAGTCTTGTTAATTAATGAAAATTCAATTTCTAATTAACATGAATTAATTTAAGCGTTTTGTATTTTCTATAGTTTACAGTTTTCCTAATTGAAACTCTAAGTGTATATATAATAAGCAGTTTAATCAATACTATGCAGGTTGTATATTAAATATTATATTGAATAATGTTAATTAACTTAAAATAGCATATTAGGATATTCAATTACTAAGAGTTGATCACAATATACCAAACTTGAAACAAAGTTTTGTCGCCGTATATCTTTGTTTTTTCTTTTATTAATTTATATAGAATATAGTGCCAATTGTCGTTTGATGTAGTTTTAGTATTAGTTTTATTTATAATAACATAAAAATACGGAGTTAAAAAACACTCGTATGGTGTTCATTTTAAAGATAAGCACCCCCTAAATGCATCGTGTAACTCAATAGCGTTAACTTCAAGAAAATAAAATGAAAATTAAGAATCTGTATTTCTGCGGCTGGCATATGTAAATAGCGTAAGACAAAAAAGGAAATAAAAGATTTTGGCAACGAAGCGGTCTCAAGTTTTTGTTTTAGATTTATTGTTTCACTATTTAAAAAGCGACCTTCAAGTCACTAAACAAGTACAAGCCATTTATATCTATTTTTTTTAGTCCAGTCACTTACCATATTTGAAACAGGCCGTTATCCACACTTTCAAATATTAAGAAGATTTGAAACTGTCTACCGACTACCATAGCAAATTTTATTTTCGCTCGTACATATACTATTGCATTTGCCATTTTTTTAAAATAGATTCGTTGGTACAGAACACACCCATACCTCGCTTTACGGCCTAGATACGTTCCACGAAACTTGGCCGCAAAGCGAAAAGCCGTATAAGGAATTCAATTATTCTAATACAAATTCAATGAGAAAAAAAGTTTTTTTGCCGTTATAGCGAAACATTTTAGACCGTAAATCGAAAAGTGCCTTAATTGAAAAGGGTCGTTATAGCGAAATGCCGTATAAAGAGCGGCCGTATAGCGAGGTATGGGTGTATACATTTTAGTTTCCATTGTTAATAATTATAATAAGTTCATTAAGTGCAGTTTTTAGCTCTGAAAATATTTTGTTCAAAAATTAATAGAACAGAATATATCGACATTATAAATTTGAACATTGTATGTATGTAGTGATTGGCCCGCAAGTAATTATTCAATTAAAATGTGGTTCACTGATGAAAAACTTTGGCCATGCCTGATACAGCGCGATGTTATGTATGTATGTAATGTATATAGAGTCTAATATTCCATGCACTAACTATTCAGGTATTAATTAGCCTGCTTTTGAGCAATCTAATTTGTTCAATAATGTATTGCATACAATACAATACAAGCGTTATAGAATTCTAGATGCCCGGTATAAAATTTTGACGAAGACAAAGATAAACATCGCAAGATGAAAAATTCGAATTGAATCGATGCAAACACATAATGAACCTCGTCTAGAAGATACGCTTTCTAGGGTCTGGCTCTGAGTCTGGGGCTGCAAAGTAAATATTCCGTTTAAAAGTGTCCGTAAACATGGAAAAGCTAGAAAGCATTGCTTTGAAGTTTCAAGGGGTTTCTGTAGGGAATGAATTTATGAATCTATATGATATAGATTTTAGACTTCTTTTGAATACTCATCATTAAATCCGGATTTTTAGGCAATTGCCTAGATTCAAATTTTAATATATTTCAGGCAATTTAGTTTTTCTATACATAGGTAATACGTTTACGTGTAATGGAAGGTTTTTTTTTCGTGCCTTAGAGCCTATTTTTCCTATATTTTGGTTTTTGTGCCTATACAGCCTATTTTGCCTATTTTTGTTGCCTATTTCAACTTGTATTGAGCAGACAAGGTTTATCAGCGCCATCTATCATCTATTTGGTTGACTAATTCAACACTCGGCAAAATGTTTCAACCTAACCTATAACATTTAAAGTACTTACTTTGCCTTTAATCAAGATTTGATGTGTGAATTTAAAATGCCGAAAGGCAAAACGCGTTTTAGTCAAAATTTTATGTGGCAATTCATTTGTGCCTTTGCCATTATAAGAACGCCCCTGTCACATTTTGTGATGTCGAACGAAGTTTTCAGCTTACAAGCAAGTTCTGACTGATCGAAGATAGTCTCTTTCCGAAAATTCCATTGAGCAATTGCTCATAATATTTTGTGAATCAAAGTATACTACATAGTTTGAATTTGTATAATAGTTAATTAAATCTGAACCCTAAATTATTATTTTATTATTATTTTTCAGATTGCGTTAATTTTTGTTTAAAATGATTATTTTTTTCTAATGAAGAGTAAATACGAGTACCAATATTAGAAAAATAATTAATTTATAATTTTTTTAAAAGAAACTATTTATATATAGGCTGCCTAAAATCCCGCCTCTTTTAGAGTAATTACCAGCCTATATGCCTGCTTATTTAGGTGTTTTTAAGTGCCTAAATATCCGGGCTTTACTCATCATATGTCGAAATTTCGAACAGTTTATTGCAAAAAGAAAGGGAATAATACAAAAGGAATTCGCAGGCATAATTGCACATTCTTTTCTGCCACTGGACTGATAGGTTACAATAATAAATAAAAACTATTAAACATTATTGTAACCTACCAGTCCATTGTCATAAAAAATTGTTGCGAATTTCGGAAAAAATCTTTTTACTTTATCATCGATACAATAAATAATATATACGAGTTAGGTATAGTGATGTAAAATACAAGAATATTTATTTTCAAGTACCAGGTACATATAATTTGAATTAAAATATTGAAAATAGAAATATTTAATATATAATAATATAGAATATTAATTTATTAATTTTTTGTTAATGACTTATTTGACCCGATTACAATTAAAAAATAAATGGGTGGGATAGGTAAATACATCCCAAATTCATATTTACCCAACTCACATAACTAAATATATACCCTTTTTATGGGGTAGGTAGTGGTTTGGAGTCGGTCTGTGGATTTGAGAATCCGGGTTTGATTCCCACAGTCCACTAACATATTTGTAGAATGTAATTTGACGACTGGTAGCTGTGTTTCACGCGAGGCAATATATCACCAAAATCTGCTACGGCAGAATGCCTCATCCAGTAATGGGTAAAAGGCGTGAGGATATATATTTTTACTTTTTTTGCAATAATTTTGAAACACGCTCTATACATTACTATCCTAGCACAATACTTCCACTTCTTTTACAGTCATAATTTACCTGTCATTGAAGCTTGAACCTTTCATTCACGCAACAAACCTTCAATCATATTTATTTATTTATTTCTAGTTCATGTGTCTGTAAAATTCATAAATCTTTCAATTGGCATACGTTTCTCATGCCTAAACCATACTTCTCAATCTTATCTTACATCAACATATACCCAAGAAATAAACAAAAACTAAGTTATAAAAACAAAGAAAAATGTAAAAATCTATTTTTATATAAATCTATCACTTGCAATGTTATCAATTTTCTCTTTTTTACTCACATGGCATAAAATTCGCAAGATTTTTGTCTGAATAACTATAAACCTTTTTTAAACATCAATCTCGACGAATAACCTCTCGAAAAATAAGTGTACCGTATAAAAAAACTATAAAAATAAAAAGTTATCCAGCCGAAAAGAGTTTGATTAGTTACTAAATCCACAAAGTTCCCCACGTCATGTCGTAAATCAAGAGTCCGACCATCGAAATGAGCTTGCGGTCCAATTTACAGCAACGCATTCATGCTTTTATAACACTTTTATTTTCATGTCTTTAAATACCTCCGCGAAAATATATATGATTTAAAATCTATTTCAAAAAAGTCCTACAATGTTTTTGATATTATACCAATTGTACTCTTATTATTAAAGTATAGATTAACAGTGTCATCAGTAATAAAAATAATAGATTATAATTTTCTGTTTATTTTAAATATTTTCCTTCCAGTCCTTAAATTATATTCAAAATAAAAAATTCGTGTGCCAGTATTCAAATATTCAACCAGTGAGAGATGGCGTTGAACGCGATATGTCAAACTTGAGACAAAGGTTCACTTTCAGTTGGTCTTCTTACCATTGCTGTGCTTGAATTTCTTTTATTTTTTGTTGCCTTATAACGCCTTTTTAATTAATTTAAACAGGATGGTGACTGCGACACAAAACCATATGACTTTAACATGTAAAATCATATTTTAATAATTTCCTGTTTGCCTTATTTTTTTAGAGAAAAAAGCTTCAAGTAAATGTTGTAGAGCAGAAAATTCTACAGTCAAATCAATAAACAGAATCAATTTTGCATGCCTTATATCGCTAGAAATTAAATTGAAAATTAGCTTTAAAATTGGGATAGCATTGGAAATGAAACAAAATCAAACAAATGATTCTCGTTTTATCTGTCAGCAGAAAAATATTCCTTGTTTCATGAATTTATTTCCAGTTAAAATTGGAAGGAAGCCTAAACTATTACAAAATAATATTGTTATTCAAAAATTATGAGTTTGATATTAATTTTAAGATGGACTGTTTCGGTTTTCCATATTTTCTTTTCAAGAATATAAAGCATTGTGAAACAAACTATTGTTTCATGTTATGCTTCTTCATCGTTGATTGTTCTTAGTTCCTCTAGTGGTCTAGTGACTTAATGGTTTTATAGTCTTTGTTATAATTTTCTTCCGAAGAACTTTCTGCCATCGCTTGAGAACTCGACACTTGGGACCTTGCGAGATGAACTGAATATTGACAATAGATTGTCATAGTTTTGTTCAATGTTTAATGGAATATTGTACTTTATATCAATGACATGTTCTTTCATAAAAACATTGTTTAGAAAATAATGTTTAGATTCACTAGTTAATTGTTTCATTACAAACAGTAATCAATTATTTCCTACTTGACATGTTATTGTTATATAATATATGAGAAATGTTACAGTAAGTATAGGAAACGAAAAAACAAATGACCATGTCAACAATAAGAAAATTACTTTTTCTATACGACCATTAAAATAAAATTAAAATAAATATATCATTACGCCTTTTACCCATTCCTGAAGGTGGCACTCTGCCATAGCAGACATCGGTAAGTAATATATTTTTTCGCGTGAAGTGCGGTTACCAGCCGTCAAATCATGTCCCGCAATGATATTAGTGGAGGCGGAGCCACAATGGTAGTTTTAATGTGGTGAAAATTGTTTATCGGCTGTGGAAATCGAACCCGGGATTTTAAATATCTACACGCCGACTCGACAGCACTGAGCCACCTACTCCATTAAGTAATACATTCATATGTATATGTTTCTTGCTAGATAATGCTGTTCATTATTAACGGGTTGTGACTAATCAGATCGAGACTGCTATGACAACCCAGCGGCGGTCATGAGTAATAATTAATTATTGAAAACTACATCATGATTGCTGTAACATCACATTTAATAATTAGTATTTTCCTAAATGTCAACTAGTCGTAGAAAAAGTACAGTGTTAAATTACTCGCCTATAGCTCGGGCCGCAAACATTATTCTCATAAGTAATAGTATCATTACATGCTCGTTGAATAATATACTATAACTTCATAAGTTAACCACTAACAGTGTGTAAGCATAACCTATAAGTTATAATGGAATCTAATACGAATATACTAGAACGTAGTATTTTAAATTAATTTTATCTTTAGAAAATAAAGTAAATTTTAAGCGTGAAGTTATGGTTACCAGCCGTCAAATTATGGCCCCAAAGATGTTGGCAGT
This sequence comes from Pterostichus niger, assembly GCA_947425015.1. NCBI lineage: Eukaryota > Metazoa > Arthropoda > Insecta > Coleoptera > Carabidae > Pterostichus > Pterostichus niger. The sequence continues at coordinate 18,138,352 of OX380347.1, forward strand.
GGAGGAGCCACATGAGTAATGTTTTTAATGTGGAGTAAAGTTTGTAGGTTTAGGGAATCGAACTGTGGTTGTCAAATATTAACACAATATCAAGGTCACATCATGAACACTCTCCTCCACTGTAAACCAACCTTCAGTATACTATTGACGTAGTCGTGTGGAAGGCCGCAACGTCATGCCTGCTCTTAGTGACGTGAATAGTAAAAATAATGACGTCAGCAGGCACATAATCGATTTGGCACGCGAAATCCCACGTGGCTTCGCTACCACCAACTAGCACCAGCGTGCTTGTGCGAGAGCGTGTGCGCATGCTCGTCTAATGAAGCTATTGGCAAACTGAATCTGTAAATATTATAGCTCTTGAGCTTTGCTTTCTGCCCTAGCGCATCTTAGATGAAGATGTACTTGTGTAAGTTGCGTCAGACACGAAATGCTTAAAATGGATCGCCTGTCAAAGGATTATACCTAGTTTTTTTTGTTTAGTTAGATCTTTATACCGCAATTTGTTGCGAATATAGTTAAATGAAATAGGCTCTTCGTCGAGGAATTAATAAGTTGATTAGTTATTATGAAAAAAAAAACACTTTCGTAACTTCATTTAAAAACTGGCAAGATTAAAAAAAATTACTACTCACAAAAAAATAAATTATATGCTGTTTCCCATGTTTACAGAGCGTATTTCACAAATTCAAGATAAAAATTAAATAGCAAATACTATATCCTAAAAATACACTGGTAGTTTCAAAGGAAATTCCCTGGATGTTACGTTTTTTTTTTGTTTTATCTATTTAATATCTAGACAATTATTATTAAAATAATTTACATGTATATCGAGGATTAAATGGATGTAAATGAAGGTTCGTTAGGTGAATGTAAGATTCTGATTGATAAAAATGGTCTAATTAAGAAAGATTCAAGACATACCCATTTTGTAGCAAAATTGAGTTTTGCATTTAATTACATGGTTCCTTTTATAGAAAATGTAATTTATAACAATAATATTACATGTCAGTACTAAATTACTTTTAGAAATTCAAAGTGTTTTAAAAAAATGTGTTTTTGTAGAGTTTTCTTAAAAAATATATTTGGCATATCCCATTTTGAATGAACCTTTCTTAATTTAAAAGAAAGGAATAATATAAATGTGGATGAAAGGAAAATTGTGTGTCATGAGCAACGATAGAAATTTCAAGATCCACTTGATGAACTGTAACATTCAAATAGGAGTGGCATTTTTTATATTAATCATTAATCCATTCATATTATGCCCAACTGCAAACTGTCATAACCAGAAGATATAATCAAAACTCATGAATGATATATTAACTTTATTTCACAGTTTGTAAAAATTGCATAAAGTTATTCCGATTGCAAGAGTGCGACACGGAAACGGAACAGGAGTAGGTAAAGTTTATTGGAAAGTTTGTTTATGTTTTTTTTGTTTGAGTGCGAAATCTCGGATAGGAACAGATTCCCCAGATACCAAATCTGATACCTCAAAGTGGATAGTATGTAGGACGCAACGCGCTGTGAATGTTTCGGTCTTCGTCTTACATTTCAAGGAACGATGAAGATACTAAGTTGAATTGATTTTAGTCTGAACCAGTGTAGAATTGTAAGGATAAATCTAATTAGTGATTTCATTGTTCACAATTATAGCATAATCAATAAAATATAGATCTTGTATCTACAACAAAGCGTTAATCCATAACCACAAAAACAATCTACAGCTTTTCAGAGTTTTAGGATTTTCAAATTGTTTTGAAAAACTAAGCAAGCTAATTCGATATAAAATTGTTTTACTGTGTAGAATACTATTTCTATTTTACAGTTAATAATTAATATATTCATGTTTCGTCGCATCATTGTCCTGCTCAAAAATTTGAAATAATAAAATGTTTACAAGAAAAGAACAGACTTGAATAGATATTTTTTTATTGAATGGCTACGAAAAGTCAAATAGAAAAGTATTGGTACAGGATGAAGAAAATAATGCCTACCATTTTTGCACCTTTGCCATTTGTAGAAAAAGTGACAGATAAAATAAACTAAATATTAACAGGAGAGCAGCAATTACGGAAGAGTTCAAAATATATTGTACCTCTTCTGTTTTCTGGGATATATTGTATTCCTTGTGAATGCAGTTAAGTTTACATTTCACAAACGGAACGAACAATTTTGACAAGAATTGGAGAACATAAGCGTTCCATTTGACCGAATTAATAAATCTTCCGTTAAACAACATGCGTAATTTCAACAAAATTGAAACCAAGTCTAAATATATGAATGGTCGACAGGGATGTGCGTGTAGTCTACTGCAAGTAATCTACGCCATTTTCTACGTGTAAACAATGATGTAGTCTACGTCTTCATTTTTCATGTAAACAATGTAGACTATGTAGACAATGAAAACACCTGTGTTCATTTAAGTCAGATTAGAAATTTTATCCCTAGAACTAGGGAATTTTAAATGTTGTTAGAGATTTTTATTTTTATTCTAGGGATTACATGAAAAAAAATTAGTTGTGCAGGGCAAAACGTTCAAAATTTGTCAACTGGTTACTGTTAAAAATAGCGCCAAAGAAAACTCCGTCTGGTGAGATGGCGCGTTGATCGATTTAAAAAATTTGACAGTTCGCCCAAGACCCAAGACAGACATTCGTCTAGTAATGTATGAGCACTTGCTTTATTAGTTTTATTATATAAAGACCGATAATGACCCGAGCTCACGAATACGAATACATGTAATAGTTACAAAAGAATACATTTAGGTTATGTTGAATTTTACAACTGTCAAATTCATTATCTACATTGTGTACATTGTCTACGTCGCTAGAATTGTCGACGTATTGTCTACGTGTAGATGTAGACAATTAAAGATTACACGTAGATGCACATCTCTGATGGTCGATTGAAGCTATTGAAATTTACATGAATAAGAACAACATGAACAATTGTGATGGCTGTGAATGGAATGAAACTTGGTTAATGTTGATTAAAAAATTCATTTTTTGTTACTTATTCATAGATACATTTTGAAGATTTTATATTTTCCTGAGAAAGTGTATATTCACCGACTTATTAAATAAATTATTAGAGAACTTAAACTTTAATTTGTTTTAATTAGTTAATAATTATTTAGCAACATTAAAGATTAATTAGGTAGGTGGTGCAGTGGTACCACGTCGGTCTGTTGATTTCAGAACCCGGGTTCGATTCCTTCAGGCTAAAACTCTCCTCGTGGCTTCCTTTTTCTAACATCATTAGGGCCGTGATATGACGACTGGAAACCCCACTACACTAAGATCTAAGGCGTGATGATGTTTTTTCTTTATTTATTTTATGAAAGGTTAAGAAAAGTAACCACAATACCTTTTATGCTTGTTAAGATAAATTGGTGACCCTGCAATCAATATATTTCAACTTACAGAACTATTTCGTTGCTAGTATTTACTCATTTATCTAAAAATACCTTGGAATTATTTCATTGAAATATATATACAGTATATTTTTAGAACGGTGCTTATTTTAAGTTATTTATGAGTAAGTGATGACAGCAAATTCCTATTTCATGTATCTCCTGCATCTTTACCTGCCATTAGCATTCAATTAATTATAAAATGAAGAATTTCTGAGACAGGATAATTCCTTGACAAATAATGTGATATGTAGACAATATTCTAAGATGTCGTCAAAACATCCAACACACCAAATATCCAAGACACCATATCGAGTCTACTAACTCATTTTTGTTATTTTTATAAATGTTTTTTATAAAATCTTTAACCAATGCCGGGCACAAATTTCCCACAGTAAATGTTGAAAGTGTTTTTCATATGCATTAAGGTATATCTAATCACGGTTTTTCATATTTATGGGTTAGTTAAATATTAATAGTATATTATGTAACCATATGAGTAATTTTAGTGTGGTAAAATTGTATTTCTACTCCCGTTATTAAAATGTCATTTAACGTACTGATTTCCATGGCGCTAAATAACATCTTAATCTGATGTTGACTGTGGCTTCGACATATTAAATACGGAGTGAAGTTAGCTTAACTTAACTTTACTTTTCAAATAAAACACCTCACTTTTTCGGATTCCAAATTCACAACTTGTTCTAACGTGGCACTGATTGTTTCAACGAATCAGGCCATCAGATTTATTATTTCAAATACATGTATCGTCATCAGTTGCTGCTATAAAAATTCATTCACCGTAGTTTTTTGATCATACCTCGTATTTGCTAATCATTTCTTGGTACCGAAATTAATGATGTAATCACATTTAAAAGAAACTATACTTAAAAATTACAGGTCAATATTTTACCTATTATTATAAAAATATCTTATACAAAATTGAAAGAAAATTATTCTTACAACTACAGGTAAAATTGAATTTTGTGTGAAACAAATTCCAATTTCCAATATAGAAAATCAATGCAAACACAAACAAGCGAAAAATCCTGACGCAAGTACAAGTCAGAGTAAAAGGTTGTGGACGCAAAATAGGATAAGCAAATAGCCTCGGGTACCCCACGAGTAGTGCATAGCGGATAGCTGATAGCGGATAGCTCGCACAAACACACACGCACCCCATAAGGAAGGATAGGAACCTATCCCACCCTTCAGCCAGCCAATATGTAGTGCGGCTTACTCCTTGTTCACACTGACAGCTCGTTTTGTCTGGCAAGATTCGACCCTATTGCGTAACCAGAGAAGAGAGAATTTAGATGTTTAAACACCCTCCCTTTAGTCTTATATTCATTTTTTTAATTTCTATCTAGTAGATATACAGAGTGTTTTAAGAGAGGTCAGTGGAATTGAATCGGCCTGTGAATTTATGTACTCGGGTTCAATTCCCACAACCAAAAAACAATTTTCATCACACTACCCCTGTGGCTTCCCCTTTATTAACATCTTTGGGGGCCGTGATTTGATAGCTGGTAACCGCATTTCACGTAAAGAAATATATCACTTACCGACATCAGCTAAGGCTGAATGCCACACCCAGTAATGGGTAAAAGGCATTATATAATATATGTTTAATTTTGTTTTCATCTACTATTTGTAACTAATTTTTGTTTTTGTATTCAAGAAAAGTTGATTTTTTTACTTTACTAAAACAGATATGAAAATGCGCTTAACGAGATTAATTCAATCATATTTATCCATTTATTCATAGGTCATCCACGCAATCCTTCATCCAATATATGCGTCACATGCCTAAACCATCTCAATTGAATTATTCTCAATCTCCCACACATCATACATCATTATATTCCGATCACGATCTCTTCTAGTATATCCCCACACACCCCGCAAATACCTCATCGCCACAGCAGTAACACACCATTCGAGCATCTCTTCTCTTCACATTTTAACAAAAGATTCTCAAAGCACCCAATACCTTGCTTCCCACAGATAGTCTTCTTTCAATCTCTCGATCAATGTTATGTCGTGTTTTAAATCCTCAAGTGTTTCGACAAGACGTTATTCGAAGTTCCCTAATGAATATCGGAAAAGTGAAAGTCTCAACCAGCAGGTGACGAAACTGAACAATGTACTCAGAGCAACCCTGCTGTCGGCAATTTTGCACAGACCGTAGTGACGTTGTGACGGTAAATGAAGCAATAAACCCGGTAATGCCGCGCAATTTTTCCACTTTAAGTTCTTTTGGTGGCGAATCCCTTTAGACCTTTACGTCGTCGCCAGCGTCTACGCTCTGACGTTGTCTGTGTCCGTGTGTCAGTCTACTTACGCAACGCCGATAAGATTTTGCATGTACGTTACGAGCTATACGAAGTCCCTCGTGCGTGACATCGAAGAATATAATGATTTTAGAATCGACTAGGCATTGAATGGACGTTTTTTAAGTTTGAGATAAGTTTTTTGTGACGGTTAGTTTGTTAAATGTCGTGTTTTGAGGTTAGGATTGGTAAAATTGACGTTATTCGAAAATATAATCTACACAATACTATGTAATACACATTTTCAATCTTCACCGACTCGAAAAAAGGTCTTTGTTGACCCTAGATCAGGCATGGCCAAACTTTTTCATAGGCGGGCCACACTTTGCAAAATTACTACATATAGTAAAGAAAATGTTCAATTTTTTTTTTCGATATATTGTATTAAATTTTGGACGAAATATAAAAACAAAAAATTTCAGAGCCAAAAACTACATCTAATGAGCTTATTATAATTATTATTAACAATAGAAATTCAAATGTTTATTCTGCATCATAATACAATAATAAATATAAAATTTACAAAAATATATTAATATTACATCCAATTAAATTATACACCTGATTCATTAATTATGAAACATACGTCCTCTTTTCTAACAACGAGTCTAATAAGATAAGAGAGGAAGGGAGCAACATCTTACACTTTTTTTAAATACCTGCTATATTAATACTAACAATGCGTGTTTCTTACCCTTAGTAAAATAACGCTGCATTGCAGACTGACCTTTACATATGCTACATGCTGAAAATGCATGCATTCAAGTCGTTTTTATACCCGGATTTTATTGTACATCCATAAAAAAAGATTGAAATTTTTAGTCTAATTTATAACCAACCCTATATGACAGTAAAGTTTATAGTTTAACAATAAAATAAATGTTTATAGTTTCGACTTTGGAAATTGCATATTACAGTTGCGGTATTTTCTGACATTTCTAACTTTACGAACGTAATTAAACTATTCGTGGCCATTTCATTATTAATAATTGTTATATTTATCACAATAAATATTGATGATCTATCATATACTATTACCAATTCTATTTTAAATTTCTTGATTTAATAAAATAGTTCCGTATTATATTTTATATGTATTTTTTTTATTTCTATGATTTACTTATTCTTTCGTACTCAACTAAATTAAATAAGAAATATCCTTTTATATATGTCTACTTATTTATGTTACATAGGAGATACGAATAAAGAAGTATCTAAATCAATATTTAATTATTCATCTGCACCTACTAACAATTTAAATTTGTATGTAGTAAAAACAAGAATTGATGTCACTTTACATTATTTACTAACAGAGATAGGAGAAGGAAATTCAGCTGTTCAAAAAAGACAGAAAATATGTAATACTTAATCATATTATTGGCAATGAGAAGTATTATCCCATATTTAATTCGTAAAGTCATGTCTCACACCAACCAAAAACACCATCAACACTCGTCAACATTAGAATGAACCAAACCAAATATTTTTTTCGCTTGCAAAACAACAACTGAACATTCCGACAATCACGCATACGCTCTACACACGGTATGCCGAAGCGTTATTTTACATGTCTGTTCAACAACATTGAGCTCGGCATAGAGTTTACCTGGACTAAACAAACAATATCCGTTCGCGTTCGATAGAATCCGTTCAACGTTCATTGCTCGTCGCCGTTGGTCGTGTTCCGTAGTTTCATGCTCTTTTGTTGAATGCCCATGTTATTTGGATTGCTTCTTACAAACAATGAAAGAATAAGGAGAGGTCAGGAACGTTTTCAAGTCTAGACAAAATAGGAAAATGCTCTAGAGTCTACAAATTTCGAAGCCTATAATTTAGAATCTTATTCAAGTACTGTTTTAGATATTGTTTTTTTCATTTGTGCAAACTTCAAATTTTGAATCAAAAAATTTCCTAATATAAATTAAAACCTCCAACTCGGGACCTATTAAAACCTAGATTCTTATCTACTTCCGGAACACTTGCTGAAGGCTCACAAAATTCTTCTCCTGTAAATCTACAACTTCTTACATGTATAACAATTGATCAATATTTTATTGGCTATGGCACACTGCAAACGAAAAAGTTGTTTGACAAAAATTATTTTATTATATTGTTAAATTAAAATTGTTGTGGCCATATAACTAATACATGTTTTATATTTAATTTCTAAGTAGCATCCAAATAACTCCCTTTAATGTCTTTAGGACCCCTTAAGGAATTGTGACCAATACTTTGAAAAACGTTGGCCTTAAAGACTTCACAGCTCAACCAGGACTCCATTTTTTGCAAATCAACAAATAATAATTTAAAAACTCTCGCGAAAAGTGTTTCATGACCACTTGCTCTGAAGGATTTCGCAGGTTCTCTTCACCCAAGTAGACAAATAGCAAACTCCTTCTTCTGCAAATTTAAAAATAGTATTTTTGGAGGCAATTCAAAAATTGTTTCCTGGCCATTTGCTCTAAAGAACTGTGCAGTTTCCTATCACCCAACCAGAAAAATTGCAAACTTCTTCTGCAAATTTGCAAATAGCGTTCTGCAGGCAATTCGAAAATTGTTTCCTAGCCACTTGCTCTGAAGTAGTCGACAGTTTGCTATCACCCAACCAGGACAACAACGACGCAACGAGCTTCAATATTGCGTCGTCGCGTCACGTCACGTCAGGTGACGTCAGCGTCAGTGCGAGCGCCACTCTGCCACTCCACGTTCGCGCTGATATTGTTTGCCTTTACCTCACCCATCACATCAGCAGCAGCAGCCCATCAGCAAGCAACGGCAACGGCACAGGCATTGGATGTTGGCAGGAGATTGAGTGCAAGTTGTTTCGATTTTGGAATTTGGGGTGCAAGAATTTCTGTTGGCTAATTTTACGAACGGTGAATTTGATAGATGTAAAATTGTAAATTAATTGTTATTATTTCAAACTCTACAGAACTAAGAAAATAATTTCACGTTTAATGTTTAATTACATTAGATATCTATACCTAGGCATTATTAATAATGTATTATATTCGTAGTCCAGTCGAAAAACCGAAGTAAAACTTGCGTTTATTAATTAACAAGCAAGAGGTTTTGCATTTGAATCTCGCTGACTTTTTCTTAACTAAAAATATTCATAAAAAATATAAAATAAACACTTGGCTAAGTCTCACAAACTTCAGCCTCCAACTCCCCATATGAGGGCATCGTCAGAGACTAGTCATCACAGTCAGTAACCATAGACGCGTTTCGCTCTTATTAAAGCTCATCAGTATGGTATAACCCATTTCTTCACCTAGAACGTTCACGTGAAGAAGCTGCGTGACGAAGTACTATGCTAGCAGAGAATAAGATCTCTAACAAACGGTAAGATGACATGACCAGTTCTGTGGAACAGGCCATGCCATCTACCGAAAAAAGGAAAAGCTACGCAATAGCAATTTAAATAACAACAAATACAAAAATAATTGTCATCCATATACTTGGTGAAACTAGGTTTAATAAAAAATAAAACATAAACACTTGGCTAAGTCTCACAAAATTCAGCCTTCAAGTCACCATATGAGAGCATCGTCAGAGGCTGGCCAGCACAGTTTTTTTTTTAAACCTAGTTTTACCAAGTGTATGGATGACAATCAATTTTGTCTTTGTTGTTAAAAATATTCAACTTTGTAGGTATGAGTGGTTCGGATTTTACTACAAACTACTGTAATTGGGATTTAGTTCCTTTTGTGTAGATTTTAATTATTATTATAAATGTGGTTGTACTTGCACAAAGTTAGTGTTTACGTATAATTTTTATTTCCAATTGACATGTTAAAACAGTAAGCTTTTGTTAAATGAACTTATTTTGACTATAAGCAAAATAACATATTCACTTTGGTCTGAAACCTTTGTTGGAAATCATATTTAGTAACCTAATTAAATGCGACCAAAAAGGAAATTATTTAATTTGAAATTTAATTGTATTGGCTTTGAAATAATAATCTTTGTAAGGCTTGTGGTACTTCTAATTGTTTTGCTAGAAAATGCTTCGATCAAATAACAGAATCCAAGTGAATCACAAAGAGAAAATTTGGAATCTAATTGATATCTGGAAATTTCTGGAAATACATGTTGTTTTACCTTTAGGCAATAAATACAATTTATTATTGGGTTCATATAATACATATATTATATAACCTTCACTGAATATTTATTCGTTTGATTCATCCTGCTATTAATCTTCATATCACTTCGTTTATTCCAAGCTCTTCTCATTTTTCATTCACGTAACAAACCTTCAATCAAATTCATCCATCTATTCTAAAGTTTCATGCAATCTTTCACCAACATACAACTATTTCACCAGTCTTATTTTACATAACTAAACTAATCTACACTAACTCACATCCATTATCCTAACAACATTCTTCTCAATCTCACACTCATTATACACCAACGTATTCTGGGCACGATCTCGTTGTCTGAAAATATCTTATTTTGTATTTTTTTTTAAATTTTCTAAACGGTATCAAGTTCTTTTCTCTGTCTTGAGGATATCAATTTCTACTATCTATGGCAAGAGGTTGTTAACTACCCTACTAATCCTGAGCTGTAATTGGAATTAAGTTCTTGTTGTATCTGGACCAAGACTTTTTTTAACGAAAAAATTATATTTGCACTAGAATGATGAATTGACAATAAATATATTAATTGATTTTGTAAGTTCCATCAACAATGTTATGAAATAAATTCGCAAATAAATGATTTATACAATGTCTATTAACTATTAACGTAAAGTTTACGTAACATATTACAAATTAAATCAATAGAGAGCAATATTATTGTTTAAATTCTATCTAAAATATTGTGGCATAGAATTATTGAACCATATTATAACATCTTTGGGCGTCTTACAAATTTAATAATGTAGATTGCAGAATATTAAACATACGCAAATTGATAAATTTAGTACAAGGAATTTGTATGGAATTTAACTTTATTAATTTTATTACTAATAAAGAAGAATGGAAAAAGATAGTAAAAAAAATAAGTTCAAGATAAGAAGGAAAAACCAAACAAGACTAGCAACCTTGTTCTTTTCTCTGTTACTTAACACCATTGGACTACCTGTGGTGCCCTATGTTGCTTAAGGAAAATAATAACCAGCTTTAATAGTACCAGTAGCATTATGTCCTACTATACCAAAGAGTAATAAATAATAATTTCATTGTAATATATTAATCCATGCTTCTACCTATTCATTAGTGATATGAAAGCAAATGTAAATTTAGCTCATTTGAATAATACAAGACAATAAAATTAATTGGTCCGCATTCTTAGTTGCAGAATGTTTGACAATATGTCTAGGCGAGGCAATACAGAATTAATTTTTTGCTTGTACCACTAAACTTAATACAAAATAAAACTTTACTGACCTTAATATGAATAATAATAACGTGCTCTGTACCTGAAAAAGAATAAAAAATTAGTTAAACATTTATAGCAATAAGAATTCAAAAATATTATTAGAATTATCAATTAATAATAATTTAAAATTTAAACAAAAAAAAAAAATAAAAAGAATTATGTGTTGGTCGTCATATTCCCTTTTTTAAAACTATTAATAAAGGCTAAATTGCTGAAAAATCATAGAGAAATTTCTTTCTGAATCAATTATACAGGATGGTGACCGCAACACCGAAACATGTAAAATCATATTTTTATAATTTACTGCTTCCCTTCTTATTTTAGAGAAAAAAGCTTCAAATAAATGTTATAGAGCATAAGATTCTATATTAAAATCAATTTTCAACATTAATTTCTGCCGTTAAAAAGCAAAAATCAATTCTGTTTAATTAATTTTAATGTATAATTTTATGCTCTATGCGTTTACCATCCGTCAAATCACGACCCTCAAAGACATTAGTGGTGGAGGATCCACAGAGGTAATTTTAATGTGGTGAAAATATCACTGCAATTAAATATTTCAAAGGAATATTCAATTTGAATTCGAACTCATTATTTTTCTAGGTGAAATATTACTGACTATTTGGCTCAGTTCTTAACTAATAATAGAGTAAATAGTTAAATAACTTGAGTCGTTGAATATTTAAGTAAAGTGTGTTTAAATTTACAGCGAGTTTTTAAGTTTTTGGTAGAACAAAGAATGAACTTGAGAATAGAAAAAGAGAGAAAATAAACAACCATCTTCGACAAATGAACTGAAACTCAAATAATTTAAACTATCGGATTTCAAGGTAAGATTTGTTTGGTTAGTGGCACTTGGCGTGCTTGTCTACTTGTCTCTTGGGTTTCGTTTCCTTTTCAGGGCCGTACTTCAAAATATCCTTCACAAAGTGCTTATGCCGTGGTTTTCCCAAGAATATTTACAAGTCTACTTCCCCACCTTTTTTCATATGAGTAGTTATATTTTTCCCTCTACATTAGAAGGAAATAGGAATCATTATAAAATTATTAAATGAAAATGAAAATTAAGTACATTCAATTAATTATTTACATAAAGAAAGTTTCACTTTTCACCATTTATTTAAAATAGTAAATAGCTATTTGTATAACGTAGAAGTGAATGACACTTTACTTCAGAAGTACATATACATACAATTTTTTCTACTATACTATTTTCATTTTAAACTGGAGGGATCGGCATAAAACGATTAAATGCACCGCAATTACGTTTACAAAGGAACTCAAAATATGACCCGTTATAACTGGTTTCATAAGGTTCGCACAGGGTTGTACGGCCCCATTCGCCGATATTTTTAAATGGTTAATCATAAGAAAAAACAAGAATCATTTTAGGCTGAATACGACCCTTAAAAAATTACCAGTTGTGACCATCGTTAAGCGATTTGTGGTAGCCGCACTAATAGATTTCATTGTAGTTATATGGGACAGGGACGTTTAATCGTTTTATGCCGATCCCTAAGTTTAAAATGAAAATAGTATACCATTCTTTCATTTCATTTAAGTAAATATTTAAAAATTATTACGATATATAGATAAATAAATATCTAAAACTATGCTGACTGTTGCTATGAAACAACCACAAATAATGGAGGAAAACAATTACTTTCCGTCCGCTAGGACAGAATTGCCCACTTTCGACCCGCACATAAAGAAAAAAAAGTTTACTTTCGTTTCATTTTCCGGAAAAGGTACTAAAACATATTTTAATCAGGGTTCGTAAATATCATGATATTTATAATAAATATCAAAATATCTGATATATAGGATATATAGCAGATAAATATCACTTTTTGGATATTTATTATTTAATTTTAGTTTTTGTACACATTTATTATCACAATAGGAAATACAAAATAAATTATTACTCCTAAATAAAAAATTAACATAGGTAATGAAAAAAAGTAAATATACATTGAATGGATACACAAATATTATATAGTACTAAGAATAGTAAGAATATTTAAATAATCCTATATCCTAAATAGGGGCAAATCATCATCTTCTGATGAACTTCCTGAACATAACGTTGCAGATAGACTCACTTGGCCAAATCCAATCTAAATTAGTTTTTTTTTGTAGTTTCTTTTTGGTTTAAATATTTAAACATAAAAACTAATTTACCGGCTTTGGCGTTACCGAGACGATTACGTAATTGAGATTGGACAATGCCAAAAGTGGAGAAATATCGTTCCAGCCCTGCTGTGGCTGTTACAGCAGTGTGTAACTGTTCACATAGTTCAATAAATGTACTTTTATTTGGCCACTCTGACTCATTGATAGTTTTGTATTTGTATTTCTAAAATGAGTACCAAATAAAAATTTTGGAAATGGTTCAGACTTTGCTGTTAATGACATCACAAATGGCACACAATTTGGATTTATGTCGTTGATGTGAAGTTAGTCAAAAGCTAGTAAAGTAAGAATTATCTTTAGAATATAATTTTAACAGAATTAATGAAAGTAATAATACTGTATTTATTATAGACTATTTGATATTTTTATATAATGGATATATATCTTCGAACCCTGTTTATAAGTTAACTGAAGCACGAGAAAATTAATGCCGTTGACCGCGTTTTCATATCACATTTAGTTTTCGAGATATAGCCTCGGAAAAGAAGAAAAACTGAAAAATTCGAAAAATTTCACTTTTCCGGAGGCCATATCTCAAAAACTAAACAAGATATAGAAATGCGCTCAACGGCGTTGAATTCCCCGTGTCCGAATTGACTTGTAAGCAAATTTTCATACAATTTTATGCAATTTAATATTTTTAATTATTTTCTAAGGGGTACCCCTTTGGTTTTTTCAGATTTTAATTCAATTTTACCAAAAATCCTTAATCGTAGGATTATTAAAACGAAAATTTACATACATATGTATTTTGACCCACTGAATCCAGTGGTGCAATCTTCTAATGCATATGACTTCTGGTTTTCGAGAAAATGTTAAAAAACCGCTTTTTGCGATTTTTTTGGCGGAAAATTGAAAAAAAATAAAAATCGCTGAAACTATGTTTATAAGTTAACTGAAGCACGAGAAAATTAATGCCGTTGACCGCGTTTTCATATCACATTTAGTTTTCGAGATATAGCTTCGGAAAAGTAGAAAAACTGAAAAATTCGATAAACTTCACTTCTCCGGAGGCTATATCTCAAAAACTATTTGATATTTTTATATAATGGATATATATCATTGCAAAAATATGACGATATATATCAAAATAAATATCATGATATATATCGATCGATATATATATTCGAACCCTGATTTTAATATATGTTTTCAATTTAATAAATTGTTACAAACACATGCATATGGTTGAGAACTTCTGATATAAATAATATTGAAGAAGAATTGAAAAATGAAAAGATAGTTTTAAGTTCCTTTGTGGCGAGTAAAAATATTGTATACTTTTTTTCAATCCTTGGATGACTAACAAAATGAATTGAATACGTTGCTATAAATTTAATTATCATTTTAATAAAGCATTAAAACAAAGTTTAAGTGGGCCGGTGTTAGCAAAGTGCCTAGAAGTCCTGCCCATTCATTTAACTGTAGTTCTTGCTTCAATTTCAAGCTTTAAGTCTCTTATAGCTTTTTTAATTTCATATCTGATATAATTATTTTAATTATCAGAATGACAAATTTAATATGAAGAGATCATTATTTTAATTTAACATAAATAAACCCAGAAGACAAAATTACAGAAAGAGTTAAAAAAGACCTTGATTTTTCAGCTCAATAAAATAAAAAGATTACAAAAAAGAAGCCTCAAAAGATACAAAGAAGTAGTCAAGGTCCCAGTTGTTATAGATAACATCGAAGAGACAATAAAGAAAGTACAAAATGTAAAAATCATATTCCTCAGAAAGATAAATTGAAAGACCAAACTAGATAAAATATTCAATAAAATAGACAGCAGAAAATTAAATACGAAGATAGGTAACGATAATTTTAAGGAAGGGTAATTACGATGTGGAGGAGACACAAAATGGAAGAAAATCTTACACCAAAATATGTTTATGAAACCAGACCAGGAGAGAAGAAATTAAGGAGGTCAACCAATAAAGATGTAGAAAAAAGAAGTACAAGATGCAATGATTCAGTTCAGTACAAAACGTTGATGAAAGACAGAACAATTTTGGAAATAAATCGGAATATAAAAAGGCATAAAGATTAAGTAGCATACGTTATTTTATGAAAAAAGTACAAACTTTGTTTTAAAGAACACATTAAGCCTAACACAAACACAAATCATTAACTCCAATTACTATCTATTACATAAATGTTTAATACAATAACAGGTTTCAAAAGTTATAACTAAACATCAAAAGTTACTTATTAAAAGTTTCAAAACACATACAAGAACTAATAATTCACATATTTAAAAATAATTTTTAAAAACTTATTGGTTTCAAACGCTGCAACAATTTGTAACCTCTATTGTCATTAAAAAGAAACCAAACAATTTTACTCGTACATTTCACATTTAATTGTTACTTTTTATCAAAATATTATTAATGACACATTTTTATATTAAAATTACTTATAATAGCTTAATTTAGTTGTCATTTTATATTCTTTATACATTTTTACATTGAAAAAACAATTTTGAATAACGATTAGTGTGAGTATCTGATGATTTACTATATTTTTTCATATTTACTTTTCCCATAATTGTAATAAAATTACTTTAAATTGAGCAAATAGCAATGCTGTAGATTTGAGCATCTTTTCCTAAATATATAAGTAATGCTAAACTTAGTCCGCAGATAATCATTCTTAATCGATGTTTGTACTAGCGATTGGGTTTTCGTAGTAATTCGTCTTAGTACCAAAACGTAATAAAAAAATTAATGTATTGAGATTTGCTAATGATATTTTTATTTAGTTTGCTGTAAATTGTGAAGAAACAGTCAAATTAAGTAATTTTTCCATGTTAAGGACCAGTCATAATGTCTCTAAATAATTTGTTTATTATTGTGGAATGAATGTAATTGTTTTTGTCAAAATTAGTTCTCGTTAATAAATATTTTTACAAATTACATAGTTTTATATATTAAAGTTAAATTAATGAAACAAAAAAAAATTATACAGCTTTAGATTAATCAAGAAAGAACTCCTTATATAAATATAGCAGAGTATTCACGATATAGTTCTGGTAGAGGGCCACAATGATACACATCATTACTACAAACGTTCTAAACTCCATGATTATTTCACGAAGTTCACGGAATTTGTATTTGGAAAAGTTTTAGCAAATGGCTGAAACAAAATAAATAGTTTCAGTTTGATTCTAAATCAAAATAAAATTATACTTACATTAATACTTAAAAACTACGAATAACGTCAATTTGTCAACTCAAAAGTATAAATAGACTTTGCCGAAAGAAACAAGTCAAGAAATTTGTACAACATGTAACTTCTATCAATGCTTGAAAAGCTTCTCAAATTCTTATTAATTTTAAATCAAATGAAATAACAATAACTCTGAAATAAAAAAAAAAACCATAATAACAAGTCAATAAACACAACATATATGTTTGTTAAAATTACCTTGGCAATCAACTGCAAGTAATGAAAAACAAGTCAAAACTTTTGGAAATTATTGTTATTAGACTATCCCATAAAGTATTTAACGTATTCGATCATCACAGAGAAGAACCAAATAATACAGCAGACTGCAAACGCAAGAAGTCTACAAAATAGTACCAAAACTATTTCAAAAACTTCACCAACAGCCATTAATGTGTGTTGAAGCAAAAATGACAATACTTGTTATGGAGGATTAGGTTATGATACATTAGTTATCAAATGTACCGACTGTTACACCACAATCGCATGACGTAAGTCCCCTTTCACCATTATAATTGGTGGATTGGAAGCAGCATGTCATAATAGCGCGAATTAACGTCGTTTCAAATATTTTGCTTAACCAGATGAGTCTACCAATGTATGCAGATTAGCTTTGTAGGCTTGTTTGAAGAGGGATTAAACAAGCTTGGATTAGGAGATTTTTGTTGCATAAGATGTATTATGACATAACGTAGCTTTTGGAATTGATTTATACAAGTTTTTTTTTTTATATTTAGATAAAATACAAAGTTTGCTTTTGTACTTCCGCAATTGATTGATATTGGCCTCTATAATATGAGTGCCAAAATATGTATTGGCCATAGTCTGTACGTAATAAATGAATACTAACGACTATAACGACTGCATTATTTATTAAGAAACGCTCATACACAAAATAATCATAAAAATTTATATTACTATTTATTATTCTGTATTAGCTAATAAAATTATTGTTTTGAAATCTTTGGGATCAGATAAATATATTTTTGCTAAATAAGCAAAGTGACAAGTAAGTATAAAGTATTAATATCAGTTTGTTAGAAATTCAAGATAACACAGAATTCAAAGCTATAATATAGAATCTAGAACACATAAAAAGTTAACGTCAACGCTTGCCTTTTCGGCTATTCGGACATGAATTGAAATGAGCGTGAAGGGTGTCAAATTAGATTTCGGCGAAAATAGGTTAGACTCCCCGTTCTTGTATTGTGAGGTTATGTTCAGTTTGAATGTATTAATTTTTTAGATGGAATACATTTCAGAAAGTTATTCGACTTTTCCTCAGTTCACTTGCGTCTTCCAGTCTTTTATGACGATTTTCGTTGTTTAGAATCTCGACTGAAAAGTTATTTTATGCAAATCTTATTATTCTTCGCTGTATAACTAACCTTATTTTTCCACAATTTTCATTCTTATGATAAAATATAAAATATACTGACTCCTCCAATATTTGATAATACTTACTAAGAAAACTCATAAACTTCAGATATATTTTCTGCATTCTTTTCTTAGTATTAGTATTTACCATTTTAACATAAATATTTGTTTTTTATAAATTAAATATTACAACTTTCTTGAAAATAGATTCATACTAAATATTTTACATTTACCATATCAAGTAGGTAATTTAAAGATGACCATCTAGTACTTTACTAAAATATGTTGCTATTTGTCAAACGTTTCTGAATTATTTTATAAAAATATTTATCTCTACATTTACTGTAAAAGTCTGTTATTTATTCAGCTTATATTTAAGCGATTGGGATTAATTTTCAATTGTATTTATATACAATTGGCGAGACCGGCACACAATTTTCAACACAATAATACTACCCATGTGGCTTTACTAACATCTGGGTTCCGTGATTTGACGGCTGGTAACCGTACTTCACGCGAAGAAATATATCACTTATCGAGATCTGCTACGGCAGAGTGCCACACCCAGTAACAGGTAAAAAGCGTGATGATCTATTTATTTTATTTATCTATAGAAAAATAATGATATTACATGTAGAACAATCAGTTGAAATTATAATTATTTTCTTTAATTTGAGACCAATGACATTATCGCAATGGAACTTATTTATGTGAAATAGGTGTAATATATTTAAGTTATAATAAAATGAACAACGGTTGCAAAAACTTTTTCTTTTGAAGATTTTTGAAAACTGTGCATCCACAAACGAAAATCATTATGATGAAAAGTTATTCGTTTCATTTAATATCAAATTTTAACTTTTAATTGAGTAATTTCACATCTACGCTTACTTATAATTTACAGCGAAGAGGACCCGTTTTCTCGGTTTTCAAACCGGCAGCGACAAACCGGTTCACTTCGTAGCGAAACGAGTAAACCGTTTTACTCCACGGAAACGGGAAAGCGAGCGCGTGGGCGGGGAAAACGGAAACGACATCAAGCTTGGAAGAATCCGGACACTTCTCAGTGCTGTAGAACACAAGAGAATTTTTAATATCGTCCGTGACTGGTCACGAAAGAGACTGTCAAGGACCGGCACTTATCAGAACCGTACTCTTCGCTTTTGATGGTTATTTGACGTGAAGTGTCGAATTTAGATGCTGAGGATTTCAAATCCAATTTATTAGTTTATGAAAGGAAAATTTATTTTTGATACGAGATTTCGATGTTTTTAATTCTCCATTTAAAATGTTAAACACTTTAAATATAACAATTAGTTCGATTTGTAATTTGTAAACCGAGAAATGCATATTTACAAAAACGGAGAATTCCATAATATTTACTAGTGAAAAATATATGTAAGTATTTATGTGTCGAAAATTGGCTATTACTCGTTTATTGAGAGTTAATTGAGAAGAATTATAAACTACGACTATTTTTTGTAACAATAGTTATTTGTTCAATTAGAGAGAAATGCCATTATTTTTCCCACTGGAGTTCAAAGTTTGTCTTTCGAACTACTTTTTTTTTCTCTCTAGAGAGCGAAAACTAATTTTCCTGTCCATTTCGCGAGAAGAAACTTGAGTGTTGGTGAGACAAAAATTGGTTAATGCTCGTCTATTAAGAGTTAAATGGAAAAAAATATATATTTCTTACAACAATAGTTATTTCTTAAACTAGAGAGGAAAGCGATTATTTTTCCACTGTAGTTCAAAATTTGTCTTTTGAAAGAGAGTGGAAAAAGCGAGACAATTTATATTTCAGTACATGCTTCAAAATAAATTTATTTGAATCAAATAAATAAAATATTATCTTTATTTATTTCTTTAAATAATACCCTAGAGAGAGAAAATTAATATCGGGAGAAAAAACTTGAGTTCTCTGCATGTCGTTAATTTTATTATTATAATTTAATATCATACGGCGAAAATTCTTTAAAAACTTTATTCATTTTTCAGTTTAAATTCTGTTGAACAATCAATTAACTGATCACAACATTTAATAACAGACTTTTTCTTCTTTTCAATTTCTGTCGTTCTTATAAAAACCACAACAACAAAAAATATTGTACGAATTAAATTCTCCATCCTCCTCATAATATCTTAAATTAACCAGCGCTAGACAATATTCAGAAAATCCTCTAGAATGCCTGACCAATATATAACGGTCGATAGCCACGTATGCCTCTGCGATAGATTGCCAGTGGCAGCGGTCACCAGCAAAAGCAGAAGTCTGTATCTGCAGTTGTAGCGGTAGAATTGTGGATCCAAAACAAAGATATCAAATAGCGCTCGCGTTCATCAAAAAAGAGAAAAGTTAATCCGAAAATTCTATATTGGATATTTTCTGCAGCTTAGTGTTAGTACAATGGACCAGAGATACGCAATTTGTTAAAAAGAACCAACGATCAAATACTAATATGAAACAAATATTTCTTTGTTACTTTCCACAACAGGAACTGAATCCTAATTAAAGTAACTTGTAGTGACATCTCAACCAATATTGAGATTTGAACGCACGGTCCTTTGCTTATCAATTTCTTATCAAACCAAAGTGATTATAGAATCAAATTGTTGTTGATAATATCTTAATTAATTATACTAGTTTCCTCCATATAAGCTCATTTATTCATCACATTCGGAATATTTCATCACGCAATAAACCTTTCATCACACCCATCCATTCGCTCCTATATGCCAGTTTTATTAATTTTTCTCTTATGCTCACTTCTTTTTTGTTATTCTTGTCTTGTTCTTGTAGAAAATGCAATACAAGAATTACAAGAAAGGCAAGATTTTCTCAAATTGAAGTTAACCATATCTTAATTAATTATAACAGTACGAGAAAATGTCTACTAATCATTTCTAATTATATTTTAAAATCTCGTCTCGCGTTTTTAGTGGAACCTTGATTAATTAATTTAAATTACAGGATAGGTAGCTCAATAGTATCGTTTGTAGATTTAAGACTCCAAGCTGGATTCCCACAGCCGACAAACTTTAAAATAACATTAAAAAGACCCTAGTGGCTCTCTCATTACTAACATATTTAAGTGCCTTGATTTACCGGTTCGTAACCGCACCTCACATGTAAAATACATCACCTAACGAGATCTGCTACGGCAGAATGCCACAACCAGTGATGATATATTTATTTAATTTTGTTTATCCTCTACATTTGACCCAATAATTGCCAATTTAAAAGTACTTTTGCCCATAATACATCAATTTACAGTATGGAACTAAAATGGTAAGAGAAATTATGCGTCGACTCGTAGAAACATAATCCGTTGTCGATAGACGTCACACCATACTAGCAATGAGGAAGGAGAAACAGGAGAGAGAACAGGAACCAATAGGATTAGTCGATGTTGCGCTTTTTCGAAACTAACTGATGTGGAATTTCCGTTCGTAATGTGATTGCTTCTCGGCAAACGATGCTTACGAAATTTGTAACTGGAATACTTGGATGATGTAGTTTTATTTTAAATACTAACGTATCTAATAAATAAAAATCACGTAGATATTTGATAATCAAATAACTAGATCGGAGTTTAGTTTGCAAATGTAGGCAGTCAACGCCTAGTGGATACAACTTGCGTTTATTGAAGTAAAAGTTCATGAGGTCAAACCTCGCTGAGTTAAACTTATGTCATAAACATATGATTGTATCGGAATAAACTGAATACCCTCCTGCACTGTAATGAAAATTAAGTTCCTGTTGTACAGACATAAAACTCTCGCTATATACCTTTAAGTGGGGTAAAATATCTACTCATCAGATTTAACAAAGAATCAGTTCCCTCTTCCCTTTTGCTTGATATTGTATTACAATTAAGATTTATCAATATTTTTATAATAGTAGTTATAAAGGTAAAAAAAAGATACCTTTTTAACATAAATTTTATTATACAGGTGTTTCAAAATTATTGCAAAAAAAAAAGGATATATATATACAGGGTGGTGACTCGCCTTCGGCCCTCGCTTACGTCTCGGTTTACCAACTTCACACAAGGGATAATCGCGCCCACCCGTGAAGCATATTATACTTATCGGGACAAATGTCAAATATGAGGTGCGTAACTAGTTACGTTATTTTCGAAATTCGCAAAAATAATTGCACTTGAATAAATATTTTTCGTAGCGGTTAGTATCTCTGCCCGGCAAGCAGAGACTCCTTGATTCAAATTCAGATGTCACCCAAGTATTTCTGTCCACTGTAGTTTCAGTCACAACATATGACACAATTAGTATAGCAATAATCAACAAATAAACGTTTATTATTCGTAGTTGAAAAATTATTCATTTCACATTGCTTTTAAAGTATTCTATGAAAATAATAATTTTGTATATTTTAATTTGGAATTGCATTTATTAATTAATTTTGGTACTGATACCGGAAGATTAATGTCCCGATTTCATTTGATAATTATTTTCAAACAAACTAATATTTTGTATTTATTGATTTCCTGCTTCGTGTTTTGCGTTCCCTGATCCGTTAAGTGCGGTAT
Source organism: Pterostichus niger (assembly GCA_947425015.1). NCBI lineage: Eukaryota > Metazoa > Arthropoda > Insecta > Coleoptera > Carabidae > Pterostichus > Pterostichus niger. The sequence continues at coordinate 18,160,839 of OX380347.1, forward strand.
GAAAGGAGGATATTAACTAACTCTATTTTGTGAGGTATTAGGTTTAGGTATTACTTGGCTATATTCTAATATAGAACTTCCACGTTTCAGCGTGATACTATTACGTTTCATAACTCTGTGCATATGTAATGGTAATCAACTAATCATGCTATAAGTTCAAGGTTTATGCTCAGTGATCATAAACTTGTGTATGAGCAATAATTAAAAGCGAAATAGCTATTTAAGATCTGCGTGGGCAGCTGCAATATTCATACGTTAGAAATACTACAAAATATTTACTTTCAAATATGTATACGAGTTTTGAATAGTATATTAAAGAACAAGTTTTAAAAGACGTGCCTTGTTTCCTAAACTTGGACGCGTGCAGTAAAAGTTTTATATAATAAGTGATTTATACTATTTTCTTCTATTTTGCATCTTTTATAATTTTTTTAAAAATGCGATATTTTCAACCGAGTCAATTTAGGGCAATATATGATTATTGACATTTATGCATTGTTCAGTTTTTGAGGTTATATTGATATTTTGATGTTCTCAACTTGATAGATTCAGTATGTCATCCGCTACTAACAACCGTCTAAAACAAAATGTTGCGTATCGTGATGAAACTCTTTCGATACGCAACTGGGTTTCGTAATGACTATAGAAACACTATAACAAAATAGTCTAACAACTAAACTCTAGTACCATCTATTTCTTAATTTTATCACCATATAACAATATTTCACCAATTTAAAAAATCTACCCCTGTGGCTCCTCCACCACTAATATCTTTGGAGGCCGTGATTTGACGGCTGGTAACCGCACTTCACGCGAAAAAATATATCACTTACCGAGATCTGCTTAGGCAGAGTGCCACACTCAGTGATGGGTAAAAGGCGTGATGATATATTTATTTATTTATTTATATAACAATATTTTAAAAGCAATTATAACTAAGACCTTCAAAAAATAATAATAAATGAAATATGTATATTATGTATTGTCTACATTTTTTAAGTTGAAGTGGTGTGGTAAATTTGAAATCAACAAACAGTAAATCAAAATGTTTTCTATATTCTTACGAGCATTCAAATTTTGAAGCAACATTAAAACGCATTTCAAAGAAGTCAAGTTAATTTGTAAGAACTTGCGTTCATGTCAATTAGAATGATAGAATGGCATTTATCATAGATTTATCTCTGAAGATATTGCTGAGTTGCTGAAACACGAGTCTATTAAATTGTTATCTTTCAAGAATTAGATACTAAAGTTCTGTGCTTTATACACCATAAAATTCGTATTGCATTCAGTTTTCGTTCGAAGAATTGGTAGTTTCAAGAATTCTTATCTTTATCATGAATTCATAGAAATACCATACATTTTTTATTTTATAAAACAAGACAACAACAAAATGTAAAGTTTTATAAATTATTTAAAAAATAAGGGAAGTTACGATGACAGATGCCTTAATATCTCAAGACTAAAACTTTCGAAGCTACGACTTGTCAACATATGATTAAGATGGAACAAGAAAAAAGTATTTTTAAATAATAGCATTGATTTGCAGTTTTTATCTATTAACGCATTTTCAATATCCTTGTCTTTCTTCCGTTTTGACAATAAGTCATAATGTTTTTCTAAATCTCTCATAAAGGAAACGTTACACTTATATCTTGTGAGTAAAGTGCAGTGATAGTACAGGTTATCTATTAAATTCAAAGATAAAACAAGAACAAGTACTTGTCTAAATTAGTTTTGTTGTAACAACTAATGCAGCATTAATGAATCCATACTACCGCTTCTGGGACTGAGAATGCTCGTAAAACTACATACCTTCATCAACACTTTACACCATTCAATTAAAATCTTTTAGTACTTTTCATTATCGCCACTCCATCTCCTGTTTACGAGTCCCATTGCACCAAATTTTCATTTCATAACTCGAGCAATCACGTATCCTACTCTGTTTGTTTCCTATTAGCCAAACAAAAAGCAACGAGTGATTTTCCTGCCTCACCGCAAATGACCGCTCCTGCGATTTCAGCCTGAGTCGTATTTCCTGCTGCAAATGTTTCCACAGTCCTGCACTCACGTAATCGGTAATAATAAACATGTCACATTATGTCTCCCTAGAGGGCGCGCAAACCTAAAGCCATTCAGTTAAAACAATATGGAATGGTAGAGAATAATTTACTCTTGGATCAGGAAATTCATTGCCAATGCAGAATAGAATTTTTGGCGGCGATAATTCTCTAAGTCATAAAGTGATAATATCGGCTAATTATAATTATCACAAATATATATTTATTGTTGGGTGTATTCAGTAACTTTTTACGCATTGTAGCTCCTGAGGATAACCAATGTGAGATTGAAACGTTGAGAAATAAAATTTATAAAATAAGGATCGATATCAAGAAAAAAATTATTGATTACATGTCATTTCTGATCCAAAAACTGTAAGAAAATTAATTTCTAATATTAATGAAAGTTAAAAATTGCTTGATACTATTTAAACGGTTTATGGACGGTTCTCGCCGCCATAGTTGCCCTTAGTTACACAATGTTCAACTGGGAGAAAAAATTTAGGCAGTCAAGTATTTGTTCATGGAATATGATATTCTGTAAGTACGATCTTTCGATCTTACGAAGAATTACTGGATACTTCATTATTATTTGATAAATAAATAAGAAATATTATATGTATGTAAATTTCTGTTCATATTATCGTACGAGTAAATCAATTTTTGGATTGAAAGACATTTGTCAAAACTAACATTATATACAGGTGTCCCATAAAAATAAGCAAGATATTTGCTAGGTCATCTCAGATCCGTCAATCTACAGGTGTCTCGGATTTAACCCTCCAAATTGAAACCATAAATAAAATGTAAAAATAAGAGATATTCCATTTTATAATTGCAGCAATGTAATACTAAAATATCTAAAAGTTGTAACAAATATAATATTTCAGGTTCGATGCCCGGGCTATGAATGGCATTATCGTCATTGAAAACATTATAAAAACAATCGAAATAGGTTGTTTTCTATAGATACATTGAAATCGTAGTAATGGAAATGACAGGAGTAGCGTGTCTGTCACGAACAAATTCAATGACATTATTGTTTTTCTGTCAAACCTGATCTTTCTCAATATCTTTAAATGATAGAATATTTATACTTCCTCGAGAGAAAGGGAATTTGTGACATCATCAATTTATTCTTTATCATGAAGAATGCTGGAAAAGTTTCTTTAAGCTACATAAATAAATTCGGTGGATACAATTTATTGGTTTAAACACACAAACATAATCTCAAACATATCATTCTCAAAATGCTTAATATTTCGTAAATCGGAAACTTTAAAGTAGCTTAGACTAAACCAGACATTTAAACAATTTAAACTATTGGCACACCAATAGTTTCAACAGAATCTTACAATACCGTTTTCTTAATATGTAAATGAATGAACAATTATTACTTATTTTAATTATTTCTATGGAAGTAATTCAAAAAATCTAATTCAACATAAAATTGACTGCCATATTTTGAAGTTAAACAAAAAACCTTGCAACCAAATACAACAAGCAACAAACTGAGTGATTTTGTCTGTGGTTTTGTTCGTTTTGTCGTTATACGCCGTTAAATTGCAATTTTTCAATTTCATCGGTAAGAAATAATTAATTATTATAAATTGTACTATTGTAATTAGTCCAAATTTAACAAATAATATAAAACCAAAAAAGTTTATCTAATAAAATGTATTTGTTGATTTTCATTTCATAAATTGTATGATACGAGTGGGTGAAGGGTTTTTAAGCATTCCTTCACCTTCGCAACTCATCCTTACTTCACATACTTGTAACCTAAATAACTAGTTTTTAATTAAAATATTTAAATAGAAATTTTAATTTAGCAAATATATAAAAACGCCTATCCCATATCAAATTTATAATTTCATTTGTCCGTTGACCATTATTTTAATTGAATTGTATTGCAATGTTTTTATTTTGACACTATACTCGTATTTATAGTTCGACTTGACTTACAAAACGACCATTTGTAGGAGGTGAAAGAATAAAAAGAACAAGCTAGGCCTGGCTATCAGCCAACAACAATATATTACACAGAATTCTAATCAACTTTTCAACTTAAGTACACGTTTGAACTCGTTTCCCAAAGTACCGTAATCTGTCATTTCTGTTATCTTAACTAGCAATCCGGAAGTAAACTTACACACGACTTTCATGTAAATAAATAAAAAATGTTTCATTTAAGAACAAAGCAGATAATCAATTCATCTTACAGATTACTAAAATTAATCATACAATTTTCTATAAATATTTTTGTTATTCAGAATAATTTTGTGACACCTTGTATGATGAATTAATTTTATGATTAATAAAGTACAGTGCTGTGGTTAGTATAACTCAAGCTAAAAATGTTGGTCTGCGAATTGGGATTGTTTTTGATATAGAGAGTAGCATAAAGAAATAAATAAAATCTGCCTAATATTTGTAAAGGTGTTCACTAAAGCCAGTATTATTTATATATTTATTTATGCAATTGCAATACAATATTTTTCGCTTAAGTGGGATTCAAATGACGTAATGCTATCGCACTACCATTCTGTCATACTGCCGATATTATATGAAATATATAAAAGTAATTAACAAATAATGTAATAAAATATTTTATCTGAATCTTACGAACCGCTTAAAAGTTGAATCTAATTTATATTACAGTGAAATTAATTAATTATTTTGAGCAGAACCATGTATATTTCATTTAAACTGTGGACAACTTGCAGTCCAAAAGTTTTATAAATTTTACAAAAAAAATCTCAAGAGTTTAAAATGCTTCATATAAAAGTTAGAAATGTTGAATGTACACGAAACATTTCATAAATGCAGAATAAAGATTTTTCTATTATAATTTAAATTTGAGAATAATGAAGAGAGAAAAACGAAGAGGAAGTGTAAAGAAATTACGAAATGACGAAATTATTAAATACAGAATGGACGTATAAACGCAGATGTAAATATTCGAGAATTCTTGGAAATTTCTCTCTTCTTCGAATAAATTAGTACGTTCAACTAAACCAATTTTCTCAAATATTCTTATTTTATTTAAAAAATACGAATATCAGTAATAACAAAATTCACCACATTCAAAATAAACTGTACTTCTAAACCTAATTTTTATGATTAAGACAGTCGTTCAAATATTGAAAAACACTGTTTAGTTTTGCTATTAAAATTAATTTCACACTTTTGATTTTTAAAGATGCAAAAATATTATTTAATAGTTTGAGCTTGTCTACAAATTTAATGCTATTTTAAAATTATTTTTGTCCATATTTTTTAATCTTTTCTTCGTTTAAATTTGATTAAAAAACTGTCATTAACAATTTTATTTCCCAAGATTCCAAAGAGTGAAAGTTTAAAGTTACATATTTTATTTTTGACTCAAGATTAATTATAATGAAAAGACAATGAGTTAATTTGAAAATTAAGAGCGTCTATTCTGCATACCTCTCCTGAGAGTCGCTTATGCTTCCCAAGAGATATCCCCAACCTTAGATGATTTGAGTTGACTAATAACGAATTTCTTGCGACTTCAATAATATCTTTAAAGGTATTTGTCCTTCAAAAAGGTTTTATTTATCAAAATGTCACCAGTTAATTTATTGCAGAAATTTATTAAGAGAATGTGTATTTAAATAACAGTGCATCTAATTTCTGCGTTTAATACTGCAATAATTTTCAATGTAATACGCTCGGTACTTGCATTGCACTTTGTTAAAGTCATAAAATTTTAACGGTCATATTTAATTGTTGTATATGTACCTTTCTAAATTAATTATACTTGCAGGTAATGTATGAACATGTACGTATAGTGCACAAATGAAACATTATACATTGTCAAACACATCATTTACAAAATATTAATTTATCAAATTTTCCATAGTATTTGATTTAATAGAACAAAATATTTTATTAGAAATAAAAGATACAAATTAAAATAATATAATATTTCGTATAAGAATATAAAAATGCAAGATTCTCACAGTTTTTATATCAATCGCCTCTTGAATTTTCTATTCTATTATTGTTTTCGCTTTTGTCTCCCATTTTTTTTTTTGCTTGTCGATTAATTAAAATATTGTTCTACCGTTTGAGAACCACTGCTTGAAAATATCGTTTGTTATTAGCCCCTTATTAATGATTATTTTATGTCTATAACATTTTGCTCTAAAGTCATTAGTTCGTCCAAAAAGCATTGACTGTTTTAAAGGAAACACTCTGTATAATTAGTAATTTAAGTAAATATCTAACAATAGATGAAATCATATTGAATTATAAAGAGAAAAATTGATTTAAACCTGTTATCTATAAACTCCAGTATTCCAATTTTTACTTCCTTGTACGAAGTAAAGGAAGTATTGTAATCGCAAAAATTTTCAGCGGAAATACGCATTTTGACCATCCCTGAATCCATTTTGACTAATTTCGTCGTGACGTCTGTATGTACGTATGTATCTCGCATAACTCAAAAACGGTAAGCCGTAGAAAGTTGTAATTTTGTATTTAGAACTGTTATTACATCTAGTTATGCACCTCCCTTTTTGGTCATTATATAACTTCCGGAAGTGGTACTTTACTTGAAGCTTATAATAGATTTTAATGAAAAACTATATTAAAATATAATCCAAAACTTTTAAAATTTGATATATAAGACTACTATATCAATATAAATAACATAATAGATTTTGGTTAAAATGGACTAACCGAAAATGATACATTACATGAAGCTGCTAACAGTTTTATTTTGATTTTAGAAATAAATGCTGCAAATAAAAGTTGTAGAGAATTAAATTCTGCGTGTAGCACATTAAGAATTATTAAATTAGCCTTTTGTATAAGCGAGATACGTAAATTTAAAAACTATGTATTTTTTTTTAATTAAGTTTGCTATGGAATAGAACAAAAAATAAGAAAAAATAAAAGATTTAATGTCAAATATGTGCAATTAAAAAAATATCTATAGTTCAATACGCGTACAAGGAAGTTTTTTTCATTATAAATATAAATTTTTCTTTTCTATAAAATAATGACATCTGTCATTATAAATCAATCTTTTAGATATAGAATTCTTTTTATAAAAATAAAAATATAGTATAAAATTTCTAGCTCAAACTATAAACTCGATCCATAAATTACAAACACTAACCCCACATAATCCAAATTCAAAGTAGCATAAACTCCCCACGCTGACGTCACAACTCATCGCGTCACGTCGCATTGCGTCACGACGACATAGCCTCACGAGTCACGACGTCACGTTGCATCAAGTCACGTGTCAGCCGTCAGCGAATAAGTGTCACTGCTTTTACGATGTTCTCGCTCCAGTGTTTCATTGTTATCTTCCTGCAGGAGATATGCTCGAGGACGATTCGAAGACTGCTGACTAATACGAAAAGCACGTTTTATTTTATTTTCATAACTTACAAAAGTTGTACGGTTTGTTTTACAGCTGAGAGGAATGACGTCATATTAGTACATGTCAATCAAGGGGAAATACACATGTGTCTAATGCACATAAATCTTCCAGTGATTATAAGCACGAACTCCGTGATATTTGAAACAAAAGTCATTTTTCCAAATGATCGCTGGACGTATTATAACTTGGGAAATTAATGCAAATAAAACAAACATGCATATAGGCTTGTCAGTATTCATTTCAAATGAGAAGCAGACATTTATTGCATACATACGAAGAGTGACTTTTTGATAGAGCATAAAATTGTATCAATAAATACATAAATATTTACCAGGCTTTTAAGCTAATTTATAAACAGAAAACTGTCAAAAATGATTATAAATTATTTTTCCAAAGCGATTCTAAATTAATAAAATAATATTTAATCAGCGAACAGAAAATACCTTTGCTGCTCTTGCATGGTTGTTCCATCTCCATATGTGAGCGGTAATACACAACTTTCTGCTCTAGGTATACTATTTTTATTTTAAATTGGAGGGATCGCAATTACGTTTACAAAGGAACTCAAAATATGACCCGTTATAACTGATTTCACAAGGTTTGCACAGGGTTGTACAGCCCCATTCGCCGGTACGTGTATAATAAAAACAAACAAAAATTACAATCTTTAAATAAGTATATTTCCTTATTCATACGATACAAGTAAAATATATTATATACAAACATAATCTAAACATTTACCTACAATACTCAGTCTGATTCAGTACAGGATATTTAATCTTCTTATTGAGTAACATAACTGCTAATTGGATAATTTAATCCGAATTAGAAATTTTTAAATGGTCAATGATAGGAAAAAATAAGCATAATTTTAGGTTGAATACGATCCTAAAAAATGTACCTGTTGTGACCATCGTTAAGCGATTTGGGGTAGCCGCACTAATAGATTTCATTGTAGTTATATGGGACAGGGACGTTTAATCGTTTTATGCCGATCCCTTCAGTTTAAAATGAAAATAGTATACAAATAATTATTGTTGCCAATAGCAATGGTCTACAAAGACCTTGGTATTGTAATTGTTCTCGTTTTGTCACCAAATTACGTTTGAAAAGCTAGTTACAACTAGATATTTCAATGTTTTACTACTACAATTATAAAAGTAAGAATTCTCTAAATTAAAGAATTTTTCCGTTTAAGTTTTATTGAATCAGCACTGAACAAAACGAAACGATAATTCTTCATTCTTTAACATCAGCAACAGCGATAGTAATATTGATAAACCACGAAGACGAAAACACTGAAGATTAGAGCACAAGTCATTTTCCGCCATAATGAGAAGGTTTGATGATCTGATGCAGGAACGACGTTGCCTTCGTCTTTTCATGTGAATAGTTCGGCCATTGTTCTCGAAATTATTCCGCACCGTAAGCAAAATTCGAGGATTATACATATTTTATATTGTTGAATGAGTCAATTTATTTGTGTGATAAAATTTCCATTTCTGGTTATATTCCTCGACTGTGAATTATAAAATAGGAATATTATTTTATATTGTAAGGAGTGTTTGAAAATTTGCATTAATTTGACATGGGAAAATGAAAGGAATATCTGTCTCTCTAATTTAACACGATATTCTAAAACAATTAAGGGTTATTATGCTATATAATAGTCTATTTATAAATTCTCTTTAGTAACGAGTTGAGCGAAGTAAAGCGAGTGTATAAAAAACTAGTATCTAAAGAGTTTATAAAACGTGTCACATACTATACTTTTTCTACTATCGCAAATTAAGACAACAAAAAGATTTTAAGTTTTATTAATTATTTTATAAGGTTAAGTAACAATGGCAGATGCTTGAAGCTAACTTCATTCCGTACAACTATTTATTATCAAGTATTTAATTAAAAGTGCAGGATTATTTGCAGAATTACATTTAGAAATTAACAGTCTTTCATATTTTACATTCAAGAGAATACATTTCAGAATTTTGGTTTTATTTAATAGCCTACAAGTACTGTTTTTGGTAACAGTAGTATTTAAAATTAGTATTTTAAATTTTAGTTAACAAAATTTTAAATTTAATAAATAATCTACATATATTTCATTTATTTATTTAATGCTCTGCACAACAGGAACCATAATCCTAATAACAGTAGCTTATAATAGAATCTAAACCATTCAGACATAATCCTATTTTTTATGAAAGTTGAAATCAGCGAAATTTGAACGCACGAACTATTGTTTATAATTTGAATAATAAATAATAAACAAATGAAATAGTTAACAATAGCTGTCAAATATTTGATTTGTTTTGATTTATTTATAATGGAGCAATAATAAATAACATTTTTCTAAATATAACATCAACAACGATCTTATACAATATTTTTATCGTTCATTATAAAATTATATAACATCGCTTTTGCTTTCGTTTCCCATTTTTTTGCGTGTCGACTAATTAAAATATTGTCCAACCATTTGAGACCCACTCCTTGAATATATTGTTTGTTATTAGCCCCTTATTAGAGCTTATTTTATGTACATAATATTTTTCTCTTAGTGTCATTAGTTCGCCCAAAAAAACAGAAATACTCTGTATTACGAGTACCAGTCGTCAATTCACAGCAAACGCAGAAACTAATGTATAGGTTAGGGATATTTAATGGGGTAGGTGGCTCGTTCGATCCCCACAGCCGACAAACAATTTTCACCAATTTAAATCTACCCCTGTGACTCTCCCTCCACTAACATCTTTGAGGGCCGTGATTTGACGGCTGGTAACCGCACTTCACGCGAAAAAATATATCACTTACCGAGATCTGCTTAGGCAGAGTGCCACACCTAGTAATGGGTAAAAGGCGTGATGAAATATTTATATTTATTTATATATTTAATTTTTCCATTCCTCCATAATTATAACCGACACAATATTTAGTACAATTTTACATTTATGCTACAAAATCAAAATTATCATTTGAATACCTGATGCTGCCATTCCATTTCAATTTAGATATATTTTATAACGAGCAACGAAAGAGCGACTATTTTATCTCGCGTTCCGCGATATCACAATGTTCGGGTACACATTGCACATCGCGTTCATAATTAAAGTGTTACTCTCAATTCTCTAGTTGGAGTTGCATCTCTGGCTCTGCTTTGTTAGCACGAAAACAGGGCCGAACTGTGTAAGATTTAACCTTTTGACACAATCGGATCCCGTAGTTGCAAAGGATATCTTCTATTGTTATTCAGAAAATCGCATAAATATATCACTTACCCAGGTCTGTTTCAGCACGGTGCAACGCATTGTAATGGATAAAAGGCGTGTTGATAATAGTTATTTATGGTACAAGTGTGTTATATTACAAATAAGTCACGCAAGAAAAATATTAGTCCACGAGGCCGCAGGCCGAGGGGAATAATTTTCTGAAGTGACTTATTTGTAATAACACACGAGTGGCATACGAAATTTTATCCAACAATTACAATTAAAACATTAAAATATAAAGTTTGACACAATTGTCTACATTTCAAATAATATTCTAGTTAGCCATACTTTCTTGTTTTGTTGTCTAGGTTACTCAAATTTTTTAAATAAACAAAGTTGAAAAAAGGTTGCAGCTGTAGTATTTGAAGTGGAAGACGAGAATTTTATTCCCGAAATAATCATTAAGGAAGCGGAAAAAGTGGTTGTTGATATTTTACCAAAAAAGTCTAGAAGTTCCTATGAAAAAGAATTTCATACGTTTGAAGACTGGATGACAACTAGAAACGTCAAAGGTATGAATGAAAGTGTTTTTCATAGGAACTTCTAGACTTTTTTGGTAAAATATCAACAACCGCTTTTTCCGCTTCCTTAATGATTATTTCGGGAATAAAATTCTCGTCTTCCATTTCGAATACTACAGCTGCAACCTTTTTTCAACTTTGTTATATTTAAACTCAACAGTGAGTTGCAAGTCATAATTTATGCGTGACTTATGACTTATAACTCACGTGTGACTTATAAGCTACTTTACCAATCTAAAATGACAACAATAATGACTTTATAAGTAGTGGGTGTTGGATAAATTTATTTATTGTTTAATTATAAAAATTAGCCTAAGGCCGGGCCTGCAGGACAACACGACGAGTTGTTTCTAAACAGGAAATTTTCTCTACTTTTCGAGATAATTCATTTTCACCGTTCGTTTGATGCAACGTTTTCTTGAGCAGAGAGTAGCCGAACCGTGTTCAGTGAATGGTGTATACATACTCTGGAGTCTGGTAAAATACATAGGAAAACTTGTGGAAATTGTGAGGTTATAGTATCATACAATTTGGTTGAATTTGTTCAAATTTTAACGAGGGTGCTGAACTTTGTCGCTGAGTTTGGTAATGATATTGTCGATGTTTGATGTTTCCCAAAAGGCGGTAATTATTTGTTTTAAATTAATGATGGCGCGTTAACTTTAATTTTGTGTCTCGTACTATTTTACACAAAAACCTGAGGGTGTTTTACAACAGCCTATATATTATTATTCTATTCTACTCTGTTTATTATTCTTAATAAATAAATATATCAGCACGCCTTTTACCCATTACTGGTGTGGCCGTGTGGCACTCTGCCTAAGCAGATTTCGGTAAGTGATATATATATAAAAGATGTAAGTGGAGGGGGAGACACAGGGCTAGATTTAATTTGGTGAAAATTGTTTGTCGGTTGTGAGAACGAACCAGGGTTCTCAAGATCCACAGGCCGACTCGATACCACTGAGTCACCTATCCCACCCTTAATAGATGGATTTATTCGAATGCATAATTCAAAATAAGTCCGAAAAAGTTAGGTCTTCGTGTGAAGTTGTTTTTTTTTTTGCCGCATGGTCTGTTGCTGCTGCTCCTGCTGCTAAGGGAACACCACACGTGCTAAATGGTGTTCTTTTTAGGTTAATGGTTAGCCGCGTTTCATGATATATTTTAATGATCGGTGCTTCCTCTTTCCAACCGTTATTTTTATCTAACTTTCGCGAGATATGTCCGATGTCTGGAACAGATAACGAGTACTTTGTGTTGGAGAATTTATCTTTAAAATAGATTAACAATCTGGAATATATAGCCATGAATATTTATTTATCTAAACCGCCGAATGAATTTGAATCGCAATTATACCCCTTACAACTTCAAATATACTTTTTAGCACTCAAATGCTATTGTTTCTTTTTGCATAAATGTTAAGTTGCTGCAGAGGCAACGAAAACATTCAAAAACTTAATTTTTGAATTATAGAGAGAAAATTAGAATATCGCCAGGATTTAAACCTAGGACCTATAAATTCTGGTTATATGTTACGGTCTCCAAGTGATTCAATCTTATTGTAATCCATTTCTCTCTCTATTTTTATTATATCTCAAAGACAGTTTCGTTGAAGTTGAAATTATGATTAAAATATGAAATAAAATTCTTCATTTCATAACATTTTTAAGGTAAATAATTTGAGGTTGTTTACGTAACTAATGAAAGTATGAGTAGAAATTAAAGTTGTTGATATGATTCATTTATATTTGGAGCCTCTTTATTCCAGTTATTCCTTACGTGCCTAATGGGTAATCCAGTCTGCTGGAAGCGGAAATCAGAAGACGAAACGCGAAACGTGAAATACAAAACCACCAACCGGTCAGTGACGGATATAGCTGAAGCGGACATAGCGGCCATCTCGGTAATCTTGGCGTCGCGACGGCCACGGATCGAATGATGACAAATGAACCGGGTGCATTAAAGAATGGTCAGACTTGAAGATACAAGTAGTTGGATCAAGAAAGACGAAAGATTGTGGAACTTCAGCTTTAAAACTTATGAGCAAAGAGATTTTTATTCTGTTCTGGATTCTGCTGGAAGATAGATATATCATTATTTCTCTAAGAGTGTTTTGTTGTTCTGTTCGTATATAGGAGCGGAACATTTTCATATTCAAATTTGTTTCTATTTCAATTTGTTTAGATGAGCTTAAGAACAAGTCTGTCCTCTCGAGACTATTTTAATAATAAATACAAATAACTCCACAGTAATTTTGTAATAATAGAAAAATTATTCTCGCCACTAAGTTCGGCAGAACGGTGATGTGGGTAGCGTTACGTCATTCGAATCGCACCCAAGCTAAAAATATATAACTATACTATTTTCATTTTAAACTGGAGGGATCGGCATAAAACGATTAAACGTCCCGGTCCCATATAATTACAATGAAATCTATTAGTGCGGCTACCACAAATCGCTTAACGATGGTCACAACAGGTAATTTTTTAAGGGTCATATTCAGCCTAAAATTATTCTTGTTTTTTTCCTATGATTGACTATTTCAAAATACCGGCGAATGTGAAACCAGTTATAACGGGTCATATTTTGAGTTCCTTTGTAAACGTAATTGCGGTGCATTTAATGGTTTTATTCCGATCCCTCCAGTTTAAAATGAAAATAGTATATACCTCACTGCGGCTTGGTGAATCTGGACCATGTACTGTAATTGAGATTAAGTTCCTCTTTTACAGAATAGCATAAATAAATATATATTTTTATAAGAAGTTACTAAAGAATTACCGATCAAAAAAGTTTGTATAGCAGAATAATTGATTATTGTTCTGAATAAGTCAAAATAATTACAAATAAGATTAAGATAGAATAATCCAACCTCATAAAAAGAAATTAAATTCATAAAGATTATCCTCTTTCCTCAAATCCTACCAAACAAATAAGGTAAATACCTCTAAGTATATTTGTTACTTCACAATCTGGTAACATCATTCCAACCGGCAACACTGTACATTAACTCTCCTGCTGTCTCCTGCCGTCCTGCCACGCAGTCTAGTGCGTACCTTGTTGTCACGCAGTAATCCTCTTTGCGTACTCTTTGGCTTAATTCTTGTCGCATTTACAACAGAGAAGAGAAGGAGAAATACTTGTAGATACATTAAAACAGCTGTTGCGAAATCTGCCAAGTGCTGAAATCCTGAACTCCAGACTCCGGACTGAGTAGCAGGAATAAGAAAGAGATGGGGATATCTGTCATAAATTCACGGACCCGCATTTGGCAAATTCGTATTCGTACCATTATCATCTTCAGGCCAGATACCCGAATACATACGAGGAGAATTGGAGGTTTTTATAGTTCACTTGTTACTTTGCGGAAGATATTTTATTTTGTTCTTTACTTTTAGAAAATAGAAGAATTAAGAAAAGATGCAACACGATTAACTGGAATTTTCCGCGAAAATCAAGAACAAATTTTACATTTATAACACATGCATTTATTTTATTGTAAAACAAAAAGAAATAATGAAGAAACTTTGATAATTGGAATATCAGTCTAATATATTTTAAAATTGTTACAATTCCAACGTTTCAGTGATAACCATCGCCTTCTTCAGGGATATGTAACGTCTAATAATTAACATTAACAAATTGTTAAAAAAAAACTGAACATAATTAGTCACAATTTAAAATAATAAATAGTCAAAAATGTTTAAAATTACAACAACTCTTAACATCTAACTATAAAACACATTAAAAGATTTTAAACATTTTTGACTATTTATAATTTTAAATTGTGACTAATTATGTTCAGTTTTTTTAAACAATTTGTTTATGTTAATTATTAGACGTTACATATCCCTGAAGAAGGCGATGGTTATCACCGAAACGTTGGAATTGTAACAATTTTAAAATATATTAGACTGATATTCCAATTATCAAAGTTTCTTCATTATTTAAACAGTCGATCATCGTATTTACTCAAAAAATAATAATATTGATTGAATATATACCAAATGCCCAACCAATACTGTGACATAGACAATTAACATAAGAAATAAATTTGCCACAATTATTGCTTCTCACTGTCATGTTTTGTATTTATGACAACCGAAAACAATAACATCATTCTGTTGACACTTGAGTGCAGAAAATAATCACTTTCCGTACTGTCGACGAAAACTTATTTCTTAAGTGGCCTATGGCACAATTGTATAGTTTTCTTCACAATTTTGTTATTGTGGTCTAATAATAATTGTAGTAAAAATGCCAAATGGACTGTCAATGAAAGCAAATCGCAATTTATACATTACATTCGTTGCCATTTTGAAGCATTCATGCATTTAGTGTTCATTATGAGTTTTATTGATTTAGAATTATTTTATTGTGGACTGCATGTTGAATAGCAAGTGAACTAATTCGATCGCCAGTAAAATGGTATTTCAGTTCTATACATTTTCACTTGTTTCATATTTAATTTTAAAATAATGAGTTTATGTTGAACGCCAATATTACTGGACAAGGATTGTAATCAGAGGTAAAAGTATATCTAAACTACATAACGGCGATTTAGTAATGGAATTGTTACTAGAAGGTCTTAGAGAATTTTAAAATTAATAAGGCTTTTTAATTTCTGTAAATAAACAGCAGAAGAAGAAACAGCAGTGATGTATTTCTTCGAGGCCCCTAAAGATATCAGTGGAGGGGAAGCCACAGGGGTATATTTACGAGGGTTGTTTAAAAAGACCGTGTAAACTCAGAGAGTTAGCTCCACTAGTGAATATTTACAAATAACTTTATCTATCTGTTCCCAAATTTAGCGATTGCCATAAAACATCACCACATCACCTGTGACAGCTGCTAGCGGCAAGAGAAGCTTTTCGAATCTTAAAATAATCAAAAAATATTTAAGATCTACAATGGGACAAAAAAGGCTTTCAACGATATTTTTGAAGATATAGATATATTAAATATTGTAACAGAGTTCGCTTAAATAAATCAAAGTATATGTATTTTATTTACTTTATATATTGTCATTATATGTTTATATCAATAATTAATGTATTAATTTATATATATAGGGTGTTTCACAACTTAGAGCAAAAAATTAAAGGGTATATTCTGTGCGACGTGCTGATCATGAAACAAAAATAATTTTTTTTAAATTCGAAAAATTAAGGGTTGTTAACCTAAAACATTTTTTGTAGTACTGCACTGGATTCGCTTCCCTATTAAACACAAACAATGAAGTTGGTATCAACTACGAAAGAATAATTACACAATTCAATTATTAGCAGTTAATTATAATAGAATTTTATTTAATTAATAACTTTAACATAATCATCCACCCAGTGGCAGTGGTAACGAAAAATTTTGGACTGGGAAACATGGAAAATTGTTTTGCGATTTTAAAAGAAATTCTTTTTGTTTCATGATCAGCACGTCGTACAGAATATACCCTTTAATTTTTTGCTCTAACTTGTGAAACACCCTGTATATATATATAATACATTTTCTGTGTCTGTGTTTTATTTAAGGTACAAATATTTCAGAAACATTGCAGTTAATCAATGGGAGGCACATAAACAACGAATCTAAAATCAAGAACTATGCTGTTAGCAATTTTATAAAATATCAAATTGTTTTATAAAATGACTAGTCAGATTGTAAAACAATACAAGATGAAAGAGAATTTAACAATTTGGCCGCGTTTTACAAAATCATTAGACGTTTTATAACAAATACTTGTAGCTAAAAAGTAGAAATAAAAACGAAAACATCTATTGTGTAAGGGTTATCTTTTACACAAAATGTTTCACTTCTGTTTTAAATTAGTTCAATTTACGAATTTGCCGTGAGACAGGAAGCGTATTCAGCTATTTAAAGACATCTAATTTGTAAAATGAATTTCATTACTCGGAGATAAGATTACGCGAGTGACAGACAGAATAACTTACAACGTCAGTGATAAGATGAACGACAATTGTGATAGAAATACATTTTAATACAATTTTGTACACTCATGGTTTCTACGTTGAACCGATGGCCTGTGGTGTTCGATAAACTAATCGAACATATCCCTAGGGACTTTTCTGAATTTTAAATGGGGCATTAACATACCAAGTGAATAAAAAAACGTTTCCGAACACGAAACGTTACACGAATATTTAGAACCTTTCACATTTTATCCAAAATAATAAGACAATATTATACAAGAAATAATGTTAATTATAATACCAACAATAAGTACTTATACAAGGCACTTCATAATTATTACAAAAAAAATTAAGGGTGAAAATTCATATACTTGTCAATTTAACTGGGATTCGAATGACATAACATTAGTAATTAAAGGTTAAATGTATTGTAATTAATTTGAAATTTATGTGGAATTTTTTTTTCTCAAAATTGTCGAATAGATTATAAACTACGATCACACTTAAATATCTGAAATTTCATAGTCAGGAAAAAATAAAATAACGACATGACAGAGTCTAGAAGATGCATTTGCCTGTTGAATTAAACATAACTTATGAATAATTTATTAAAAAATAATATACGATACGTAACCTCTGTATCATAGAATTAAGTGAATTTCATTTTATACCAATGTCGGTTCGTTTTCAAAGCAAAATATGATACATGTCAAAATATCAAACTTTGAATACCAAAAGAGCTATTTTCGATACACTATACTTATACTTAAGTTTTATCAAATAGTATACAAGTCAATTCAAACACGGAGAATTCAATGTCATTGAGCGCATCTTATATCTTGCTTAGTTTTTCAGATATGGTCTCCGGAAAAGTTGAACTTTCCAAACATTTTTCAACATCAAATTTTGCGACTTTCGATTTGAAAAATTTCTAATTTTTTTCTAAAACAGTTTTTAAAAACTATAAGATTTTACCATTGGATTCAGCGGGTCAAAATACATATATATGTAAATTTTCGTTGCAATAATCGCACGAGAAATAATTTTAGAGCAAATTTTTTGAAAATTGCAAAAACCCAGGAAATTCAATGCCGTTGAACGCATTTTCAAATCTTGTTTAATTTTTAAGATATGGCCTCCGGAGATTTTCTACATTATCAAAGCTATATCTATAAAGCTAAACAAGATATGAAGATGTAACGACATAGAATTTCACGTACTTATAAACACATTTTTAGCAATTTTTAAAATTTTGTTGTTGGTTTCAGCAGGTCAAAATACATATGTATGTAAATTTTCGCTACAATATTCATATGAGAAAGAATTTTAGAATAGAAAATCCCAAGGGATATCCTTTGGGATATTATTAAATAAATTAAATCGCTTAAAATTTGCTTAGATTTACGTGACTTGAACACTGAAACTAAATATCAAATTCATATTAGTTATTTAAATTTGAATCTTGTCTGTGTTGCATTTCTTTTTAAGGGGATTATCAATGCTTTTCAAGTCAAAACAAACGCAGGAAACAGACTGAATATTGAAGAATGACATTAGGTTAGTTTTATTAAACATTCAGCTGCAAATTATGATCGCATTAAAATGTAATTTAATGATGAAATATTAGGTTATTATTATATTCAGAAAATTATATTTTTAATATGTTTCATGCTGCAGGTAATTATTATAACAGAAGAAAATTATCCATTTCGTTTATCTTCGAATATAATGATATATTTATGAAAATAACAAACCATAACCAGTTTCTCTCATCATTTGCCAAGTATTTCCAACAACTTCCTTGCAGACCAAGTTTCCAAGTTTCTCTTCATCGTAAAAATACCCATGTCTACTAGTTGAATTCATGTTTGAGCAGCATTCCTCGCATAACTGGCACAAGGCGCAGGAAAGGATGAACCAGCAAGAACACAGCAAGAAGCAAGGAGCTCTTGCTTCTACGGCTATTTCCCTTAAAGCAGAGCTGCTATTAAACTATTGTGATCGATGTTTGGAGATGCCACACGAGACAAGCCAGCAGGAGATTCAGGCTGCAGGGTAACGTTTTGGCTAGTGCTAATTTGTACTGGACAAAGAGACCGCTCGATTAAATTTCACCATTTTTATTACAAAATCTATAGATTACATAAATTCTTTGTATTTCATTTTCTGCTATGTCATCGGCGTAGATTAGTTCTGCCACAGTGTTATTAACATTTTTCTATAAGCTACTTTTTATTTTTTACTATAATTTCATTCAGTTATGAATGATGTTGATTTATTATTTCCAATTATAACATAATTTCTATTCTTCTTAATTCTAGGATAAATAAAATGTTCAATGAAAACTTCATTGGTTCGTATGGCATTTCGTCTTATTATGTAAGAATTTAGACTTAAAGATTTTGATCTTTCCATATTTAGTATTAACTGTACCTATCTAACACTAGTTCGTGAAAAGCAGCACTACCCTAAATCTCTTCTCCACAGATCCTCACCACTGAGTCCTCTAGGGGTTCGGACCTCACAACCGCCAACCACCAACCACCGGACCCACAATGTACACAACCGTACCACATCACAACATTCGAACAGTGCCGTTCTCAGAATTTAAGTTTTTTAATTTTTCCTCTAATATTCCTTTCTTTTCTTTAATATACATAACAGCATGCTATATCCCATTAAATATAGTAGCACGAACCCATGAAACATTCACAGAAAATCCACTAACAAATTCATCAAAATATCAGTCCTCGTCCAACATTCTCATCCTGACACGATACACACTTCAACCACATTAACGCTCCTTACATACAAGCTCATTCATTCCTCACACTCGAAATCCTCCATCACGCAACAAACCCTCAATCATATCCATCCATTCGCTCCTGTATAAAATCGCCTACTGATTAAGATTTTTGGTGACTATTATTTCATGTAAATTTGTGAAGTAAACTATTTTAAAACCTAATTTCCGTTCCAAAATTTAGTTGCTAATATTTTAATAATAAGATCATATTTAATAGTTTATTTTTTTATAACTAAATAGGTATTTTAGTTTTGTGCTGTTGCAAAAAATAGGAATATCTCTGAAATAAAGCATTCATGAACATTTTCTCAGATGAATATTTTCTTTTATTTTCAGGTATTTAATTAATAATTCAAGTTTGACGGATTTATCCTGAGGTATGTGTATATAACTAAATATTTGAAATACTTATATATGCTATTTTTTATTTGAAATAGGATGTACGAATTAATGTAATTAATGTAATGTTTGATATAAAAGTAGTTCATCGTTATAGCACAAGGAGAGAGTGTGGATTGTCTCCATGCTCCCCTATTGGATCCGCCCCTGTACTCAGCGTTCAACAACACCAACACCATCTTAAGCATAGCAGCAGCCAGGATATGATGAATGTGACCGGTAAATTGACCTTATCTATAAATCACGCGCTATCGTTGCCACGAACGTGGAATGACATGCTGGCCGACAACAGGGGGATAAGAAAATCAACTTGGGAAGCCAGTAGTTCACTGGAGATCCTTCTTCCTTGTTGCTTATTCCCTGTTCTGGTGGTGGTGTTATAGACAGTAATAAGATCAACAATTTTGTAATTAATCTGTTTGAAATGTGGATGAGCTTAATTTTTTGTTTTTTATATCTTGTTTTCTGTTTCCTTCAAATTTACTTAATATTTACTTAAGTAAAAACAAAACACAGTTTTTGTTCAGTATGAAATATGTTAAAAATGCTCTTCCTTTCCTTCTTTTCCAAAAGAAAGACCTAAATGTTTGCTGTCTTCTTGAATTGTTGTTGCAGCTTTTAAAAATTATTTACAAGTCCAATAATCAATATTCATTCTGATATCTATATGCCTTTGGGAAATCGATAGAGCAAAAAATGTAACATATCTAAATTTCCCATGATCGGAAATTTTTGATACGAAGTCAGGTTTTTTTGGACTATGTTTAGATTATTTTAAATGGGTACTACGTACCCTAACAAAAATTAGTGTGAGGTGGAACTTGACCAAGTTCGGTTTGGTTTTACTTTGCTTTGCAAACTCCTATATAAGTATTTATTGTTGTTTGCTGTATAAAAGTAAAACGCTTTAACTGAATTTCTCATACTATTCAAACAATTCTACGATGGCACAAGGTTCAGAGAAATAAGAAATGAACTTGTAAATTAATTCGGTTTTTGTAAGACGAAGTGTTATTTAAAATACATTAGCAGAAAGGAAATATGTATATCTTTAATATCAAGAAAGCTTTTAAGTTAAATAATTATATTAAATAATTAAACCATGAAATAATTAAATTTTCATGTTATTCTACGTGGCCATCTGTTGGCCTCTAAATTGTTATTATTGTAGATAATTATAAATTGATTATTGGTATGCTTCAACAATAGTACATAAATATTTGAAATATAAAATGAATTTATTTCAATTTATAAACAAATTTAAGCTGATAAAAATAATTAGAGTCATGACCTAAATAGTTTGGTTAGGTTTCTTGGCGCGAATTTAAATTCTACGCCCAGGACGATATTATCGCTATTACAATGTAGAATAACTTTTATATCAAAGAACAGTGAATGAAATTATGAAAGTTGTATTTCGGATGCAACTTTTGTAATCCTAATAACTCCTTTTTGAAATGAAGCAAATAAAGTATAATATATCTTATATTTTATTCTAATTATAGAAACTTATAGTGCAATCCGAACCACGCAAACATAATAGAGATTTAAACGCATGACATCTTACTTGTGAATTAGTAAACTCAAGTTTGACTTCGGTTTTATTCACTGGAAAATACTCAGTTAAAAATATAAATTAATAACAAAGAGCTTGGATAATTTGTAACAATTTTTCCTGTCGTTTTATCGGAAGATCAGTCGAAAACTTTCCAGACTGTTAAAAAGCTGTAAGTACCTTGTCGTGTTTCCGCTGCAGGCGATCAGCCCTAAAAGTTGGGGATTGCTGACACAAGTAAATCCAACCTTTTTGAATTTTTAAATCGTATTTCCGGAAACCACACCACACATTTTAACATTTTATTGTTGAGATAAATTCGGTAACATATTCATTCACCTAAAATAAGTAAAATGTTGCTTGAATCTGGCAAATTATAGATACAAAATGTGGTAATTTCAAGTTGAATATTAAATTACTCTGATGGATGGGGCAAAAATATATATTTTAACGTTGACATGCAAAAGGGTTAGCACTTATCGAGTTTCTGTCATATTTCATTCAGCTAGATATTATATATGTAATATCTATTACACTACTGAAGTGAAGGTTGTGACAAATACTTAATGCGGAAATTTATGGATTTCCGCGGTTTATTCGCTCCATTTTTCAATCAATATTAATTACAAGAATACGAACAAAATATAATGCACGTTGTAAATAAATACATTTTGACAGTGACAGTTGCAATGAAATACAAAAATAAAATAAATAATGTTAATTGAGGGTGACAGATTGCATTGGATTCTAAGAATAAATGGAGAATATGATTGAAGGTTTGTTGGGTAAACGAAAAATACAATCAAACTAGTTTGTGTGCACGAGATTAAGATAAAGGACAAAGCGATGGTAGGAATATTTGGCAAAGATCTAATGAATAAATGTTATTTGATTATATGGAATATCAGTTCTCGAATATGAATATAAAATTAACAGAAATACATCTGTGTACAAATTGTACATTTACAAATTGAAAACATCTGTTACAGTTGCAACACTCATTGCAAAATAATGCGATTTTGATTTACAATTGATTTATAATAATCGAACATTTATCTACAACTAAATGAGTTTTTAATACAAAATTTTCAACGAGAGACATTTTTTGTTGTTTCTAAAACACATGTTGGGCATCAATCGTAATTCAATACAAAATTACTCATTTGTTTAGCTATTAGACTGTATTTAGAGAATAATATTCGGCCTTCCGGAATTTGAACCAAGACTTCTACTTTTCCGGTTAAACTGAACCGCAACGACCATTCATTATCAGAATATAAAATAAATAGAAAATACTAACAAAATTTAAATTGAAGTAGCAATTACTTAACATTAATTAACGATATGTTTTAATTTTAATTTAAAATCATTTTGAAACATAGAGTTTTTCAGAAATACGTAAAAATAAGTGCACATTACTTGAAGCAAACATTTTTCGTACCACTGAACTGATAAGTTACAGTACAACTTCAATTAAATAAAATACATTTTTATTTTTACTATTTTTTGCGAATTTCTGCATTGTAATCAAATAACCCTTAATTATAAATATTCGAATGTTCAAATAACATTTAATATTTCACAATACTGTCTGATAATTACAGATTTTTATATCTTAACTATTTCATTGGTTCATATAACAAACATTTATAAAGCGCGAAATAAAAACAAGCAAACTTTTTTGAATAAACATTTTCAAAGGGCGATATTTTCATTTAGATTAAAACCGAGGATATTAACATATAAATTAAAATTTTACATTCACATACGACGATAGGAACCACTTTTACTTTCCATTGTGAAATAAAATTTTAGCATCCATTTTAATTCACATTTAAAGTTCATAACCCTTCATGTTTTACATAAACGATTTGGTATTTTTTATTTTTGTGTAATTTAATTACATCTAATTTATATTAATTCTAAATTTAAGTAGAAATTTTGTTCAGTGACTTTACTAACATCTTTAAGGGCCGCGATTTGACGGCTGGTAATCGCACTTCATAAATATATCTCGTACCGAAATCTGCTATAGCAGAGTGCTACATTTAGTAATGGATAATAGGCGTGATGATATATTTATTTAAATCTAATTAATTTGTCAACATCAAATTAAACAATGAGAATAATTATTTGAGGTAATTATGGTGGATATGGGATATTTAGAATTACAGGGTGCACAGAAATCTTCATGTGAAATTTGAAAGTAAAGCCTGGTCGCTAATTATACAGTCGTGGACATTAATTTATTGTAATTAATTGTAATTGGATGGTTCGTATAAATCTCTTTTTCAATGTAATTTCCCGAAACAAGGCTGAAAATACTTAACCGGCCAAAATTCGATCCAGCACATAAACATTGGGGCATTAGGCTTGAAATTCAATCCATTCTATTCAACAGAAAAGCTGTACAAATACAAAAACACAAATATTTACTCATCATTGCACTCTCAAACGGCTCTGCCAATTATCATAAAAGCTTTTGCATTTTTCACGTTTATTCTTTTAACTAAAATATTTCTTTCTTCTGGGTAACTTAACATTGTCTAATCAATGAAACGGAAGATTTTTCAGGATTTCTTTGTTTATGTGTCCAGGGTCAGCTGGAATTTTTCCGGAGCTCGAGTCAAAATGAATATATTTTAATAGAATCTTAATAAAAAAATTGTCGAGAATTTTAGTCAAAGCGATAGTTGGATAAATATTATCTATAAGAAATGAAAAATGTCCGAGATGAGAATAGTTATTTATATCGACTTAACATAAGTCACGTTATATCCCATTAAATGGGGTAGAATCACTCTTTGTTAAACATTCTCATCCTGACACACCATCATCCCGCGCTTGTATCAGATTTATCCCGCAAAATTTAAAATGGTAGCGAAGTATTATTTCCAAGGTGTTTATTTTTTAATAAATTGTTTTGGGTATCTTCTATTATTATATACAGGTTGTTTAAAAATTATTGCAAATATAAGGATGTGTATTATTGTATGTACTGATTAAAATTCAAAAAGAATTTTCGCAAAAATAATTGCACATTACTAATTTTTATTCATTACTGTAACCTATAAATCCAGTTGCACGAAAAATATTGACTTCAAGTAATGTGCAATTATTATTTCGAATTTCGTAAATATTATTTTTGAGGTGCATTTAGTACATCAAATAATATATACTGTTTAATTTTCTCAAATTTCCTAATGTTTATTTCTTTTGAGCATTTTGATATATTGTATCAAATCCACTGTTGTAAGTTTTTAAATTACATTTTTATTGTGGGTGTCTCACAATTTTATAAAAATGGAGCATAAAGTTCCTACGAGTGTATAATACTACGGCAAAAGTTTTAACACTTTGCGGAGAAGTAAAACTTTTCAAGTTTTAAAATAATTAATGTATGCTTAAATGCTTTGAATTACTATTAAAAAGAATTACAATTTTCAAAATACTTCCTCAAATTAAAAGAATTGTTGAATGTGCATTTTAAAACTATATAATAGCAAACTAATACTATAACTTGATTTAATCGAACCCAAAATGAAAGTTGATTATTGAAAGATTGACAAATGTCCAGTATTAGAAGAATTCCATGTCACATTTTGATAAAACATAAATAAATATAAAACTTGTGGTACTACGATATTTTTAAATAGAGTGTGCAAAATGGTAGTCAAATTGTCAATTCGGATTACTTCCACGGTGTTCATATATCAAAGATAGCGAGTAGCCTTCGTCGTACAAGTGTTCAGGAGACGTAGCTCCCTCCCACAAAGTACAACTCCGTCCAGTCAGCCAATCCCGGGAAGCGACGGACTACCTACTGTAACTGTGCTTTTTGGGTTATAAATACTTCTACAATCTTTTGTAATTGCGACAGGAGAAACAAAATTTAATCTAATTTACTTTAAATATTATTTTAGTTTAAGGATTTTTCTATCGAGAATATTGATGCAATATATCAAATCTTTAATGTTGTAAATATATAATTTTACTTTCAGTTATTACAAATAGATTTTGATACAACTTATAGTTTTAACTTTTTAAATGAATTTTTATAAAAAAAAACTATGATGATTCGTTAAAAATATTGTAAATTAAGAAATATATAATTTCTTGAAATTTAGTATTTAGTTTATGACAAACCCATTAGATAAAATTGCACTTCATATTTCACAAACCTGACTGTGCGAGTTATAAACAAAAATAATATGTTTTAAATGAAATGTCTAATAAAACGAAACGTATTTTAAAGAAAGGTTATTATTTCTAAGTTAAATTAATAATCTGAAAATATTTTATTGCCATGTACATTTACGATTTCACTTATAAAACAGGAATACAGATCGGCACACAGGGAATATTTATTTTCTTAAACAATTCATTAGAAAAACCAGAAATGGCTAAAAAGAATATTATTTTTTCTTACATTGAGCAGGAATCAACTATCAGCCGTGTTCTGGGGGTTCCGCACTGTCTATTCCACTTCATTATCACTTACACGACACTGGAAACACAAATCCACACAATACCGCACAATTTACGTAATTTTACGCATTAAAATATATTCTAAAATGCTCACAAAACATCGAAAACTGTGTTCACTATGAACACCCACACTATACTAGACTAGCTTTGCTTTGCTCAGCGCGATTCAACGTTTTTCGATGATTCAAAGCAATTGATGAACTGTTGTAACTGGTTTGGTAGCGTTAAAAATCATTTTAAAAATATATTAAATGTAATGTGTACAGATTTTTTAGCTGTCGGTTAATATCCGATAATGGACGAATGAACCCGAACAGTATTAGACAGTAGAAATAAAATAAATGTATTTTATATTACTATATATATATATATAATTCAAAAAGACCTAACGAAAACTTAATTTGTAACTTTTACCTTCAATTTCACAAACATACACCTGTTTCACCAATTTTTCATTCGACATACGTTGCACTTGATTTTATTTCCAGTAAATATAACATAAATTATATAAAAACATATTTAATTCAGAATAATTTATTAAATAGGTGTGCTGATGATAGTGATATTAGAAAATTAATAATATTAATAAGTCTTTTGTTACAGTGAGATAAATGTGATTAAAACAAAAATTTTCCCCATTTTTGCACCTTCTTAGATATGAGATCATTAAATATTATTTCAAATTAATAATTTTTCTTTCGAGAATATTAATCTGGCGTATTAAATTTTTAATGTTATAGATACAAATCAGCTTTTTACTGTTATTGTACTTTTACTTAATTTTACCTCTGCTTCAGTTTCAACTTTTTTAATGGAACTCCATGAAAATCTATAACGATTAGTTAAAACACGATGTTAAAGTTTTGCTAATTAAAGAAATATTAGTTTCTAAAGTTCTAGGTTCTGCTTATGACGTAACAATTATTTTGGGATTTGAACTCGAGACAACCTTGTAGGATACACAAGGTGAACCTAGGTTCAAACCCGACTCCAAAGAAGTCAGATAAACATTGTCGTACAAATAAAAATAACACATTATTTTTTGTTCTTTCGTTTTGAACAAATAATTTTATGATTATTTCCAATATCTTCAATTTTATCGTCATCATTACGATTGCTATGTAGATATAAATTTGTCGTTTATATAATTTAATAAATGTCATTTTGTTTATTGTAAAGAAATGTTAATTTGTCACTATAATAATATTTTTAATGTCAATCATAAAATGTTTTAAAATTACTATTATATATTTTTAAACTAGTGCGCCAATAGATATGAATTTTTATGAAAATCTGTAAAAATAAATTGGTTTATCTACCGCAAAATTACAATTGAGCCAGTTCCAAATCTTTCGGAAGAGCTGTCTTGAAATTTACAATTTGATTTGTTTTCATGCTTTATTAACTACGCGAATCACGAAGAATTCTCTTTTTCGTTTGCCATTTCTTGGCCACGGTGTGCGTTAAAAATTTAAATTGCATTTAACTAGTCGTAAATATAAAGTCAACAATCTGTAATACACTTTTGAATAGGTTTTCTGAATGTGGGAGCTGGTTACTCCATATCGTGTGATTTACAACTGCTGAAATGAGTTTTTAGCTGAAAAATCAAGTCGTAAAATACGTAGAGATTCAAGCTGAAAGATCTCGTGAAAGTATTTTTTAAAAAGTGCTTTTTAAACCATCATTACTTCTACGAGTTCTATATTCACTTAGAGTTAAAAAGTAGATCGTTAGTTTAAAGCTGCATTTCTCCTCTTTAATGTATTGTTTCAATATTTATTCAAAATTCAGCAAAACATAAAAAAATATAACATTACGTCTACTATAAATTACTGGGTGTGGCACTCTTCCGACGCAAATCTCGGTTACCTGCCGTCAAATCTCTGCTCCGAAATAAATAAATAAATACATTAATAACAGAAACATTCAAACTGTTAAAGTTTAACTCTAATTTTGTTCATATTTAAAGATTTCTTTTGTCCTGTGGTCGGTCCTTCGACTTCAAGATAATTATTGGAGAATACATAAAAAAAAAGACATTGAATATAATTTTTACCGTTTGTGGTACAATTTCGATTTGATATTTTTAATTATCCTTATTGAGTTAGCAATTGAATGTATTTTCCAATTTCAACTGAACAATTTGTAATCACAAAAATTTAATGAAAAATCTTAAGAATTCATTACGACTTCTCGCAAACAATTCATCTCATTGCTATTGTCTTTGACGATCAAATAGTAAAACACCGGTTACCGGTTCCCGTACAAATCATTCTGCAAACGGTAACGGTACCGGTACTAACGGTGGAACGATAGATATATAAGTTAACAAGGCGCACGGGTGCTAAGCTATTCTTTCTTTATTGCGTAGAACCAGGGCCGTGTTCGAAAAAGATATCAAATTTACGGCCATGCTAGTAATTAAAAACAATGGAAAAGTGCACGAGAAACTAACGAGGTTAAGTCGGCAAACTAAAACTGATTTATAGAGAGATAAATTGGGATACATCAGGATTTGAACCAAGGACCTTTGAATTCCTGGTTAAATGATGAGTAGCCATTTAGTTAAAATCTGAAGTTATTTCAATTTTTCTTTCTATTATGCTGAAAGACTTGATTTAAGAGAGGTCGTCTCTATAATTCATTTTGATTTCGTTAATTTTATTTACTTTTAATAATAATAATTAAATAGTAAAGACGCATTTTCACCAATCTTTTATTCAACGTACGTTCCACATGACTTAACCATCTTACCTCATATACTTCCCTAATTGTAACTTTCTTCTCAATCTTACATTCATCATACACCAACATAATGTCAGTCAGATTTCTGTAACAAGAATATTAAAATCATTCACCCCGAAATCAATATTTGCCAGATCATATTCTGACACAATACTTTCGCTTCACTCACATTTATAAATATTTTAATATAAGCTCTCGTTTATTTCTCATGCTCGGAAACTTTTGGTCATATAATAATTTGTCCACACAATATTTCACGTACAATTTTACCAATTTTTAATTCAACATACGTTCCACATGCCCAAACCATTTCAACTGATTTTTTTAACAACATTCTCAATTTCACACTTATTATGCATCAATGCATTCCAGGCACGATCTATTCTTCTCACAAAATCCTCCTTTTAGAGTGAACAGAGATATGTAATTACATAAATTCCATATACATAATAAAATAAAAGTTTGGAAGTTTAGAAATGTTCTGCATAACCTGCGGTCCGTTTAAATTCAATACTTTTAAAGTTTCAGCCTGAATTCTGCTCTGGCGTTGGAGAAAGAGGAACGTTCGGAAATCTAATTTCTCTAGCGCTCAGTCGTTTTTTACGCTTTTTCCTAGCGGGAAACAGGTTCGGTGGAACGTCTCTACTAATTTCCTTTCCGAAAACATACGACCTGCGCGCCCATAGAAATCAGTCAAGCCATTACAAAGCAGATGCTTGAATGCATTTGAATATCCTAAACCATTTCGAAATAGCTGATGTTAAATTATGTAATGTCTACGTTGTACGAACACCAACGAATGAAGAGATAGAAACTGAGATAAAGATGGTACTTGCAACAGAGTTTTGATAATATATGAAATGCTGACAAGCAAACCTCAATACCATTATACACATGTATTGTAACGACCATCTTATTTCACACAGATTACACAGAAAAACAGAAATTTACATTCAAATCACACTTAACCCAAGTTCTCCCATATTAGTTTTTGGAAATCGCAGTCCGTTATGTTTATTTTTATGTTTATCCCCTTGAACTACTTATCACCGTGGGACAAAACAGGACGCAAGGATTAGGAGAAGAAGGAGGAAGGGATATATTCCACCGTTCACCCCACTTCAGTCGGTGAAGGACCCCGCATCGTGATTACTCACTGGAGACCGCTGTCGCAATAGCAACGCCATTTTCGAATTCTTGCGAAAGCCGAAAGGTTTGGACTCAGCACTCCTCTAATTAAATTAGAAACGTGGCTACTTGTAGAAGTTTGGAGGTATTTGGCGGGGACTTTAACCGCATTTCAAATAAGTCCTTTATAGAAGATTGCCGTTCATTT
Source organism: Pterostichus niger (assembly GCA_947425015.1). NCBI lineage: Eukaryota > Metazoa > Arthropoda > Insecta > Coleoptera > Carabidae > Pterostichus > Pterostichus niger. The sequence goes on from OX380347.1 coordinate 18,191,373, forward strand.
TAACATGCCTAATTATATTATGATGAATTATGAAATATTATGGATATCGACCCACGACCAGCAACGTCTTACTATTTAAACAGAGGTACACGAACCAGGTTTTAAGCGATATACTTCTAAGCCATAGACCTTATTGAATATGAAGTAATGGTGTATTGGACGCCGAGCAGATATTTCCTTTTCTATGGTGAAACAGGTGTATGTTGGTGAAACTGGTGGTGAGTGTTTGCGTGGACGACCTAGAAATAATTGAATGAATATGATTGTAGGGTTGTTGCGTGAACGAAAGACTCCGAGCGTGTAAAACAAACGAGCTTGTATAAAAAAAGTGAGTGAAGCAAACATGGTGATAGGAATATCTGACGATAACATGTTTATTGAATGTTTCAAGGGTTCGTGAAACCCCAATTTATGGGCTATGTTATGTTATGTAACACAGCGGTTGCCAAAGTGGTGGTCCGCGGACCACTAGTGGTCCGCGAGAAAATTTCGCTGGTCCGCAGAAAAATGTGGAATATACATACTTACTCATCATGTTAAGTTATGTTTTAAGATGCATTAAAACATGATTCAATTCATCCATCACACTAGGAATGTATAACGCTAAAAGTTTGATATATTTAAACCATCTTTTAATTGTTTTGTTTGTACAATTTTTGTTTATTTTGTTTATTTTATTATGGTTTATTAATAAAGCTTTCATAACTTGGTTACTATTAATAGTTTCATTTTATTAACTAGGTACATTTTATGTGTTCTTTGATCACAATTTTTTTTTATAAATATATTTAACACTTAAAAAATCCTATCAGTGGTCCGCGGGATTTAAATTATGAATTAACTGGTCCGTGAGGTCAAAAAGTTTGGCGACCGCTGATGTAACATATATACTAAGGAATAATAAGTGTTTTGGTATAGGGTAGAGGCTCAGTGGTATCGAGTCGGCCTGTGGATTTGAAAACACCAGTTCGGTTCCCACAGCCGACAAACAATTTTCACCAAATTAAATCTACCCCTGTGGCTTTCCCTCCACTAACATCTTTGGGGGCCGTGATTTAACGGCTGGTAATCGCACTTCACGCGAAAAAATACATTACTTACCGAGATCTGCTTTGGCAGACTGCCATACCCGATAATGCCAGAAAGACATGATGATATATTTATTTTATTTACAAAACTAAATATATTACTAACCAAGATCTGCTTCAGCAGAGTACCACACCCAGTAATGGCTAAAAGGAGTGATGACATATACAATTTATTTAATGTAAGGAAGTAATTATGAATGTGGATGATCCTAAATGATTGACAAAGAGTACTTGCATGATTAATGCGACGAATCTGTTTTAAGTATGTATATTTAAAAAAAATATTATGCATTTCAGTAGTACGAGCGTAAAGATGTCTATCTTCTGTATATTTTTGAATCAATGTTGAGGCTGCTACAGCATATAAACGAAGACTTTACAGTGTCTTTAGACTTGTCTTAAAAAATAATCAATAATTAATTTCACCGTAAATCTCTCACTTACGTCATGTCCTTATGTCTATAAAAGTACCACAGCTTACACAAAGATAGCCTTCTGTGCAATGTAATTTCAGTATATATTTCATTTTCAGTCAGGCTCGACGAGTCCGGGTATCATACCGCGCTAAAAATTGAAATAATTACGTGCTTCTTGGAAATATTCATAATTTACAATTTGCTTGATTAAAATGGAACATTTGTGATTTGATATTTTCAGCGAAGCACCCTTTTAATGCGGTTCGTGTAGTTGTTATGTAAAATGTAATTAATAGCGATTTTACGTTTCTTTGTTGAAGAGTTTACATGGCTTCAAGAATATTAATTTGTTCATATCAAATTATAAAACAAATAATTCTTAAATCCACCCATTACTGAGTGTGTCACTCTATCGTAACAGATCTGGGCAAGTCATATTATATTTTTATTACCGAATTTATTATCTTTCAAAATTTGTCTATCAATATTTCAAAAAGTTGAAGAGTTATTGAAAATTTGTGAACACCAGTGAATTTCTCGAGTGAAATTACATAGGTATACAAATTTTCAACCAAAACTTTGTACGGATCATTTGTTTAACACAAATTTGGAAGATTTTAAAAAGAATTTAGGTGATTTTAAGATTTTATCTGTAGAGCAAAATTTCTAAAACATACCTATGGAATTTACTGGCATTCATAGAGTTTCATTATCTCCTACTTTTACATTCCAATCAAAAGATATTAATGGTTTAAGATGCTGTGATGTCACTCCTTTTAGTTTTAAAAAAAGTGTTCTTTCTTATCGACATTGAAGTGCAAACGCGACATGATGTGGTAAAAATTATAACATTGCCATGTCGTTAATTTTGCTATTTATTTTACCAACATTGCCAACAGTACTAAGGAGTTTCTGTGCACGAATTATTATAAAAATAATTTAGTTATCTTGTTCTGCACTTCTAACTACAATTGTATTATGAGTTTCTATATAACATAAAAAATATGTATATTATTTCATATCATGAACACAAACTGTTTAACAGCCACTGAAGATATGTAATTATAATGTCAAAACTTTAAAAAACTATATCTTTCTTAATTTACAAAGTTTTTACGCCGTATTTTAACAAATCCACATAGTTTTTCATGAAAATTCATTTAAAAAGTTAAAACTATAGTTGTAGCAAAAGCTATTTGTAATAACTTGAAGTAAAATTATAATATATATTTACAACATTGAAGATTTGATATATTGCATCAATATTCTCGATAGAAAAATCCTTAAACTAAAATAATATTTAAAGTAAATTAGATTAAATTTTGTTTCTCCTGTCGCAATTACAAAAGATTGTAGAAGTATTTATAACCCAAAAAGCACAGTTACAGTAGGTAGTCCGTCGCTTCCCGGGATTGGCTGACTGGACGGAGTTGTACTTTGTGGGAGGGAGCTACGTCTCCTGAACACTTGTACAACGAAGGCTACTCGCTATCTTTGATATATGAACACCGTGGAAGTAATCCGAATTGACAATTTGACTACCATTTTGCACAACTCTATTTAAAAATATCGTAGTACCTAAGTTTTATATTTATTTATGTTTCATCAAAACGTGACGTGGAATTCTTCTAATACTGAACATATGTCAATCTCTTAATATTTACTCAACTTTCATTTTGGGTTCGATTAAATCAAATTATAGTATTAGTTTGCATTTATATAGTTTCAAAATGCCACATTCAACAATTCTATTAATTTGAGGAAGTATTTTGAAAATTGTAATTCTTTTTCCTAGCACTTACTTTAATTAAATCCAAAGCATTTAAGCATACATTAATTATTTTAAAATTGAAAAGTTTTACTTCTCTGCAAAGTGTTAAAACTTTTATCGTAGTATTATACACTCGTAGAAACTTTATGCTTCATTTTTATAAAATTGCGAGACACCCACAATAAAAATGTAATTTCATTACTTAATTTGATTATTTTGTTAATAGACCAAAGTTCCAGGTCGCATTTTCGGTATAATCATTGACTTTGTTTCAAGATAATGTAATGATTATAAAGCCTTTGTAATAAATGTCGAAAGTGAAGAAATTTACTGCTGTTATTATGATATTACGGCATACGGAACCCACCGCTTTATTGCACCGCGGAGAATAATTTCATGCTCGTGACAAACTGCTAATTTCAATAATCTTTTAGTTTTGTGCGAAGGGTCGGAATAAACCAAATTTTAGTTTTTAAGGATTTATGCATTATCCAGGCATTGTATATATTGCTTAGGCCAACTGTTCTGAACACTTTCCAATCAATGCACCCCTTGTAGGGTTGCCACCTTTCTCCGAGTACTGACCCGGAGATTGTCGACCGGTGGTGGGGGGTGGGGTTTGGGGGAAGAGTGAATTCTGCAAAACTGCCAAACTTAATGCTGTTGTTCCTTTTTTTGGTTTCAAATTAAATCTTTATTCATCAATGAACGTAAACAACTATATTATAATTCTGTAAGCGCTATCGGTACATCACAACTCTTCAGTAACAAAATCACAATATGAAAGAGTCCGTCACTTCAGCCTACAATAATCCCTCTACTTCTTGAACACTAACAACAATATTATAATTCTATAAGTGCTAGAACATCACAACTCTTTAGCAACAAAATAAATAATTGAAGTTGGAACAAAATCACAATATGAAGGAGTCCGTCGCTTCGGCCTACAATGATCCCTCTACTTCTTCCAAACGAATTTCTCATTAGAGGACACGTTCTTCAGCAATTTCCGTTGCGCAGACTCGGACACGATAGCGTTGATGGCGCGAAATACAAAATAGGAAGAGTCAGAGTCTCAAGTCTTACATAGCTGTCGCCACTTTCCATAAATGTGCCAACAAAGTTTGGCACAAATACCTATCTAAGTAAGGCGCGTTTCTATGTATCATATGTGTAAATATATGCTTAAGCCAAAGAAAACTTTAATTCATTGACACAAAGGACGGCAAATCGGTAGTTAATTATAACCCGGAGAATTCAACGCTGACCCGGAGCCCGGAGATTTCGTCTGAAACCCGGAGACTCCGGGTCAAACCCGGAGAGGTGGCAACCCTAACCCCTTGGTGTCAATTGGAAATATTAGTTTTTATAATTAATACATTGAATTATGAGTTTCTAGCTTACTAAACACAAATATTATGAAAAGTAGTTAACGTACAACCTGTAGAGGCTTCGCATAAACTTTTGGGGGTCTATGGACCTCTTTAGCCTAGGCAATGTACTAAATTCCAAATGCAAATTTTGTATTGTTATGTTTAATTTTAACAAACGAATCCTAGACCCATAAAACACGTACTTACATATCGTTATAGTTGATTTTAGACTTTGTCGGTGACTTATCCACTTTTATATTTTGAAAATACTATAGATACTTACAATAATTATTATATTTATAGACTATTATCTCGTTAACAGCGAAGTATGTAAAAATATTTTCACTTCATAAAATCCTATAAGTCATGAAATAGAAACATGAAAAAGTTCGTTGACTTCTTAAAATATTCGTTTCTTTTCGGATTCTATTGTTATATTTGTACAGTTGATCGAAAGAAGGAAAAGAGAATGATGAATGTGGAAATAACTTTGCTTTGCTAAGATTCATATTTGAAATAGGTGCAGTTCAAATAAAAAAAAACTTTACCAAAAAATTTCATAAATTCCTAAGAAAGTAATAAAAAATCACCTTTTTTCAACATGTGTCTGAAAATGACATTTCCCTCACTCAATTTAGTTGTGGTAGTTATCGTTTCCCTCACTAGTGATGAAATTAAATAACTTTCTTCACTAGTGAGGAAAACGGTTACTATCACAACTAAATTGAATGAGGGAAATATCATTTGACATGGTGACCAAGGAAACGTGATATGCTTTTGCAAATACAACTCCTTTGATTTATATAAAATAATTATTAAATTTCTTGTATCGCGCAAACGTAACCAATGTAATTTTCACGTTTAATATTGAAAAAATGTAACCCTCGCTATCGCTCGTGCTCCAACTTTCGTACTCGATTTGCAATTAAACCCTTTTCTTACTAGTATTACAATATACTATTGCCTGTTACAGATGAATCTAATAAATACATTTTCAGTAAATGTTTGAAAGGTTTATGCTACCACATTTAATAGGACATAGCGTAATGTTACACTATTACCGTGCTCGAGTAACAAAGACACTTTACGCTCGTGATACACACATAATTTTTTCTACGATTGCATCTTCAATTATTTAAAAAAGTATACGTGCTGAAAATAAATTAGTTCTGTCAACAGTCAATATAACAAGTTTCTGTTTTGTTTGTATCCCTGGTAACAATTGAAATAAGCGCGAATTTAATATCTCCAATGATAACAAAGTTATTTTTCGATTGTTCCACAGAAAACGTCAACTTCACGATAACAACGATAACAAATAAGAACGTAATTTTCAACTTTTCATAGCAATCGTAGAAAAAAGAACTTTTAAAATTTCTTTTTGAGGCAAGATCAGTATATCATTTAGTATCTGCTATTTATGTTTTTCCTGAAGTACTGAATCACCCTGTATATAAAATAAATAAATGATGATTAATTCATAATTTGATATTTAATGTTAGCCCAAATCGAATTTCACAAAAATATGTTCTATTAACCTATTGTTATCTTGATCAACAAAGAGAATAATTCTGAATACTTATTAAAAGAAAATAGAATTATTATTTGTACTAAACAAAACTCATTTAAATTTTGAATAGTAAATCATGTTAGCATTATGTAATATCATAATACGAAATAAGAACTTGTATATCTGAATCCAACTTGATACAGCAAGCACAAGAGTGCAAATTAAAATCCTTTCAAATTTGATAAACACTAATGACACAGTATTCAACACGGATTTTAATATTCTTTTGATTTTCACGATATGGCACGACCATAGCTACCACCAAAAATTAACGACTTTCAACCTTATATACATCAGGTACTAGGATTATAACGGACATTCCTTTTTTTAAATACAACAAAAATCATTTCATTATTATTTAAAGTGAATCCATTGCAATATATATTATATGTCATTTTTTGTGAATAGAAATAATTCAGCAAAAAAATTAGAGCATCAAATTGTAATAGAAAAGAGCAGAACTATCCACGAATCTTTTAATAGAGATTGCCGCATTTTTACGCCACAAATTATAAAAATTAATTAAAATATTTTGATAAATCAACTAAGATTTTCAATAACTACAGTATCAATCATAAGAAAAATTAATTTAAATAAAAATTGTTAAATATTCGCGTAATAGGAGTGGGGAAAGACTTTATGCAATCGTAATATATATATATATATATATATATAAAAAAAAGAAAGACATATACAATTAAAGGGTATATATTATTTGATGTACTGAATACAACGTAAAAAAAATTCAGATTAATTGCACAATAACTTGACGCAAACATTTTTCGAGCCACTGGATTGATATGTTACGGTAATGAATAAAAATTAGTAAACACTAAAATTTATTTAATTTAATTTAAGTTGTGTAATATGGGGTAGGTGGCTCAGTGGTATCGAGTCGGCCTGTGGATCTTGAGTATATCTTTGAGGGCCGTGATTTGATGGCTGGTAACCGCACTTCACGCGAAAAAATATATCATTTACCGAGATTTGCGTCGGCAGAGTGCCACACCTAGTAATGGGTAAAAGGCGTGATAATATATTTATTTTATTTTTATTTAATATTTACTAATTTTTATTAATTATTGTAACCTATCAATGCAATTGCACGAACAATATTTGTTTCAAATAATGCGAATTTCGGAAAAATTATTTTTGCATTGTAATCAGTATATAATTTTGAAACGTCCTGTATTTACTTGTAATCATATTAAAAATACACTGCAATTCATTATTTGTGAATGTTACATAAAACCATATAATATACAACCGGTAAATAATATTAACTTTATTCTTATCAAAATCATAACTTAATGTGCTTTATTATTTACCGAGAGAAATAAAAATGACTCCTTAGGGCAATAAAGTGATTCAAGGCCATTAGCAGTACCAAGTTTCTTTTGTTAAATAACGAATTTTTCTATTTGTATATAAATGACGTATATAACACGTGAATAAAGTGTCATTGTTTGTCGAGAGTGAAGAATGATCCTAAGGGCGTAGCCCTAGGGATCCAATTGCTTAAGTAAGATCATTTACAACCGGTAAATGGAAGTCAAAATTTATTCGTTCCTATAATATTGTAAAATATTTTACAGGTCTTGGTTACTTGAACGTTGTTTGAAAATAGTTTTTTAAACTTAATTTAACTTTCAGCGAAGTTTTGTAACGGTGAAAACGGGCATTAAAGTACTTATTATGTAAATAAATTAAACACAAAATATGAAGAAGATATCAAATTTTGTATTTTAAGATTGACAAAAAAATAATTATAAATGAAACGAACCAACCTTTTTATGCTTGAGCGAAACCAAACAAAGAAGTGACGAAATTGGATGACATTTCGGAAGTCAGGAATCAGGACTCAAATCCGCGTGAAAATCCTGCAACAAATCAAAAAAAATTAATATAGGAGATGATTCCATCTGACTGGGCTACACGTCCAGTTCCGCTTTTGTTATGTCTCCATACAAAATGTAATTTAGTTGATATAGATCAACTAGACGACAAGTTGTTAGATACAGTCTCAGTTCACAGTAAAGTCATCCTTCTTATATTTTTTCTTTCGTATTTTCACACGCACGCATCAGCCCATATCTCAACATTTAATAAGCCTTTGCAAAAAATTGTCGTTGAATTTTGTGCACTGCTGTTTTTAAACTTCTTTTCTAAATATTTTGTTGGAATTTGATGTTTGAAGCAAAAGTATAACTGCTGCGGAAATAAGGTATTTACGAAGTATGCGTATATATATATATATATATATAAGAATTCCGTGTCACGTTTTGATCAAATCCACTGTTGTAAGATTTTAAATTACATTTTTATTGTGGGTGTCTAACAATTTTATGAAAATGGAGCATAAAGTTTCTACGAGTGTATAATACTACGATAAAAGTTTTAACACTTTGCGGAGATGTAAAAGTTTAAAATTTTAAAATAATTAATGTAGGCTTAAATGCTTTGAATTACTATTAAAAAGAATTACAATTTTCAAAATACTTTCTCAAATTAAAAGAATTGATGAATGTGGCATTTTAAATCTATATAATAGCAAACTAATACTATAACTTGATTTAATCGAACCCAAAATGAAAGTTGAGTAATTATTGAAAGATTGACAAATGACCAGTATTAGAAGAATTGCATGTCACGTTTTGATGATACATAAATAAATATAAAACTTAGGTACTACGATATTTTTAAATAGAGTTGTGCAAAATGGTAGTCAAATTGTCAATTCGGATTACTTCCACGGTGTTCATATATCAAAGATAGCGAGTAGCCTTCGTTGTACAAGTGTTCAGGAGACGTAGCTCCCTCCCACAAAGTACAACTCCGTCCAGTCAGCCAATCCCGGGAAGCGACGGACTACCGACAGTAAGTGTGCTTTTTGGGTTATATATACTTCTAGAATGTTTTGTAATTGCGACAGGAGAAACAAAATTTAATCTAATTTACATTAAATATTATTTCAATTTAATAGTTTTTCTATCGATAATATTGATGCAATATATGAAATCTTTAATGTTGTAAATATATATTCTAATTTTACTTCAAGTTATTACAAATAGCTTTTGCCACAACTATAGTTTTAACTTTTACAATGAATTTTCATGAAAAACTATGTGGATATGTTAAAATACGGCGTAAAAACTTTGTAAATTAAGAAAGATATAGTTTTTTCAAGTTTTGACATTACAATTACATATCGTTAGTGGCTGTTACACAGTTTGTGTTCATGATATGAAATAATATACATATTTTTTATACTATATAGAAAATCATAATACACTCTAGTTAGTAGTGCAGAACAAGATAACAAAATTATTTTTATAATAATTCGTGCACAGAAACTCCTTAGTACTGTTGGCAATGTTGGTAAAATAAATAGCAAAATTAACGACATGGCAATGTTAGAATTTTTACCACACCATGTCGCGTTTGCACTGCAATGTCGATAAGAAAGAACACTTTTTTTTAAACTAAAAGGAGTGACATCACAGCATCTTAAAACATTAATATCTTTTGATTGGAATGTAAAAGTAGGAGATAATAAATAAATATATATATATATATATATATGCATGAAGAGATCGTACATACATAACATCACGCTATATCTCATTAAATGGGGTAACACGAACCTCTGAAACTTAACTTTTTAAATGAAAATGAAAAAGTGTGACGAAACCGAGAGGCACAAATTATTCCTTCCGCAAAAAACAGCAAAAAATTTGCAGCTCGCGGCTAAAAACATCCATAACATTTCCACAAAAAAAGTAAAATAATCTGGTGTCATCCTAAACGCGATCATAAAACCTGTCGTTCTGTAGTTCTGTCCAGCATTCAGTTTCTAGCCTTCAGCACGGAAACAGGAAGTTTGGCAAGGGATCGCGATTTAGCGATTGTCTTTGAAATTTTAATTAGCTTATGCAGATAACCTCCATCGAAGACCTTCGAAGCGAAGGAGGGATGGAAGATAAAGTGGAAGATGGAACGCAGGAACGGAGAGGCGCAGAAAGCACTTCCTGAACTATCTACGGAGTGACAGTATTTCTGAAGACCGTTCACATTAATGTACCGAGACAGTGAAGATTTGTGGAGATGCGGCGAATATGGCGCCTTGCCAGCCTCTAGCCTTCATTTCTACTGAAATTTTCACTCGGGGATAACGAAAATTCTATCGACAATTTCTAACAGAAACCATATCCATGTTTGTTCACTATCAAAATATTTTGGAAGAAATTGTTATAGTAAATTCATAAAAGCAAATCGAAGTTACATTGAGTCATTGACTTTGTGGTCAAACATTCAATATGCTTTTATTTATTGAAACTAAATATAAAATTTAAGTTTTTGTTAGTACAACTGGTTATTAAATATGTACAAAGTAAAAATGTCAGAAATTAATGTTTTGCTTAATTTGGTATAGGTTCTATAGAAACTTTAATGCCAAAACCTACTAATCTTTTTCATAATAATAGTTATTTGTAAAGTGATTCTTTGTTATAGTTGCAATAGTGTAAGAGGAACAAAGTCTTACGTTCGTGATGCACATATAATTTTTTCCACGAACACATCTTAAATTATTAAAAAAACGTATACGTACTGAAAATAAATTAGTTGTCAATATGACAAGTTCCTGATTTGTTTGTATCTTTGATAAGTGATAAAATGCGCTCAACGACATTGAATTCCCCGTGTCTGAAATTTTTTGCTCGTTTTTAGCGATTTATTTCTTTTGAAATGTTTCTAACGGGTACCTCTTTGTGTTTTTACGATTTTTAAACAATTTGCTCTAAAACTTTTTCTTGTAGAAATATTGTAAGGAAAGTTTACATACATATGTACTTTGACCCGCTGAATCCAATGGTGGAATCGCCAAGTCCATAAGTCGTATAGTTTTTGTCATAAAGAGTGCTACAAAATACAACTTTTTACATCACTTTTTGGGCATATTTTCGTGTGAGTTTGTCAAATTATCTACTGGTAAAAATATCAAAAATATATTTATTAAACTTCTTCATTAAAAATTCACGATATAGTTTTAGAACATAACATTGATAATTACATTTAGAACTTTAATCTAACTAATAAATGTCAAAATAAATTTATTTCAAATGTTTATTGATCTGATTATTATTTTTATAAAAATGCAATATAGGAAAAATAAGATGAAAACATATGTTACGATGACCAATTGTAGCATTTATTTTTCAATATATTATTTTGATTATTAAGATTTTTAATGTGAAAAAATGTCTTTCTCGAGTTAGTAGCCAATTATATATGCATCGTAGTGTAACAAGTTTTCATAAAATTTTATTGAGTGAAAATAGCGGCAATTGAATATTTGTTAAATAGAACATCAAACAGAATCATACCAGTTGAACGCTATAGATATTTCTCTCACGAACAAGGCCAGTATTTTCAAGGTTTCGTAATATTTGTATTTTAAGTTTTATTTGATCTAAATATAATTACTGAATGCTCAGTCACGTACAACCTTACATCATGCATAAATCGAAATTTATGTCAAAATATAATTTATAAATATGATTGTAATCTTGCTCAACAAAATTACGTAAATCATTTTAAAGAAAGTTCTAAACAATTTCTTCGTGAAATTTAATAACCATGCCAAATTGCGTCATGACAAATATCTCAATTATTTTAATACTTATCCTTGAGATACTTGTAGTCCAATAATCAGAGCACTCAACCTTCGATTATTGTAAAAAATAGATCATTTTCGTCATAGTATTTTGCAAATTAGTAACAAAAAAGTATCTTTGTTTAATTTGAAATTTGAAAGTTGCTATTAGTAAACAGGAATTGGTATTATAATTTTAAATCTGACAAATTTTACTGTACATAGGCTGATTCCTATAAAACAACCGGTGCTAATACTAATGACTTTAGAGTAAAATGTTATATCGGGTGTAGAATTGAAATATGTAACATAGGAAATACAATAGTATTTTTGTAATATGATGATTTCTGCTTCCCTAATTAAATTAGCCTAAAAGTGTAAATACAAAAATTGTTTTTATGCGAACGAAAAATGACTTTTATAAAGAAAATTTTGGAATGAGAGTGCTTGTTATACTATTTTCATTTTAAACTGGAGGGATCGGCATAAAACGATTAAACGTCCCTGTCCAATATAACTACAATGAAATCTATTAGTGTGGTTACCCCAAATCGCTTAACGATGGTCACAATAGGTAAATCTTTAAAGGCTGGGAAATAAATAACTAAATATTATTCATATTCTATAATATATTTATAATATAATTAAATATGCAGAGATATCGCTCCTTTCGGTTTAAAAAGAAATGATTTGTCTTATTGGCCACGCCGCGAATAAATAACATTATACGGAGAAACATGTAACTATTACATTGTCATATCGCTAGTTTCGCTGTTTGTTATACCAACAGTATCAGCAGTAACAAAAAGTTTGTATGACATGTAAATATTATTCAAATAATATAGTTTTGTTGTGTTGCATTCTTATCTATAATATATAATGATCATTTATATAATAAGATTATGTATCAATAAAAAACAAGTATATTATTTGTTTCCTTTGACAAAAACTGTTTGACAACCACTAAAGATAATTGTCATATAAGCAAAACACTGATATTTTACAAAATTATATCTTTTTTAATTTACGAAATTTTAAGATTGTGTTTTAACTAATCGTCAAAGCTTTTCATGAAGTTTCATTTAAAAACTGAAAACTGAAACAGTGTTAAAAATAAATTAAAGTAAAATAATGATAAATATTTAATATGAATTTAGGACATTAAAAATTTGATATACTGAATCAATATTTTCAAAAGAAAAATCATTAATTTAACATAATACTTAAGGTAAATTAGTTTAAATTTTGCTTCTCTTGTCACAATGTCAAGAAATTCTAGAAATATATATACCCCGAAAAGCACTATTACTGTCGGTAGTCTGTTGCTTCCCGGGATTGGCTGACTGGACGATATAGCCTCGTGGAAGGGGTGCCACGTGCTATATCCCCACTCGCCACACTACGATTTGTATATAGAAACATAATCATGAAACTTTACTCCTTACCCCCAATATTCCCCCGATAATTAAATACCGTGGAAGTGACACTTGACTACTTTTTGAATTTTTAAAACAGTATTATTTCCTTGAAAACAAGAATTTTTAAAAGTAGCATCGATTAGTGTAAATGGAGAGATTTAAAAGTATTTTTTACAAATGATCACTGGACATACTACTTAATTTTTGCTTGGGGTCAAAATATTTTTTCAAATATTTTTCGTACTGTTGGACTGATTGAATACAGTAATGAATAAAAATTAGTAAACATTATAATTTATTTGATTTAATTGAGGTTCTGTAATATTCCTTTAAAACTTAAACAATAAATCGTTTAATTTTTGAATTACAACGTATAACGTTTTACATCGTTATCAACTTGTTTATTATATCGCAGAACTGAAAGACATGACTGAAGACAGAGAAATAAAGGTAAGTACTTGGCAGTGGCACTCGTAAATATTTTGTTGTTCTTACTACGTTGTCAAGTGTAAGATAAATGTTTTAGTATGCTCGATTATTCTCACAATTGTTTTATTATAATGAAATACAGAAATTTTATATCTGCAACATTCGTTATCTCTCAAATACTTTATTCATTCTTCATTCATTTGTTCTGTGTATTATGGTTAAAAATACTAAAATAATAATAATTTGTTAAATTAATATTACCATTATTTCTATCATCATTTATTATTATAAGTTATTATAACAACACAACTCAAGTTTGACATTTACGTTGTACCGCTATTATTATTTTTGTCAAATATATCTATATCTAAAAGATAGTTTAAAAATTAGATTTCCTGTTGAGTAATTGTAGAAAAAATATTATATTGAATTGGCGTGTAATAGCTATTACTTATTTGGATAAATGACGTCACTTTCCTAGGGCATATGTAGTTAAATTATGTACTATTTTTGGGGTAAGTTAGTCGGCCTGTAGATTTGAGAACCTAGGTTCGATTCCTACAGCCAACAAACAATTTTCATCACGTTAAAACTACCTCTTTGGGGGCGTGATTTGGCAGCATATAACTGCTCATCACGGGAAGATATATATATATATATTACTTACCGAGATCTGCTACGGCGGAGTACCACACTTATAAGATTCATCAAAATATCAGTTCTCACCCAACATTATCATTCTATATATACTCGCTTCAACCACACTAACGCACCCTCCATACAAGCTCGTTTATTTCTCACACCCAAAACCCTCAATCACATCCATCCATTCGCTCCTGTACATCTATTTCATTAATCTTTCACTTACGCCCACTCCATTATCAATGAATCTAGAAAGAAATGAAGGAAGCATCTGCCTGCACTAGTTTTGGAAGTAAATTCCACAGAATTGCAGTTAGACACTCTATGTAGGAACAGTAAACGAATCAATAGATAATAAATAAAGGGAGTATTACCCAGCGCTTCTTTTCAAAGTGAATTTCAAATAAACACTCAAAAAATCTAACCAATGAATCTAAAATCATACAGTTGTAATTGCATCTTTGCCAAACATTCCTATCTTGACACACTACTTCAAAATCTTTCCACATAGCATACATTTCCATTCCTCCTTCAATCTCCCATTCTAGTTATTTAATTCCTCATCTCCGCATCTACACCTAGTTACCGCTTTCATTTTGTTCATTTTGTTCTCTTTTAATGTACACGTACATCACATAAAATGATAAAGTCATTTCCTTACAAGCAACAAATCCCCAAATCAAAATATCTTATTCCAGTAAATGTCAAGTGACAGCTAACGCAATCAACATTTTCACACAAAAGATCACGAAGACACCATGCAACTGCTGTCGCTGTCTGCAGTAAAATGACGCTAACACGACGTCGCCACGTGTCTTACAACTCGTGTCGTGTCGTCAAAGCATTCGACGAAGTCCAAGTCTCTGGTGGAAGCTCCAAGCACTTGGAAAGTTTATGATCTGCAATTAGGGATATATGTAGTGCAGCTAGTGCCACTGTGTGCACATAGAACTCAACTAAAATGTTGTTCTGTGCAACTCTGCAATCTTGTTCCGATGGATACAGTGGCGCGCGTCGATATTTTTGGTTATTCGTAAATAAAAGTAAATATGGAAAACTGTATGAAATGTAATATGAAGCTTAAGATAAAACATTGCAAAATCTGTTTCAATTTTTTTTAAGTTTAGCCATGGAACAGTATATTTTGTAACAAGTAGGAAAAGTGATATATTCCAGAACGATGGTGGTAATGTGGAACAAGGCGTACAGAAAATTCACTTTTCCAAGGTGTTATAAATTATTTTTTATCGTATATAATAATACTAAATTGTAGTGGGACAATTAATTCGAATAAATTTTTGATATTATTTGAGAAAATAATAAAAAAACATTTAGAATGTAATTTCATGAAGTGTAGGAACACACTCTTTCAACACTTGTATTACAATATATCAGTTTATTCTTAGTTTTTTGTTTTGACTTTTAAACATTAAGATTCATCATTATTAATATATCATTGCAACACACGGTGCTGTAAACGGCCGCTTTCAGCATTAGAAATAAACTAGAAAGATATACTTTTAGAATAGATATAATGTAGCGATAAATTATGATATTATTATAATTACCGGTAATTTTAAATCATTTAAATGCATGTATTATCTTTTAATTAAAGAAAATTTATAAGCTTTTCAAATAGACAAATATCTCTTCTTAATGATAATGTTGACTATATTTTCATCAACTGTAACTAATTACGGAAAAACATATCACCAAGGTAACATATTTCCATTTTCATCACCATTACCAACAAACCCATTTCAGTTTCCCAAAAAATCTCTTGATATTCAACATGTACTTCATCATTACTTGTGCTACATTCAAATTCATGTCCCTTCCTAATAATAATTCCACGCACGTCCATGGGCGGAAATGTGAGGCACTAGACACGGCTCATACATCACTGCACGCCACGGGCTCATACATACACTTACTCCACGACAGATATTCACTTCGCTTCGTTGACGAAACTCAGTTATCTTAGGCACAAATGATGCCGTTTATGCCGTTTATTCGTCACTTTATTCTGAAAACATTTACTCTTTTATTTTCTTTTGTGCTGAACCGCATACGGTTGATTTTGGCCAGAAATTTTACTAAATGAGTATGTATGAATGGCTATTCCGCACTTCACACGAAGAAATATATTACTTACCCAAATCTGCTTCGGCAGATTGCCACACCTAGTAATGGGTAAAAGGCGTAATGATATATTTATTTATTATTTTATTTCCTATTCTAACACATCACTTTCGCTTCAACCACATGCATATTTCCTTTCATAAAAACTCGAAATCTTTCAACAAAGACAAAATTTATTGTCACCCATACACTTGGTGAAACTAGGTTTAATAAAATATAAACTAGACACTTAGCTAAGTCTCACAAAATTCAGCCTCCAAGTCACCATATGAGGGCATCGTCAGAGGCTGGCCATAGACGCGTTTCACTCTTATTAGACGCTCATCAGTATGGTATAACTCACTTCTTCACCTAGAACAAAGTTCACGTGAAGAAGCTGGTGACGAAGGACTGTGCCAGCAGAGAATAAGATCTCTAAAAAATGGTTAGATGACATGAGAAGTTCTATATTTTATTCGAAATCTTTCATTTACGCAACAATCTTTCAATCATACTTATCAATTAACTAAAATGTTTTCTTATATCCTGGCCAGCATCATCACCTTATATCTCCACCTGTGCTTGGTGGCTGGCCGGTAGCACGTTGTACGTTGTATGATTTCCACGGGGAATTGTTCGAGAAACTCGATTATCTACCCGCTCTTTCGGATGATGGACATCGCACTTCTCAGATTCGCTAGCTTGATCGCGTGCAACATTCTCGGTGTCTTGATGTAATGATCGGTTACTGACCGAACACTGACCGGTAACTGGTTACTGCGGTTTTCGCACCACGGGATTTATTCGGATTCAATTAGAATTTATACAAGGGTTATTGCTTTTTATAAGAACTTTGGTGGAAGCGCGCTTCACAGAATTCGCACTATTTTCCGTATAGTTAGATTTTTGCACCAATCATTCCATTACATGAACTAAAGAATTACCATTCGGATGAAGACATAATTTATGTTGTTATTTAGGTACGTCTAAATAGCAATAATAAGAAATGGAAAGTATAATAGAACAAGGACTGGTTGAATCATAACAGAATAGAAGCAAATAAAACAAACAAACAAATATATTCAAAAGTTATACTTAATATGCAACAAGTCCAGTAACTATAGTTTAAAAGTTGTTTTTTGTTTACTGTTTTTGGTACATGCTGAACAAGATTAAAATAAGTTCAACATGGACTAATCTTAGGAGCATTACAAGACCAAGAAAGTTTCTTGGCATAGTTAAATATGTTTTTATAAGCTTCTGGTTGCCAAAATTTACCATACTATTTTTATGTTCCCTATTTGAACACGTACACGAAAATATAAACAAAATCAATAGTGATTACATACAAAATTATAATGATTTAATTAAGATATTTGGAAAAATATACCAACAAACGAGCAAGCGAGATAAAGATATTATTTATAGTAATTATTTTCTATAAATTACAAAAATATTTAAATGAAATATAAATTATCATTAGGTATCCATATATACAGAATGTTTCAGATTTAAACGGCCTAATTTAAACCGTGGAGTTAACACCTAAAAATAAGATAGGAAGTTCATTTGAACAAATGTCCGTAAATTCTTCATACGAGAGTTTATTCTATTTATCTAATTGAATGAAAATATTCACGAATTCAAAAATTTTTTTATTTAAAAAAAGTAATAACATAATAATATAAATAATATTTGTTGAAACTGTTGATATATTTACTATTTGTGTAAGGACGAGGCATTTCGTTGAATTACTGCAAATTAAATTTTATGCTGATATTAACTAAAAACCATTAATTTTTAATTGAATTTAATTATTATATCAAAACTTAATAAGTAAATACTGTATATGAAATGCAATGGTAAATTTTCATTGGCCCATAGTTCACGCACTAGTAATTTTAGAACAAAAGTGTAAACATAAAACATGTTCAGAAATACTGCATCCAATGAGTTCAAATTTATTGATTTAGTACTTTTCTGTCACGAAATAAAATTGCCATCTTAATTAAAATTATGTCTTTTATTTATGTCACTTAATAAAAAGCTTAAAAATTGCAATTTGTCATACTTGTCAATACGCAATTTAAAATTATTGCTTTTATTCCTCACAGCACTCTGTAAACAGCTTAAAAATGACAATTTTAATTTACGTCTATCTCGTGATAGGACCGTATTATGTCAATAAATTTGAACTCATTAAATGCAATTTTTAATTCTAAACATATTTTGTGCTAAAACTTTTGTTCTCTAATTAAAATAGACATTTACATAACAAATAAAGTAAACAAACAGTATAAATGAATCTGTACCAATATTTCAATAAAAATTAGTTGAAGTTTTGTGTGTAAACATTACAGTATTATACACAACCAATTTGGAGTATAATAATATCAGTCGATACTGATACAAATATACCATCCAAATCGGGAATATAGAAGATCCTTATTCCACCGTTTTATTCACGTGTTACAAAGCTATATAAGATCAAACAATTCTTTTCAGATACGCAAAATTCTCAAACGTCCATTGTAATTTCCTTTGTAATATATTTTATCGCAACGTTGCACTATATAAGTGCTTCTTTGAAATATTTTTTTGAAAATAAATTTATGCAATAAAGATATTCTTCACTGAGAATAAACGTAATATTTTTCAAGTAACTCTTCTAGAATATTGCTCACTTGTATTTCAATTTGAAAGATGAAGTTTATACAAGCACGAAGACCGCTAATATGAATAACAGTAAATTAAGAGCGATTATTTTTCCTTGTAGATTATCACAATTTTGGTATTTAACATATAAAAAAATTATAATCCGAATTTATATTTATCCGGTATCCGAAAAAATTAATATACGGACATTAAACTGGTAATTAGGAATCCGTACAAACCTCATCCATATATGTATACTATTTTCATTTTAAACTGGAGGGATCGGCATAAAACGATTAAATGCACCGCAATTACGTTTACAAAGGAACTTAAAATATGACCCATTATAACTGACTTCATAAGGTTTGCACAAGGTTGTACAACCCCATTGGCCGGTACGTGTATAATAAAAACAAAAAAATTACAATCTGCAAATAAGTATATTTCCTTATTCATACGATACAATTATTAATATATTATAAATATTATATACAAACATAATCCAAACATTTACCTAAATTACTCAGTCTGATTCAGTACAGGATATTTAATCTTCTTATTGAGTAACATAACTGCTAATTGGATAATTGAATCCGAATTAGTAATTTTTAAATGGTCAATCATAGGAAAAAACAAGAATAATTTTAGGCTGAATACGACTCTCAAAAATATACCTGTTGTGACCATCGTTATGCGATTTGGGGTAGCCGCACTAATAAATTTCATTGTACTTATATGGGACAGGGACGTTTAATCGTTTTATGCCGATCCCTCCAGTTTAAAATGAAAATAGTATAACATAAAATTCATAATGTTTTATTTAGAATACACAGTAATTTCAAATATTCTATAACTCGATTATTTTCAGTTCACAACTTCTTCATACTTACTCTACAGTCAACCTGTGGATTTGAGAACCTGCCTAAAATTATTCTTGTTTTTTCTATGATTGACCATTTAAAAATTACTATTTCGGATTCAATTATCCAATTAGCAGTTATGTTACTCAATAAGAAGATTAAATATCCTGTACTGAATCAGACTGAGTAATTTAGGTAAATGTTTGGATTATGTTTGTATATAATATTTATAATATATTAATAATTGTATCGTATGAATAAGGAAATATACTTATTTGCAGATTGTAATTTTTTTGTTTTTATTATACACGTACCGGCCAATGGGGTTGTACAACCTTGTGCAAACCTTATGAAGTCAGTTATAATGGGTCATATTTTAAGTTCCTTTGTAAACGTAATTGCGGTGCATTTAATCGTTTTATGCCGATCCCTCCAGTTTAAAATGAAAATAGTATACTTAAATTCGTCTGTTTGTCGATCCTTACAGA
This sequence comes from Pterostichus niger, assembly GCA_947425015.1. Lineage (NCBI taxonomy): Eukaryota > Metazoa > Arthropoda > Insecta > Coleoptera > Carabidae > Pterostichus > Pterostichus niger. Next base: position 18,211,857 of record OX380347.1, read on the forward strand.
ATTTCTTAATCTCACTTTATCTCCTAGATAATCGATTATGGTTCAGACGAAAAATGCAGAGAATCATATCGTATTTATTTAATTATGTACGTTTGAATTAATAGTACAAAAAAACAGGTTTTTATATACAATATTTTTTGACAAATAGAAATAAGTATAAAATCCGATCCAGCGATACACCCACTTTCAATGAAATTGTAAGAGTAAAAAATACATGGCTATTTGTCACGAGAAATCTGATGTTGCTATGTACACAACAGTACCAAACACCAAGATTAAGTTTGCAAAGTAAATAGATCATGTTTAAAATAAGATGCAAAGTTAGAAGTTGCTTTCAAATTCAGTTAACTAAAGTAGAAATTCGAGTTAATTACATATAATGTAGTTGATAAATAGATCGCTCGTATCTAACAAGAAGAAATAATCGCTAATTTCTACGCTTTTAACAATAATTCCTACACATTTTATTGAAATATTTCTCTTATTTATGATATTAAAATGCAATAATAAATATATAATAAGTATGCGCAAAAAGTGCGGTTACCTGCCGTCAAATTACGCTTTCCTATAGATGTTAGTAGGAGGTAGGACACAAGGGTAGTTTTAAAGTGGTGAAAATTGTTTGTCAGCTGTGGGAATGGAACCTGGGTTCTCAAATCCACAGGTCGACTCAATACGACTGAGTTAACCATAATATAATAATAATTTAATTATAAACATTAAAATAGTCAATTTAGTCGTTATACATCAGATAATACTTATTTGTAGTGTTTATAATGATTATTTAATTATTAATATATTAGAAATAACTTTTAAACCGAGACACAAAATTTTGAATTTTCAAATCATTCTTTTTCGTTCATGATCATATAATACCTGTCATTTACTTTTTAATCCTAAAGGTGTGAAACACCCTGTATAAAGTAATCATGAAATATTATTATAATATTATACTAATATAATGATATAATATATTTCTTCAAAAAAATTGGGGCTCAGGTGTGAATTTGAAAGCCAATTAGGCGCATGTTCAGTTCGCTACTGAAAAATCTTTATTTCACACAGTATATTCCATTTAAAATCCACAAAAGATAAATGATTTAAAAAGTAATAAGTACAAAGCATAAAACATAACAATTGTCAAGCTGGAAGCTGGATATAATAACCTTCATTTGGCCTTAATTAATCTGTTTGAATCCGCAGCGGTACAATAGCAAAAAACTGTCGTCCAACACTGGCAAAAATAGATGATGAATAATGGTGGTATTTTATATAAAATATGATGATTTTCAAGCCGATGATATGCCGTGACAGAGCGAGCACAACGACACGGCTGCACGACAGTGAAAAGTTGGATGGGGATCCAAGCTGTGAACAACGAACAACAGAACATAATACAGGGTGCAGCGGGGTTAAGAACATCACCGAGATTACTAACTGTCAGAAACACGCCATACTGAGTACTGACTCCCTCAAGCCTGGTTTACACGCTAATAAGTTCACTTGTGTCTACGAATACACAACCTGACGCATTCTGTTCCCGATATGTACAATAGGTAGACAAGATTCACTTTATGCAGTCTAGGTTACATTCAAATAATTACTAATTTATTGTATTTTTGTTATCAAAATCGCACTTTGTCTCAGCTCACTCCAGATAACCTCAATAAATTGTTGTCTTAAGCAAAGATTAACTGAAAGAGCTCACATTATTTCAAAATGATGAGCCACTCAGTTCAGTAGAAAGGATAATGTATGAGAAGAACTGTCATTCGCCCTGTTCGATGATAAACTAGCTTCAACTAGAGTTAACTAATTTTACTTTGAAGTGTTCTATGAGACACAGGTTGATTTAAGAAAATACATACATACATAAAATCACACTATATCCCATTAAATGGGGTAGCACGAACCCGTCAACATTCTCATCCTGACACACGATACTCGATTCGACCACATTAACACTTCCTCCATACAAACTCTTTCTTTTCTCACAACCAAAATCCATCAACACACAACAAACATTCATCCATACGCTCCTGTACACTGCGCTTGTTTCTGAAGATGGTCTCCACACAATTGCAGGTAAACACTCGAAACATCTAACCAATAATCTAAAATCAAGAATCATACGCTTGTCTTCATTCATCATATTTATCCCGCAAATTAATTTTCTCCAAACATTCCTATCCTGACACACCACTTTTGCTGCAACCACATTCATAATTCTTTTCATACAAGCTCGTTTATTCTTCACGCTCAGAATCTTTCGCTCACGCAACAACCCTTCAATCATATTCATCCACTTGTTCCTAGGCCATAAATTCTTTTACTGTACCACCATTATTTTTAGGTGGAAGAAGATGGTGCAGGCTGCAGGAGTATTGGACTGGGATACTCGATATATATATATATATATATATATATATATATATATATATATATATATATATATATATATTTACGCATAGTAATATATCCAAACGCATCACTTTACTAATATTTGACAAAATGTGTGATAAAAATATAATTATTTTAAATGAGTTGGACGAAACTACATGTAATATAATAGATTATGTTAATTGACGTGCTAATATAATTTTATCATAATTTTAGCTTCAAACTTCCACCAAAATTAATCTGTTTAAGTTATCCATTTCTGCTGTTAATTAATTCTTAAAGCTACATAACCTCTGTTTGCAGCAGCTGATGAAATTTGTCCAAACATACACTCCTAAAGTACTCGAGTGCATGTTCTGGTCTACATCTACTTTTTTCATCGAACAAAGCTATATTTGTAGGTTATGTATTCATGAAAGTATAATTTCAATCTAAATAAATGGATCTAGTGATGATAAGGCTGACAAATTTAATATAATTGATATGTCAACTCAGTTTATCTCAACTCACGTAATAACTGAGCTTAGCAAAAATGTTGCAAAAAATACAGCTATAATATTTTATTTATTGCAGGTTATGAGAATCGCTACCTACGTGATTTAAATATCGGGAAAACAAAGACAGAAATGCCGAAAGATTAGAGCTTAATCCTAAGTTTTAAGAAGCAAGAAGAGAAAGAAATGGTTTTGTTATAATCAGGGTTTTTCACTATAGCTGCGAGAGATACAAACTAGTTTTGTTGATGAATGAAGGCATATGATATGCTAAACCTAAATCGCTACCTACATGATTTAAATATCGGGAAAACTAAGACAGAAATACCGAAAGATTAGAGCTTAATCCTAAGTTTTAAGAAGCAAGAAGAGAAAGACATGGTTTTGTTATAATCAGGGTTTTTCACTATCAACTTAGCTGCGAAAGATACAAACTATACATCTTTTTAAAAGTTAATTTATATTTCTTCGACTATTATTTATCTCATTCTACACTGAATATGGTGACATATTTGGGTAAATTAATGGCTGCAAGTTGGTTTGGGTTAGAATTGAATTTTGCAGGCGTCTGGGAACGGTTATCTTGAATCAATGTACTACTCTCTTATCTATTGTTAGCAAGTGCCATAAAAACATCAGTAATTAATTAGTGGTTCATTAGCTTTTCTTAAGACAAATTATTTCATTCGAATGTGCAAGATGTAGTAACTTTAGTAATCATATTTTGATCATACGTTGTTGATTGTCATGTCGTTCAATCTATATTCATTTGTAAATTACTATTTCATTATTATATTTGTACAATACATTTTATTTTACACAAATTAGTCGTCTGTTTATTTATTTGATTCATCAACCGACCAAAGCTAATTAGAAAAGAAAAAAGAGAAAAAAATTGTAGATTTTAGCTTAATTATACAATATTATGAGATCAGTTTCGTTTTACTTTATTAAAGGCTATTTTAAATATTTTTGTTTTATATTTAATATGTAGGTATGTAATAGAAAAAAAGGCGCATAACTATTTTATCAAAACAGTGTGCAGATTTCATAAATTGAATATAAGCACGTGACCACAATTATTTTGCATTTAAGAATTTTGTTTCGCTAAATGTTAATTTTGTATAATTTTAAAACATCATATTTACTTAATTTATTATATATATAAATTATTTTGCTAATAATAAAACAAAAATTTAATTTTCATTTTTATAATCTACGTTGTTTATGAGATTCGATATTGTTTGATTGTTTTTTCAAACTGTTTGACGTTTTGTACAACACGCGTTTTCAAAATTAATTTTTGCGAGTATAATTACTATACTGATTAATTAATGTATTAAATAATACGTATTTAATCATGTCTGATGCAAAAATTAATGAAGATATCAAGAATGAAGAAAACAACGAGGCTAAAGAACATATGATTGAAATGATGACGACTTCGTTGGAGTAAGTGAATTTTCGTCATTATGGAAATATATACTAATTAAATGTATTAATTTTCAGTGATCAAAATGTCTCACTGGGATCTGGCGATAATACGAACTTCAATGGAACCATTGAAAATGAATCCAGGTAATTATAAGTAAATGATAAAAAGTTAGGGCCGCGGGGGAAAGGGAAGGAGGTGTTGTTATGATGCCAGTCCGAGCTGTTGCCATGGCGATCGTCATTCCCTTTTTTTACCGCGAAAATTCAAATCAAATTCAATTTTATCACTCAGGCATTTGCTGATTTGATATCCTTCATAGTTTTCTAATTAAATTTGACACAATTTTCGAAAAATTAATTAAATTTTGTAACATTTCGTATTATGTTATTTGCTACAAAAAAGTTTACCACGTATTAAGTTTGCTGCACATGCCTGTACCTAAAACCCAATCAATAATTGATTTTTAAATTACAAGTACATAATTTAAATATTTGTTACATTGAATTTTAATAACTGGCTCAGTGGTATCGAGTCAACCTGTGGATCCGGGTTCGATTCCCACAGGCGACAAACAATTTTCACCACGTTAAAACTACCTTTCTGGCTCTCCCTCCACTAGCATCTTTGGTGGCCGTGATTTAACGGCTGGTAGCCACACTTCACGCGCAGAAATATATCATTAACCAAGATCTGCTATGGCAAAGTTCCACACGCAGTAATGAGTAAAAGGCGTACTAATATATTTATTTATTTTATTTTACTTTTCCATTTTATCTGTAACGAAATGATGGTACAGAAATATTTGAAATTAATTTGTTAAATATATTTCAAATTTTTTGTACATTTAAGGGCGATATTTGTACGACACAAATTCGTACAGTTATGAAACAAATGAATAATTTGTTACCATGTCGCATCTTTTATACAGAGTGATTCTGCGAAGACGAACCCCCCTTTAACTTTTTTATTATAAGAAATAGAAACATTTTCTTCATATGAAAGTTTTAGTATATTAAATATACTATTTTATGACACATATATAATTTTTTTATATAGTCAGGTTTACATGATACGACTATCAACTTTTATTTTTCAAATGGGAACCTAGAATTATTTTATTAAAATAAAAACCGCCATTTTTTTCTCTTTTCAACGATGTATTACTTGGCATAAATGTATATAAAAAAATCGAGATAAAAAGATAATTGAGATATGTTAGAATTAATTTTTATTCATCTATTCAGGTGGCTATGCGAAATTAAACAAAATGTACCAAGGTAAAATTAATGACAACAATGCAGATATTTATTTGTTACTTGTTTCACGTGTTTTGTCATTCATTTTACCTTGTTACATAGGCTGGTAGCACAAGCTCTGTTTTTGCCTGTTTTAAGAGCAGTATATTTGGATGTTTTAGCTATCTCTAACATGTTAAAACCGTGATCTCAGAACAGCCAAAAACAGATCTTGTGTTACCAGCCATTGTGATTAATTTCGCATAGCCACCTGAATAGATGAATAAAAATTAATTCTAACATATCTCAATTATCGTTGAAAAGAGAAAAAAATGCGGTTTTTATTTTAATAAAATAATTCTAGGTTCCCATTTGAAAAATAAAAGTTGATAGTCGTATCATATAAACCTGACTTTATAAAAAAATTATATATGTGTCATAAAATAGTATATTTAATATACTAAAACTTTCATATGAAGAAAATGTTTCTATTTCTTATAATAAAAAAGTTAAGGGGTTCGTCTTCGCAGAATCACCCTGTATCTATGGTTCTAGTACGATAAACAATAACTTCTTTGAAAACCAATTCTTAATGTTTTTAGCAATGAAGTGCGTTCGGACTGGATTCGTATAAGTGAAGACACCCTTGCTTCGTTGAATTCGAGCTTTGCTCAAGAAAGAGATTTTACTCCTGGAAATCGTCGCCGTATCGCAAGTAGCTCTCCGTTATCTTTGGCTCACATTAGCGTTGAGAAATATTTCGAAACTATTCGATCTATTGATTCCGAATCATTTCTGGGCGATACTTCAAATTCATTCATGAATAGAAGAATTGATACTAATGATTTGGACTATTCAAAATTATATGATATTTCTAACGTGACTCGTAATACAAATGAGCTTAATATAACCCCTAAATCACGCCGACAGGTAGCATGTAGCTCTCCGCTGTCTTGGACGCACGTGAATGTTGAGAAATATTTCAAAAGTATTCAATCTATTGATTCCGAATCATTTCTGGATGATACTTCAAATTCATTCATGAATAGAAGAATTGATACTAATGATTTGGATTATTCAAAATTATACGATATTTCTAACGTGACTCGTAATACAAATGAGCTTAATATAACTCCTAAATCACGTCGACAGATAGCATGTAGCTCCCCGCTGTCTTGGACTCAGGTTGACATCGAAAGTTACTTCGAGAGTATTCATTCCTTTGATTCAAACACATTTCTGGGAGATACTTCGAATTCATTATTGAATAGAAGAATCGATGATGAGGATTTGGAATATTCCAAATTATATGATATTTCGAACTTGACTCGTCATGCATATGAGCTTAATATAACTCCTGCGCCACGGCGACAGATAGTATGCAGCTCCCCGCTGTCTTGGGCACACGTTAATGTAGACAAATATTTTGAGAGTATTCGATCTATTGATTCTGAATCATTGTTGGGCGATATTTCCAACTCATCTGTGCAAATCTCAGATATTTTAAACAAACGTGTCAACGAACTTGATACGCAATTGGATGAGTCCAATACCATTATCGATAATTCGAATTCAGAAGACGCAAACGTGTCCGCCACATCAGTGACTAATCAAAGTATGGATTATCGCATAACTCCCCCGTCGAAGGTAATTATTATAAAATTGATAATAACACACAATGTCACGAATCTTCTTCAACATTTATTCGTTAAATTTAATTTCTTGGCGCACCATTTTTGTTTTATTCATATTTATAATTATTAATAGAAAAATCGTGTCCAATGTTAAGTTCTCATTTAACTCAAAATACGTTCCATAAATTCACTTCATTCCACAATACAGGCTGTTTCAATACTTCAGGAACAAAATTAAACGGCAAATTTTATATGATATACTAATCTCGAATTAAAAACAATTTTATAAAATTGGCTAAATTAAACGCAGTTATTTTTAATATATTAAATCTCAGAAAAAAGAAAATATTATTACATTGATATAGTCCTAGTTGTAAACTTGTTTTCATACAATTTTTTATGATTACAGCCAACCTCTACTAAATCGAGCAGCGAGGACGACGACCAGGACGACAATAATAAAAAATAATTGCTTAAAATATTTTCAATGTTAATTTCAATTTGTGTTACACGAGATTAATGTTTGTTAAATATGACTGAAATTTAATATTGTTCAATAATTTTGTTTCAAAATATAATAAATGTTTGATTAAAGTTTAAAATATATGTTAATATATTTCTTTTTTATCATTTATATTTCAAGAAACAGGTTGAACTGCATTTTCCTTTTCGAATATGTGGATTAAAATAGTATATTATGTAACAAGTTTGATAAAAGTCTCTTTATTTACTATACTTTTTCTACGATCGGAAATTAAAATAATAAAAAAAAATACTTTAAGATTTAATTAAAAAGTATGATAGCAGAAAACAACAAATTTTCATTTTTTAGCTCGATAATCCATATTTTAATTTTTCAATTTAAAACATTATCTTAAATCAATATTATGTTTGATATTAAGGGTAGCTTTAAGCATTGAATAATGTGAATACCTTTACTTTCATTGATTTTTTTTTCAGATAGCCTAGTAATCCATTTTCAAATATTTTCTTCACATTTTTCATCTCCAACCAGTCGCGAAATTGAATATAACACTTTTCGTACTGTTTCTGTTTAACAAGACAGGAAACAGATTATTAATTATTTAATTAGCAATCTCATTTACTTCTGCAGAAAGTCACTTACACTATTTTTATACACACACAACGTGAAAACCGTGAATAAGAATGACAGCTTTTTAAGAAATAAATTTATCAATAAAATGACACTTTTCCATAGTTACCGAAAGGTGACATTTCTATTGTATTGAATTGAATTTATTTCTCGTTTTATTTCAATAAATTTGATAATATATTAATCAGTATTTATTATTAATATGAAGTTGTAGAAAAAATATTGTTTGTATTTTGTAAGCGAAATATGTTTAGTGACTTTTATACAGGACTATATAATAATATAAGTTTTCGTGTCCGACTTAGGAATAAGTGGATAAATATGATTGAAGGATTAAAGCGTGAACGAAAGATTCTGAGTGTGAAGAACAAACGAGCTTGTATGAATTAAGAACCGAAAGTGATGTGTCAGGATAGAAATGTTTGACAAGATGCGAGAGTACACTCGTCTCGTCTAGTTATAAATTATACCTCGGCCCCAGATTTAATTAAATAAATGGCGACGAATTGTTTTAAAAACAAATTCTGAAATTTCTCTAAATTTGAGGGTAGTTCTTACGGCTAAGATCGTTCGTGTACTCACTCTGTGAGCAGATTGGGAATGCAGAAACCCTCAACAGAACATGAAAGTGACAAGTATGAAATGTACGTATACTGATATATGCTGTAACATAGTGCAGGCAAACTTAAAGAATTAGTATAAATGTTGTGTCAGCACGACATTTATTTATTATTTACCTAAGTTACGACAATTTCTTGTGTAACTTGATTATTTGTTCAGAGAACAGTTTTAACTTGAAAGATTGTACTATGTTTTTATTATATTATAAGGGCCACTAGGTGTAAACCAGTGACCCACCCCAAAAATTACAAAGAAATCAAGGTAACATGCGGAGTATTTCGAATTGCCTACTTTTCGCTTGTCATATATTACTTTATATACAATATAAAGCTACGGAGAAGTAACGTCAAAATTTCTAAATATATTTACTTTTTATTACATGAAATATTGTTTTAACTTCATTAACAGGATAACAAAAATATAAATAATTAATTTGAGGAACTATTTTATTGAAATATTGATTTGTAATTAAGTATTTCATCATAAATGGTCCTAATTATTCAGGTTTGATACTGTTTAAACCATTCTGCCCTCTATTGTTCTTTTAATTAAATAGGAAAAAACTGTGCCGCTAAAATCAAATTATGATGACCCAGAATACTGCTGCCATCTAGAAAATTTACAAATGTCAGTTTGAACAACTGAATTTACTTAAGTATATGGAAATATGATTAGTCGCACATATGTACCCGTTGCTCTAATTACCAAAAATTCCGCTAGGTGGCTACGGGTTAATTTCAGTGGCGAATATTCAGTTTTTATGATTTTTTTAAAGTTATATGACAAATATAAGTTAGTTACGTTATCTGATACATTATCCGGAGACGAAAAGTCAATCTCGTCTCAGTCTCGTCTCAACTTTTCAAAATTAAACTATTATAACAATTACAATATTGAACATATTTCAATTCTTAGATGTATCTCCTCGAAACTAAAACCTATGACTATTTCTGCAATTTGTATGATGGCACAAAATAATTTGAAGCGCGACTTGCGGCAACAGTAATTAAATAAATTATTTGCTATAAGTTTCTTTTTCGTTCGAATATTGTAACGAAAATTTACATTCATATATTTTTAGACCCGCTCAATCCAATGGTAAAGTCTCGAAGTTCATATGTCTTCTAGTTTTTGAGATATTGTTCAAAAGCTGTCTTTTTGAGAAAATTTTGGTTAATATTTCTTTAAATATTCAAATTGCTGAGAGTTTGTTTAAAAGTTATATGACGCACGTGAAATTCAATGCGATTGAGCGTATTTTCATATCTTCTATCAACTATGCATTGTCATATCGGTTGTTTTGCTGTCTATTATACCAACATTAACAGCAGTACCAAATAGTTTGTGTTGTACATAAATATTGCACAAATTGTTACTGATATAATTTAGATTTCTTCTGCACTTTTACCTACTATGTATAATATTTTTCTATATAACAAGATTATATTTCAATAAATTATAAGTAAATTATTTAGTTTCATACACTCAAACCGTTTAACAGCCACTGAAGATATTTGTTACGCCATACACAAAACACTGCAATTCAAAATATTATATCTCTCTTAATTTACGACATTTTAAATTTGTGTTTTAACTAACCGTCATAATTTTTCATAAATATTCATATTAAAAGTTAAAACTGAAACCATGGTAAAATTATCTTCAAGTAAAATAATAATAAATAGTTGATATAATTCTACAATATTAAAGATTTGATATAATACATCAATATTTTCAAAACAAAAACCATTAATTTGAAATAATGAGTAATATAAATTATTTTAAATTTTGTTTCTCCTGACACAATGTCAACAAATTCTAGAAATATATATACCCCGAAAAGCACTATTACTGTCGGTAGTCTGTTGCTTCCCGGGATTGGCTGACTGTAAGATATAGTCTCGTGGGAGGGGGGTACCACGTGCTATATCCCACTCGCCACACTACGATCTGTATATAGAAACATAATCATGAAACTTAATTAAATACCGTGGAAGTGACACTTGACTACTTTTTTGAATTTTTCAAACAGTATTATTGTTTTACTGTGTACAGGACACTCACTTTTTTGCTTATTGATTCATTTTCAGTTCTTACTGTAGAGTGTCTAACTGAAATTTTGTAGAATTTACTATAAGCACAGATCAATGCTTCTTTTCTTTTTATATTTTTTATATTCATTGTTAGAGGAGTAAGCTTAAGTGAAATTTATTGAAACAGGTGTATAGGAGCGAATGGATGGATGTGATAGAAGATTCAAGTATGAGAAATAAATGAGCTTGTATGGAGCAAACTTGAATGTGGTTGAAGCATGTGATAAATCTGATTAGTGGATATTCTATGAATGTTTCAGGGGTTCGTAATGTTATGTATGTAAATACTTAATTATGAGGTAAGTGGCCCAGTGGCATCGAGTAGGTCTCTGGATTTGCGACCTCGGGTTCGATTCCAACAACCGACAAACAATTTTCACCACGTTAAAACTATTCCTGTGACTTCCCTTCCAATAACATCTTTAAGGGGCGTGATTTGACGGATGGTACCTGCACTTCAAGTGAAGAAATATATCATTTACTGAAATCTGCTATGGCAGAGTGCCACACCCAGTGATGGGTAAAAGGTGTGATGATATATTTTATTTTTTTAATGATGAAATCTAACTTTATTATAGAGAGAAAATTGGGATATCACCAGGATTTCAACCTAGGACCTTTGAATTCAAGGCTGCCTTTGACATATAACAAAAAAGAAAATGATATCAGCCTAGACCATAGCTCAGTTGGTATGAACATTAGACGGTCGCATGTTCAAAGCCTGAGGGTATCTCCATATTAAAGTTAAATTTTAAAAGTAATTTCAGAATCGATTGTGACATAAACTAATTGATAAATGATCTAATACACGATTGAAAAAGTATTGAATCATTATTTTCGAATTCACCCGTGTCTCTATTCCTTATCACTCCTAATGACTTTTGTAAATCCAGCTTATACATCGACATGGAAAACATTTCTCGTTTTGCATTCACTATATTAGTTATTCCTTTCACTTTAATTAGACATAAACGCGTTTCAACCCTTTAAAAAATTAATGAACCACTCACTCTCAAACGACATGGATATTCCTAATAAATGTGAAGAGTGTATTTCCCGGGAAACCAGATTTTTTAACGAGTTGTTTCCCTTTTACGCGTGGGTGCTGCTTGTGGGGACAGTGTTACGTAATGAAAGAATTTCGCATTACTGTGTAAGTATGGATATTTATATTTTTGAGTGCAGTAGAATCTTGAATGCGATGTTTTTTAATGAGATGAAATTGTCATATTTTAAATAAATATAGAAATATATAATTACCTTATATGAAAGTTGAATTTAAAGCGGTTTGTTGAAAACGTTGAAAAATATATTTTAATTAATTTACAAGAAATAAAATTAATAGATCCAAAATAAAAAACAAAGAATCACTTTACGCTCTCAGTACATAAGTAACAATTTTTGGCATGGCCACGGCAACTCTAGCTACGCCGCTGTGTTCTTGGCAAAGCTCGCTTCGGTCGTATTTTTGATAAAGTCCATAAAACTCACATTCCACGTATGCAAATCTTAATATTTATTATTGCTTAGAAAATGTACAAAATTTCAAATGCAAAATCAGTTATTATTGGCTAGGCTCGCTTCGCTCGTGCTTCTAATAAAAAATCCTAACCTCGAAGATAACATGATTCATACATGCAAATTTAAGCATGTATCCTAATTTCCAAATAAATTGAACAATTATTTTGTCAAAATTTTGAATCCCTCTCAAATTAAAGGTTCTGGCTACGCCACTGTGACAGACAGCTTGTATTTTTTTTCTTTGCTTTTTATTTGCCATTTGAAAAACAATTCACTTTCACCTTCTTTCATTTTTCATAAAATTTTATAGCTATAAGCCTAAAATCGTTGGGTTTGTCATCGCGAATGTCTAGCTATAGCAGATAAATTATGATAGTGTTATGTAACTGCACGCAATGACCTTTCTAAACCTAAAGCATATATCATTTTTATACGCGGTCTCTTAACAATACAATATAAAGGGGTAGTTTCGAACTCAACACCGAATAACGCAGTTAATAAATCCCGGAAAATGTCTGTCGCCCAGTTTCACTTTTCATCACATTCCCGTTGTATACGTTGTAGCACCCGGCCAGGGCCGTTCCGACCCAGGGGTGCAAGGCGTGCGGAGCTCATGGGCGGCAAGCCAAAAGGGCGGCAGTAGCCGCCTGCTCACATTTATTTTTTTTTAGAAAATTTTAAAGTGCGTTATAAATAAGTACTGTCAAAACTAATGTACTAGTAAAATAATTCTGATTATATTATTCTATGTATCTGGTTACTGAAATTTAACGTCACGCTTCGCGTCGCAAAATGTTGGGATACGTGCTAGATATTGTAGAAAATCTTATAAATATGCATCGAGCAGAATGAAATTTTACTTTAAAAAATTGATTTTTGTCCTTAATTTTTGTGTTCGATTTTGTGATTATTGTTTAGGCAACTAAAAATTTATTAAAGGTAAGTACATTTAATTTATTTTGTTTATGCTCGGTTAAAAATTCAAATAGATACGATATAGATACTAGGTATATATTTTCTAATAAAAATAAAATAATTGATAATAATTAAGTATGTGGTGTTATTTTCCATATTTCAACATACTACAATAATTATGTTATGAGAGCAAAACTCAATCTTTATCGAGCACTTTAACATTACAAAAAGAATGTTGACATTTTATGTTTTGCGTTATTTTTTTGCAGATGTCTAATAATAGAAAAAAGCTTTCTCTAGCAGAATACAGAAGAAGAAAAATTGAAAAAGAAGAACTAGTGAAAAAGGCAAGCGATTCACTGAAAATTTAATTTCAAAGGAAAATAGATGTATCAGTTTGCTTTAAAAAGCAAGAAAAGCAAAGTTTTTTAAAAACTTTTTGTATGTTTAGTACTTATCTCGCCTATAATCACAATGAAATGTGAATTATAAAATTAATAACAATATTAAAAATGAACACAAAAATAACAAGTAGAAACAAAACGAAGGTACATAAACATGCACTGTGGTGTAAAAGTAAATTAACTTGAGCCTAATTAATGGCAGCTAAGGGAAAATAAAGTATTACGAAAGTTTATTAAAAGGAAAGAAAAAAGGTAAATATTTAACACAGATTTAAACGAAAATTGAAAACACTGAGTTTGCCTTGCCGTTTACTCTCCCACGAAAATATCAATATCATAATTTTGTAAAAGAGCGGAAACTTACAGGCTAGGACGTTTTACATCCCCTTTGGGACTTGAGATTCTGCTTGTTATAGGAGATATAAAATTTATTAAATTACTAAAGTTGTTCATTTTCATTATTAAGGGGTGAAATTCAGTTTTGAATTTGGGTAAGTTTTAGGGTTTTAATATAAAATGATGTATGCTTTATTGCCTTTCAAATGAAGTGGCAAAGACCTCTACAAGTGATAAACAAAATCATTAAATTTTCACTTCATTTTTATCTATCTGTTTTTGCTTTTATTAATAGTATACGAATGCCTCATGAATTGAACATCTATAAATACGTGAAACAGCAAATACTTCATTTTGAAGATATTTTTATTTGTATTATTGCAGCAGGGTAACACCTAGTTATGATATATCAAATATTATTTTCATATAATGGGGTAGGTGGCTCAGTGGTATCGAGTCGGCCTGTGGATCTTATAAACCCTGATTCGATCCCCACAGCCGACAAACAATTTTCACCAATTTAAATCTACCCCTGTGGCTCTTCCTCCACTATCATCTTTGGAGGCTGTGATTTGACGGCTGGTAGCCGCACAACACGCGAAAAAATATATCACTTACCAAGATCCGCTACGGCAGAGTGCCATATAAATAAATACAAAAATCAATACGCAATTTGAACCTGTTGACCTTCTTTCAATAACTTTAATGGTATAGAGTGGAAGGGAGTGTCGTCCTACGCTTGTTTTTGCAAGTGAATTCCACACAATTGCAATAAGCCATTCTATAGTATGAACTAAAAATGAATCTAAAAGATAAAGAAGGACGGGAGTATCATCCTGCCCTTGTTTTTGTTTAGATGAATTCTACACAATTGATATGAGACACTTTATTGTAAAAATTGAAATTGAATAAAAAAGGGAGTGTCACCTACACTTGTTTTTGGAAGTTAGATTCTCTATAGTACGAACTAAAAATGAATCAAAAAGATAAGGAATGAAAGGAGTGTCTCCTGCCCTTGTTTTTTTAATTGAATTTTATATAATTGCAATTATAGTAAAAATTCAAAATTAATATAAAAAAAATAAAAAGAAAAGAATGTCTCTTACGCTTGTTATTGAAAGTGAATTCCACATAAGCTATTTTTTGTTTGTTAAACGGATAAATATATTAAGAACTTAACGAGTGAAATGCGGTCCTTAATTAAATATTTAAAAATAATTACTAGTATCATGTCTGGTTTCTAAACGAATGAAGTGTTATATTTAAAGCTATCTACTACATGTGTTTTCGTAAAGCTAAACACTCTTATTTTGATTTGCCATTCGTTGTAGCTATAACTGCTGTTAGTCGTTCTGCAGACCACGAATCATGAACTAGGAAAAAAGTTTAATTATAGACGTAGCACCTACTACAGATGTCAGCAATAAATGTTAGTACTTCCTATAATCTCCTAGTAGTCAATAAAGTTTCATCTCTTAAAATAAAATATTTCATTACTGTTACGTGTAGAGTACTATTGAACTAAGTATTTTATTTTCGTACAAAAGTGATTTATTTTATTTAAGTTTTAATTTGGTCCATTATAATAGAAAAATACATCAGCAAAATATTCATCTCAACTCAAGTGTGACATTTAACGAATAGCGAAAAAAAAATACACATATTTTTTATATCATTTTAAAAGTAAAACTACATAGTTAATAATTATTAAGTATCGTGTTTTAAAATGTTTGCCGCTTCAAGCAAAATAATATTTGTAATTCTCAGTGCCAGAAGAGCAATGTACAAATAGTTTAAAAATTATGTCTAACTTTAGCAATTAGTGTTGCGTCTAGTCAATCATCATTTTCTAAACTGAAATTAATTAAAAAGTATTTGACCAACTCAGCTTTGAGAGATACTAATTAAATGGTATCTTAAGTATCGAGTTGATCTGTGGATTTGAGAACCCGGGTTCGATTCCTACAGCTGACAAACAATTTTCACTACATTAAATATTACCGTAGTGGCTTCTCCTTCAGTAACATCTTTGGGAAGAGGCGTAATTTGACAGCTGGTAACTGCACATAAATATATCACTTGTCGAGATCTGCCAGAGTGCCACACTCTATAGGGTAAAAAGGCGTGATGATATATTTATATTATTGCTATTCGAGTAGCTTTTTAAAATTTATTAGTGCATATGTTATAATAACTTCCATAGATCATTATTTATCAAGATTATGTTTTTTAGTTGAGACAAGTCTTGTTTGATGTGTAAAATGTAGTCTTCCTATAATCAACTTTATAACTTTTGCAACAACTTTTATAATTTTTATGCTTTTGTCTCACATCTTTTTGTGTTTAAATATATTTATATTTTACACGAAACATCGTCAGTACTTAATTTGATTAGCAAGTGATCGTGTATTACTTCGTTGATTTATCGGTAGAATATAATAGCACAATAGCTAGAATTTATATTTCATGATTACTTATAGATTATTACAATTTTAATATTCTGTAACTAGAATGCATTTTGCTTGCTTATATACATAGCTTTTATTACAAAAAAGACTATAATGGCAGCTCACTGATAGCTTCGTAAAAAGTGTGAAAAAAGTAATATTTTTATACTGTCAGCTACATACGAGCGTAAAATACATAAAAGTAAAATAGGAAATAATAAACAAATGATGCATTAGCACCAGAATATTACGAGTTTTTCATATATTTCAGTACAGAGATACATTTTATAATTATTATATTGAATAAAATGGAATAAAAACTGCATTGAAATTTTAATCAAACACAAACAATTATTATTCGAAAGTGGTGATAACCACAATACAGTAATTGTTTAATAAATGAGTCATTAACGAATTGATGAATATGTCTACAAAAAATCAATGCTTCCAGTTGCATTAGTATCAATATAGAATATAACTAAATGTAATTATAATTATAGTTACAATATGGATTTTTGTATACTATTGAAATATGAATACTTCAATTTCATTTTATCCTTTTATGTAAATATAAAATAACATTTTTAATATTGGTTATTCCACTTTTTAATTAGAAATTTGATACACGAAACTATACAAATAATTAATTATTTAAACATGAATTTTTAAAGCTTATTTAACATTTTTCGTTATGAATATACGAGAATGAATTCGAAAATATTAAATTTTAACAACTCATCCAATCCTAT
Organism: Pterostichus niger; assembly: GCA_947425015.1. Taxonomy (NCBI): domain Eukaryota; kingdom Metazoa; phylum Arthropoda; class Insecta; order Coleoptera; family Carabidae; genus Pterostichus; species Pterostichus niger. Next base: position 18,229,255 of record OX380347.1, read on the forward strand.
GATAATATGACCATTCCTGTCGCCACCCAGCTAATTTCTCTCTGTATTATACAGGATGTTTCCTTTCAAACAAACAGTGCTTATTTGAGCGTACTAATGAAATAAAAATATTATAAACATAAAATGATCAGGAATAACTGCCTAATTTATCTGTAATAATATACCCTATATTCAACTAATGCTTATCAAACAGTAGTATAATTTTTTTTTAAATAGTAACCTATTTAACATTTAAATTTATTGAACAGAGAATTTTGTTATTGTTTCAACTATATAAATATTGGATATCAATTATTTCCAAAAAAAATGGTATTAAAAATTAGAAATAATGTTACAAAATTGAAGTAAGCTATGTAATAATAAATGATTAAATAATCGTGAATAATAAGTAACATAACTATCTATTATTTATATCGTTGAAATTATCTATTTAATGGACTAAAAAAATATCTAGGTTACCATTTAACAAAAGTACTATTTTCATATATCGTTTGAGAACCATTGGTTGAATATAAGGTTTATCAAAAATGTTAAGTATTAAAATCTGCATCTAATGAGTATCTACTTGTTGCTCAATTGTTTTTTATGCAAGAGTATACATGTTACTTTGATATATATATATATATATATATATATATATATATATATATATATATATATATATATATATATATATATATATATATATATATAAATCTCCAGTTCTACTTCTTTTGATTTAAACTGTACATCAATAATGACCTGAATATCACTTTATATAAAATAAATACGTTTGGGATATTTAATAAGAACGTTTCACTTTAGGATAGATACACAAATTGCTGATGGCTTCATTTTTAAATTCTTTAGGTTATAGGAAAATGGCGTGAGAACGTGTTTATTTTATTGAAATATTCAAAGGAATTGGATTTTATAATTATAAAAATAAATGTATATATAAAATCTGTACAATTTTCCCTGAAAGCATAGTTTTCTGCACTTTCATTAACTGTACTTTGCATACGATTGCGTGTGTAATACTTCATAATTAATGTAACATAATTATTTTAATGTAATCTTAGCTGTAACTGCATTGCGGAACACCGCAGTACAAATTTGTAATAATTATTATTTTCTTCTAGTTTAAAATTTTATGAAATTATGTTCTTCAAAGAACTACGTTCATTACTAAAAATAAAGAAAGTTAATACTTAAATGCATGATTTTCTATTGTAAGTTGTAAAATATATTTTTGCAATAATTTTAGAATACAGAATAAAAGAAAAATAATGAAGATGCGCATTTTAAAAAAAATTGTAACTCGACCCGAACCCGATGGATAACCAACCCGAACCGATGGATATCCAATTTAACCCGATTATGTGTATCCAGTAGACGCGATATGTACCAAACTGATTCGAAAGTTAATGTTATAAGGAGTAAGTAGTATTTCAATAGGTACAATAAAAATTCTGTGAATATTAACCGTGCAAAACTATTATTTATTATATCTACTCATATACTTATAAATTCAATGCCGTTGAGCGCATCTCAATAGCTTTTTCTGAAATTTTCTAAGGAGTTTTTACGATTTTCAAACAATTTGTTCTAAAACTTTTTCTTGTACAAATATTATAATGAAAATTTACATACTTATGTATTTTGACCTGCTGAATCCAATGCTGTAGTCGCCAAGTCCATAACTATTAGAGTTTTTGAGATAACGTTCAAAAATTGTTTTAGGAAAAAATTTGGAGAAAATTTTTCGAAATTTTACAAATCGTTGAAAACTTGTTTATAATTTAATTAAACACGAGAAATTAAATGCTGTTGACCGCATCTCAATAGCTTGCTTGGTTTTTAAGATATTGCCTCGGGAATATCTGATCAGTAAAACAAAATAAATAAATATATCATCACGCCTTTTACCCATTACTGGGTGTGACACTCTGCCTAAGCAGATCTCGATAAGTAATATATATTTTTAGCGTGAAGTGCGGTTACCAGTAAAACATTCGAATTTTATACCATTTTAATAATGGAAGTACAAAAAAGAAATTTTTATACTTTACATATTTTGTAGAGTCATTTTTCATACAAGGGTTTATAAAAGTAACTTTTACGCACTCTATTTCCCTATAAATATTTAAATTTGTTAAGGTATTCCCCTCCAATCAACGAGGAGAGGGGAGAGGAATGCCACTGTATACTATAATTGCAAACAAGATATTTTAATTTTCAAGAAAATACAATTTACTATCCATTGTGTGAAAACTGTGAAAACAAATTAGAATATATATTATCTCCTCTGGACTCTGAATCTATTTAGAAGAAAAAGTAAGATGAAGAAAGTTATGGTGAAGTAAAAACTGTAACTGAATCTTGTAAAAACTCTTTCGTAATTTTTCCGTAGCTTCAAGCTATAAAAAGTTTAAGCCAAAGTGATACAATGGACGTCAACCGATATTTCCTAGTGCAAAAAGACATGCTGATTCGACTGAAAGTAAATATTTTCAATGCCACTGGATATTTCTAATATATTAATCATTAAATTATAATTATAAGCACTACAATAGTCCATTTATTCATTGTAAAACAGCAACTAAATGCCTATTGTGTGCAATTAATTTTTCGAATTTTGAAAAAAGTTTCTGCTTCACGTTGAGTATTATACGAAGTTAAAATAATTGCCATAAAAGTACATATTTGTATCAACCGCTTTATAAAACGAAAACAAAAAACACTATTTTTAGCGAACGACAACGAACATATACCATTTTTATTTAAAATCACAATTTTTATCTAAATTCCGCATCATTTAATCCTACTTGTTATATTAGAGCTAGCGAACAATCGGAACTACGAAAGATAAATTCTCTGTTCTATAAAAACGAAGAACGAGCAAGTTTTTTCTAATATAAATATACGAAATTTAAATTCAGCAAAAGAGAATACTGATAGCCATACAAAAAATCAAATTCAATATATCATCACACCTTTTATCCATTTAAATACATTAATTTCAACAAATAAAAATATACATATACACCATAACATAGAACTTTATCATGTAAAATCATATTTTTATAATGTCCTGCTTCCCTTATTATTTTAGAGAAAAAAAATCAATAAACAGAATTAATGCATGGTTTATAACGGTAGAAATTTAATTGAAAATGTTTAAAATTAGCTTTAAAAAAAGGGATAGCCTTGGAAATGAAACAAAATTGTCAGATGAAAAATGATAAATTGCAGTAAAAGAAATTCATTACTTTCACTAATTAAGTAATTATCCACCACTTTTTCTTATAAGTTACTTAAATTAAAGACTAATAAATAACTACTGGCAATAAATTCATGAAATAAGGAATATGACAGAAAATAGGTGAATCATTTGTTTAATTTTGTTTCATATTCAAGTTTGTTTTTCAATTTAATTTTGTTTATTAATTTTATTGTAGAATTTTATTCTTTACAACATTTAATTGAAGCTTTTTTCAGGATATTATAAACATATGATTTTAAATGATAAAGTCCTATGTCCCTGTATAGAGAAGAGGTTGTTATAAAATACATAAAAAAAACTAAAAAATATTAACAATGTATATACCTGTTTGTAATAACTTGTTAGGATTAAATGTAACATATATTTTATTGCATCAATTTCTCTTGTTATATTATTGTTAATTATTTGATAGCTCATATTCAGTATATCCTGTAAACTCGCGGAATTTCTAGAAAAAGGCTGAAAAATCTATTAGAGCAGTGAGGTATGTTACTGACACGTGAGTTACAGTGACAATTTTTAAAGCTTAAAATAGATTTAATTACTGCTGCAAAATCGGGAAAATTACTCTTTTACGCGTCTACTTTTAAATAAAAAAATCTTTCTATTGACTGTTAATTAATGATTTTCATGAAACTGTAAAAGTATTTTAAAACAAATAAAATTATTCTTTAATTAAACTAATCAATTTGTTTTGTTTATTATGTATATATATTATTCTTCTTTATTATTCTGATAAAAACATTGAAAATAAATCTTATTCAGTACATTTTGAATATCTTAATTACTACCCAACAACCAAGCTGAATATTTTAGTTTTTAATAAATAAAATATGAGTGTATATGAAGTTGAAAAAGCAATGAAGTTTATGAGAAGCCAATTTATCAAGTTGTCCAGAGAAAGTACGCTGTAGCAATATTACTACAGTATATTTATAATGCTATGCAATCTAGCTGAAAATAATTATTTTTCCTCGTTGCTACTGCGTAAAGCAATTAGAATTTTCCTTTAAAGATGAAGAAAATTTGCAACAAACTCTTTTAGATAAGTGAAATATATGATTTTCTTGTTTGCATGAATTCGATACATGTGCAAAAGAAACGCAAAAGTTAATATTTGCATAAATAAATAAATAATTTCTATGAAGGCAGTCTAATTTATCCAGTGGCGTTCCTAGGGTATGTGCCTCCCGTGTGTGGAGAATAATTTTACGGCCTCCCATTCCAGTTGATTAACTGGAATGTTTTTGAAATATTTTTACCTTAAATAAAAAAAAGGCACAAAAAATGTAACAAATATACATTTTTGTAATTAAAATAATAAATTAATATATACAATCATTATTAATATAAACCAATAACAAAATTTATATTTACTTAGGATTAAACACAAAATGATTTTTTAAAATGATATTATCAAGAGGTCGTGTGTTCAAATTACTGTAATTGGAATTAAGTTCCTAACAAACTAAATAAATACATGAATCTCTTATTATTGTCGAGATTCTAATAATGGCGGAAATAAAATTGTAAATGTCATAATCTAAGAAATATTTTATAAACAGACAAATGAAATTGACATAAAGATATTTCTTAGAAAACTGTTACATGAAATAAACAAGGATAAGAAGAAATATCCCAATAATAAGCTGTCGTTACTTAATTAATAACTAATCACATAAATGCCAATTCCAAAAAAAGGATGTTCTTGACAGAAACTAATTATCTCTCGTCTAACTTTATAATTAATAAAAAAAGCAAGTCTTACGTCATTTCATCTTCAGGAATTTTATATATTTTAAAAATAATATTATTTTGTAGCGAGTTTTGTAGCTTTTACGATATTTTTACTGTAACATTTAGATTTTATTATACTGTACTTAAATATATGGCATTAAATTTATTTCTAATATAAGTGGGAAGCAAAGTGGTACATATATTGTTAAAGTGAAACGAAAGACACGAACGACAATGCGTGTACGGTTTGTGTTGAAGTCAGCGACGTTTGTTAATGAATAAACGCAAGTTTTAGTTCGGTTTTCCGATTGCCTGAACGCGTTGAATACAAAATATGTGAATCCGCAGTCTGTGGAAACCAAAAGCGGTTACTCGGTTGTAGACTGAATATCACATCACTAGCAAAGTGGATCATTAAAGTAACATTCCTTGGTGCCAGTTTCATCATCAGGTGCCAGCACCAAAATGGCAAAACTGTGATCATTCATTTATGAATTTATTTATTAATCATCATAAATACTTATACATTCATACTCTAAATTGGACTCTGGTTTGAAATTTCATCGCTAGAGTCATTTGAATATTACATATTATGTTGTTGAAACGAGGAGAGATTCAGAGCTGCTCCGACCTGGGGGTGCAAGGCGTGCGAGGCACACGGACGACAAGCCAAAAGGGCGGTAACAACCATCCGTTCTACATTTAGTTTCTTTTTCAGAAAATTTATTTGCAGTATTTATAAATTCTTATCATGATTCAATATTATAACAAACCAAATTCATTAAGAAATTAAAATCATGAGCTACAAAATAAAATTATATTTAATTCGTAACGTTTATAAAATTACTTTTTAAGCTTGAAGTCGTTAGGTAACCCACGAATTAAAAAGTGTAAACAAAATGGCCTAGTAAATTTCCCAGTTCATTTTCAGCACTTCAGTGGTCGTGTCACTTGCTACTTCCGCAAAACGAAGAAGATAAAATTCTTACTTTTTTCTCATCAACTCTGCTGAGATAAAAAGGCCACGAAGCATCTAAGTTTATCACGCATTTTCTCTAATTAGCCCTGCAAAAAACGTTACCGCAAATGTTTCCAGAGATCATCACACTCCCACGAAAATGAAACTAAATTTGTTATAAGCTGTACATTTATTCAAGTTGAGTAAAACAATTTCGTTTGTCACGATTGTTTATTGCTACATAACACGAAATAGATTTAACCGATTTTCATGAAACTTAAAACTAATGCTAATAGAAAGAGAAATACCCTCGTTTAAACCGAATTCCAATATCTTTTTTAGGTTTTGAGATATGGGTTCTCAAAGTTAATAATTGAAAGATATGAAGATGTACTTAATATCAATCCATATTATAAAAGAATTATCTCATTTCCTAATATTCTGTATACAAACATTGAATGTCGGCAAACATTTAAGAAATTGAATGCAAGTTCTTCAAAAGTTCTTAAATTTTTCATTGAATTGCACAACTTTTAGAACATCTTATAATAAGATAATTTTTAATTTTCAGTAAGACACAAAGGCTGAGTGAATGGCAAAACTGAAAGCGTAAAGTTTGGAAGGTAACTTTTCCCAAGGAGTCGACTTACGAATGAGAGACGATGCCCAGTGGCGTACCCAGAAGGCAACCACAGAAATAAAATGCCTAAAGGTACATCTACACTATACAGCACCATATGGCACGAAAATAAGTCAAATTGAATAATAAATTACATATATACATACATACATAATATCCCATTAAACGGGGTAGGACGAACCCCTGAAACATTCACAGAACATCCACTAACAGATTCATCAAAATATCAGTCCTCATCCTGACACACGATACTCGCTTCCTTCATACCGCACATCCGAAATCCTCCATCGCACAACAAACCTTCAATCACATTCATCCATTCGCTCCTCTAACAACGAATATAAAATGAAATGAAAGAAGCATCGGCTTGCGCTTGTGCTGGAAGTAAATTTTACACAATTGCAGTTAGACACTCTAAGTAAGAACTGAAAATAAGTCAGAAATATTAGAAAGGAAGGAAGTGTCACTGTATTTCCTATATTACAGATCTCGGTAAGTGATATATTTTCTTGCGAGAAGTGCGGTTACCAACCGTCGAAGGGGAAGCCACAGGGGTAGTTTTAACATAGTGAAAATTGTTTGTCGCCTGTGGAAATCCGAGTTTATAATTCCACAAGCCGACTTGATACTACTAAGCCACCTACCCCATGAAATAAAATACAATATGCACAAAGTCTTCCAACAAAACCTCAAAAATTGGGAAAAGGCACTGGAGTACAAACTCACTGGAACTGAAGCAGCCGAACGCAGATACAGGCAGGCAGTGAAGCACAAGCTTACAATGAGGAAGCCTTGTAGGAGACAAGAAGAAACTTAGTTTGCAGATTCGCTGAGTTTACAGATTTTGCGATTTTCAATTCGCTACGCTGTCTGCGTTTTGCTACCCACATTCGTGTTGCGCGGACTTATCGGTGGTTTCAAAAACACTATATTTATTCATTAGATTCATCTTACAATTTATCTTCGCCAAACATTCTTATTCTGACACTAGCATATCACTTTTAACTCAAATTTATAATTCCTTTATCTCAATCACATCCATCCATTTATTCCTTAGGATCCTTGGTTGTCCAACTAGTCTCTCACCCTCAATTTCAACAGCATAATTTCAATTACAGTACAGGATTCAGATTCACCAAGCCGCTGTGTGGTGAAGCGATAATTTGGAGAACATACATACATACATAACATCACGCTATATTCCATTAAATGGGGCAGCACGAACCTCTGAAACATTCATAGAGCATCAGTTCACATCAACATTCTTATCCTGACACACGATACTCGTTTCGACCACATTAACACTTCCTCCATACGAACTCTTTCTTTCCTCACAACCAAAATCCATCCATTCGCTCCTGTACACCTGTTTCGTAAATCTTCACTTACGCCCACTTCTCTAATAACGAATCTATAAGAAATGAAGGCAGCATCTACTGCGCTTGTTTAAAAATACATTTAACACAATTGCAGTTAGACGCTGTATAGTAAAAAAAAAAGATGAGGAAGGAAGGGAGTATCTTTTAAATTCCTCCATTTACACTATATTATTTAATTCAAAATTAAATTAAGATTATTACTTACCGCCCAGTCAGTCAAACCTGGGAACAATAATACTGTTTGAAAAATTCAAAAAAGTAGTCAAGTGTCACTTCCACGGTATTTAATTATCGGGGGAATATTGGGGGTAAGGAGTAAAGTTTCATGATTATGTTTCTATATACAGATCGTAGTGTGGCGAGTGGGGATATAGCACGTGGCACCCCTTCCACGAGGCTATATCGTCCAGTCAGCCAATCCCGGGAAGCAACAGACTACCGACAGTAATAGTGCTTTTCGGGGTATATATATTTCTAGAATTTCTTGACATTGTGTCAAGAGAAGCAAAATTTAAACTAATTTCCCTTAAATACTATTTCAAATTAATGATTTTTCTTTTGAAAATATTGATTCAGTATATCAAATTTTTAATGTTCTAAATTCATATCAAATATTTATCATTATTTTACTTTAATTTACTTTTAACACTGTTTCAGTTTTCAATTTTTAAATGAAACTTCATAAAAAGCTATAACGATTAGTTAAAACACTATCTTGAAATATTGGAAATTGAATAAGATATAATTTTATAAAATTTCAGTGTTTTGCTTATATGACAATTATCTTTAGTGGTTGTCAAACAGTTTGTATCAAAGAAAACAAATAAAATACTTGTTTTTTATTGAAACCTAATCTTATTATATAAATGATCATTATATATAATAGATAAGAATGCAACACTAGAAAACTAAATTACTTGTACAATATTTACATGTCATACAAACTTTTTATTACTGCTGATACTGTTGGTATAACAAACACCGAAATGATGCTATTCTTAGCTCAGTAACGTATGTACAATACTGAATTGTGCAATTGGTAATATTTTGTACGGAATGTAAGCGAAAGTTACAGGATAGTATTAAATTTATTTAGAATTATTAATAATTTCTAATAAAATAAATATACAGGGTGTTATATTTTAATAGACCCAGCAAATATCTCACTTATTTATCAACTTAGCAATTTCTTTCATATAACATGATTTATACAGCAACATGAAAGCTAGTTGATGACGGATGTACATTCATGATATCATTTCCGGTTTATTAGTAATTAATATCAACTTTGAAATTTCAAATGGAACATACTATATTTTTTTACAAATTTGAACAATGCATCAAATTTGCTTTACAATCATGTAAAATAATCCATATGTTACATTATTAAAAAGTAAAATGGCGGGCACTTTATTATACACCAAATCGGAAAGAGAATAGTGTCCCATGACCACTCGTGATTTACTATCAGCCCATTAGCCCTTTTTATTGTGGCGGATTTTAATCTGAATTTTCACTATCAGGTTCAAAATTTGGCGAATTTCAATTAATAATAAATGACTGAATAGATTCAACACTCACCGTGTATTGATTTTCAATTGTTATAACATGTACCAGACAATTATTCAGCAGCAGGCAGCACTAATTCAGAGTAGAGATAACTAAATGATTTATCTAATTTTCACTTCAAAAATTAATGAAGATCATTACTTTTTACACCAATTAAAAATAAGAAAATTAGTAGATATATCTAGAGTAGAATTAGAAATTATACGTTAATACAATCCCGTAACTTTTGCTAAGCCAAGAATAGTATTTTACTGACTAACTAGGGTCGCACCAGACCCCAAAAACTCTATCTGTATTTGAATAGTTTTCAAGCAATTTCCATCTTTCTTAAACATATTTTGTATCTACATAAAGCATATATTTGCATAAAACAATAATTTTAACAGTAGCATCGATTAGTGCTAATAGAGGGCTTTAAAAGTTATTTTCCAAAACTCGACGTACAATAGTTCATGTGGAATTTAAAAACTTAAAAATTATCCCTCTAGTTCTCCCTCTATTAATATCTTTGGGGGACCGTGATTTGACGACTGGTTACATCCAGTAATGGGTAAAAAATTAAATCTATTCGAACGATTATAAATTATTGTGCACAGATATAAAAATTGCATTTGCGATTTGCGAGTTTTTGGGTATATGTAACAATCGATAAAGAATGTCTGATAAAATTCCGAATTCGTAATGTTTCCCTCTGAAATTTTATTTCAGAACAAAGTGAAAATTCCTTTGTCAAATTGTGCGGCTTGTCATAAAATTAATTTTTTTATTTCTGACTCTTTTATCTGAATTCGATTTTGGTTACAACATTAAATTTATACGTTTATGCAGAGTTTTTCAATCGGTGTGCCACATAATTTTTCAATACACACATTAATTAATTACTTGTGTGCCATGAGACAAAAACAAAGTTGAATAACTCTATGCTAATATATGGAAAAAGCCTCCAGAATTCATGTTTAAAAAATTACAGAACTTGCAGCACAAATTGTTTTAATTATTTACTTATTAAAAATAAATTTTGAAAATATATTTTGAATTATACCGAGGGTAGAATAAAAATATATAACAGGAAATACCATAATAAGAGCAGAGTGACACTCTCTTCCTTTCTAATCTTTCTGATTCATTTTCAGTTTTTACTGTAGAGTGTCTAACTGCAATTGTGTAGAATTTACTTCCAAAATAAGCGCAGGACGATGCTTCCTTCATTTCTTTATCGATTCGTTGTTAAAGGAGTGGGCGTAAGTGAAAGATTTATGATTTTTAGGTACACCACTCCTGAATTCATGTGTGCATATAAAATGAATGAATGACACATATCTACCGTGAACCATAATACTAAATCAGATATTATTTATTCCATTAATATTAAATTTGATATCTTATAACTTTAGAACTTGTCAAATGTTATTAACCGTTAATTAATATTTCTATTAAATATTTCAAAGTAATTATATACATCCTGAAATCAAAATGAATTATTGAGAGAAACAATGGGCGCGCCCGAGTTCAATAGTCCCAGGTTCAAATTCAGTTAAGTGTTTAATTTTAAGTGAAGAATTTCATTGTTTCTTTCATTCATATATTTGTGTTTGTACGTTTAGATAATTTTCCGCTAAAATGACACTCATTAATACAATAAATAAACTTAGAAAATTACCCAAGTTACAACCAGTTAATCAAAATAAATAATAACATTACAAAAGATAAAAAAATATATAAATGCATGTCCTGATTTAAATCAGGGTGATTTATTTTTAAATCATTTTTTTGATCTTTTTTTGTATTTTGTATTAATTTGAAAGAAAATTGTGAAAAAAAGTTGTTTCTTTTCTCTATTTGTTGATTTCTTATTTTTTATTTTAAACTTTTCAAGCCTCGTTATTTCCCGAACGAAGCTCAAAAATATTTGATCGATTCAAAATGTGAAAAGTCAAATTTTCTAGTATGAACGATAACAATCTTAATCAAAGTAAATTATAAAATCGATTATATCTTCTCGATAGATAGCATTACTTTTCGCAAGTTATATTCTTGTAAACTTGTATTCTCTTCTTTTTCTTATTCATTCGATTCTTTTTCTATCGGACTTGACAGAACCAGAAATTGTTTCAGAACTTGTATTTTATCGAGACAAACTGAAAGAATTTTCTAGGACTATTAGAACCCTTACAGTAGTTTTCACAATTGAAAATCGATTTTATTGTGGTTCAGAAACATCAAATTTGTTTTGCAAAAATATTTATGTAACTGGAGCAGGTTTTGTTCAGTTTTATATCTTGAGTAAACATCAGAAGTACTTAATTTTCGTGGAAATAAATTAGTTTTCATACATTGCTCAAAATTGTACTGGCATATTTTAAAATGGGCTGGGTGGTTCAGTGGTATTGAGAACTTGGGTTCAATTTCCACAGTCGACAAACAATTTTCACCACATTAAAACTACTCCTGTGGCTTCCCTACCACTAATATCGTTAGGGGCCGTGATTTAACGGCTGGTAACCGCATTTTACGCGAACTATCTTCATTCTGACTCATTTTAAGTTCTTACTATACAGTGTCTAACAGTTTTTGTGTAAAATTCGGTGCTTCCTTCTTTTCTTTATCAATTCGTTGTTAGAGGAGTGGGCGTAAGTGAAAGATTTATGAAACAGATGTACAGGAGCGAATGGATGGATGTGATTGAGGGTTTGTTGCGTGATAGAGGATCTCAGGTGTGAGGAATTAATGAGCTTGTTTGGAACGAGTATCGTCTGTCAGGATGAGAATGTTGGAATGATATTTTGATGAATCTGTCAATGTTCATTGGTGCGTGCTACCCCATTTAATGGGATATAGCGTGTTGTTATGTATGTATGTATGAAATACAATGGTAATTTTTTAATATGATTGATAATATTGACAGTTACAGAAATATCAGCGTCGTTGTTTTTCAAAACACTCTAATCCCCAATTTCTTTTTATAAAAGCAATTTTTCGTTTGTTTGTTACTCTTGCATAAAAAAGCAACAAGTAGATATTCACTAGATGCAGATTTTAATATTTAACATTTTTAGTATTTATACTTTAGGTCTAATTTACTTATAAAAGCAACAATTATCATATTAAAAAATACCATTGTATTTCCTATGTTACATATTTCAATTCTACATCCGGTGTAATCTACAAATTATCATAAAACAAATAAAATTTTATTTATATTCTATACACGCAATTAAAAAAAGTCAATAGGATTCTTTGCAGTGATGATGTGAAAGAATGTAAATATATATTTATCTAAACTTTTTACTGAGTGATTTACGCCAGCTCTTGTTAAGTGTGATTGGTTAACTGAATGTAAAAATGTCTATTTTCGTACGGGAAACACATATTTTTAATGTAAACTTTATGTACAGAACATATTTCTTACATCATTTCAAATTTCAAGATAGGTATATACAGAATGTTTGACAATGATTTGTGATTGAACATGCTTCTTTCTATGCATTTTTATTATAAAATAAAATTATAAGTTTATAAAAAAATAACTTACTGCTGGCAGTAATCCTCTATTTTTGTGCGGAAACTCAGGAAAAGTCCATTCACACCACTTAACACTAAATTATTCACTATTGAAATCACAAAAAACAACAGTAACAAAAGTTAAAATTTGTTTACAGTACGCAACGAAACTGGCAGAAAAATTGTTTTATTTAAACAATACTAATGTAATTCTATATTATCTACATTTATTTTAGCATAGAACCTACTAAAATATGTTTGACCTTATTCAAGGTTATAAGACACCACAAAAGATTTGCTTATTAAAATCGGAATATTTTGTCTCCCGCAGTTAAAACTAACATATCAAACATTTAAAACAACACTTAAATATGTTTTACTATTAATTTACACTAGATTCCTTTTAAAAACATAATAACTAACGTGAGTGACATGCAATTGTTCTGCCATTTTTTATCAAGCTACTGACGAACTGCTTGTTTACTGACTGTCGCTTGTTTTGCCGGACACTGCACGCTTTGATTCCAGATTCCTAATTAATAGTATAGGAAATTTCTTGTTGTACGATCGATAAACTAAAAACTGCAGTGTAGCTTCAATGAAAGAACTAACGAAAGATGAAAATAAATATTGTTAGAATGATATTACTGTTTGTGATATTTGGATTTATATTATAAATAAGTGTTTGTGCATATAAAATCCAGTGATTTTAAGGATATTTTTCCAAACTTCGTGACGGCAGACGACCGTGAAAGATAGGTTTTTATAACAATAATTCGCATTGCATCTAAAGAAATTATTAAATCAATATGAAAATTTATTTACATTTTCTTACACTTTTATTTGAAACATTTTTCACAAAAATAATTTTAAAATGTTTGACAACAAAAAATGTTCCATGCCAATTATCAAAGTTGAAAATGAAATAAGATATTTAACACTAGCATGACGGAGGCACAAAAATGTATTGTTGAGGCTGCGCCTCATTTTGAATATTCATAAATTATTATTGAATGTTTCTTATTTTTGTTTTCTGTATTTTTTGTCATTAAAATTTATTATTTCATTAAATAACAATAATTACCGTGCTCTTAGTTATTTTTTAGGCACAATCGTGCTTTTTTAAAAATTAATTAGGACATAATTAAAATGCCCGTTTTTTATTTTTTAATAATGTAACATATTGATTATTTTATATAACTGTAAAACAAATTTGTTGTAATTTTTAAATTTGCAAAAATATATAGTTGTAAATTTCAAAGTTGATAAATAAGCTAGTTCTCTTAAAAAATAGCCGCCTATATATATTTTTAGGTATTATTTCCTTTTTTATGGGGTAGGTGGCTCAGTGGTATCAAGTCGGTCTGTGGATTTGAGAACCCTGGTTCGATTCCTACAGCCGACAAACAATTTTCATCACATTAAAACTAGCCCTGTGGCTCTCCCTACGCTAACATCTTTGGAGACTGTCATTTGACCGCTAATAACCGCTCTACACGTGCATAAATATGTCACTTACCGAGGTCTGCTACAGCAGACTGCCACGCCCAGTAATGGGTAAAAGCTGTCATTCAAGTAAACCTTTACCTATTTCCGCATCTAGTATGAGCAATAAATTTAAGTACTTCTTTGGAAATAAAATATCTACTAATTTGAATAAATAGTGACCAATTTCCAATAATCTAAAAACCTTGAATCTAATAGATAAATTTCTGTTGAAATTTAAACTAAAAATAAAAAAAACACCACGAAAGATTTTTAGCATTCTCAGTTAATGAAAATAAATTAAGAGTTTGGTTTATTTTTTTAGATAAAAAAAATACGTTGGTAGAAAGATATATGAGGTTAGAAAAACAGGTCTGCATTTGATAGATAAATAGACCACCCATAGGTAGACATGTAAATATTTTTAAATGAGAAAACAAAGAATTTTATAAAATAGAGAATCATCAAATATGATTTTTATTAGGTCACTAGCTTTGTAAACAGTTTATGCTGTTTATTCAAAAATTTAAATAGTTTTTTGGAAAAAACTATTCGTTTATCTTTTAAATACGACTTTTATTTATATATAAGATCTAAATAGAAAATTGCATTTTAAACAATGTCTGAAAACTAACATTAAATAGCTCATTATATTGCTCTATTCTTAAAATTAATGGCAACCATGCATAAATATAATAATAAATAAGACAATATAAATTTGACTTTAATTGTGTCATTAATTAGTAACTGGAAACAGAGCCGTATTCAGGAGGAGAGGGAATTGGCAAAAATAGTATAATTATAAATAATATATACATACATAACATCACGCTATATACTATTAAATGGGGTAGCACGAACCCCTGAAACATTCACTGACATATCATCCTCGCTTCAATCACATTCCTTCCATACAAACTCATTTATTCCTCACACTCGGAATCTACCATCACTCAACAAACCTTCAATCATATCCTTCCATTCGCTTCTGTTTCTCATGTTTCATAAATCTTTCACTTACGCGCATTCCTCTAACAACGGATCAATAAAGATAAGAAAAGAAGGGAACAATTTGTGCTTGTTTATCTACACAAATGCAGTGAGACACTTTACATGGCGTTTCAAAATTATTGCAAAAAATGAAAGGGTATATATTATTTGATGTACTGAATATAACGCAAAAAGAATTTTTCCAAAATTCGCAAAAATGATTCCACATTTTTCGAGCCACTGGATTGATATAGGTTACAGTAATAAATAAAAATTAGTAACCATTAAAAAAATTTTTATTTAATTAAAGTTGTGTAACAGGAAGAAAGGGAATGTCTTTGTGCTTGCTTTTTTGAAAGTGAACTCCACAAATTGGTGTTAACAAATAATTTGACAGATCAAATGGAGTAACAATTAATTTTCGCAAAAAAAATCCTATCCTTTCGCTTCATACACATTCATAATTTCCTTCCATCTCGTCTCATCTTAATTTACGACCGTGTTTGACGGCTGGTAACCGGACCAAATAAATTTGCTACGGCAAATTGTTACACCCAATAATGCGTAAAACACTCGATAATATATTTATTTTTATTTCGTTTTTGTAATTGTTTTTTAAAGTTTGTTTATTCTACCAATTAATACTCATTAAAAATGACACAATTAAATATTTAATTTAAGAAAAATAGCAGACAGCATGTATGATTAAAATATACGTTATTTAAAAGAAATCTAAGAATAGATAGTAAAACATTTAACCGTTCAAAAGAGAAAAAAACATCTTGCAAAATTTACGACATGCACGCTATCTACCTTCAAATGACAAACTACAAACCGTTTCAGAAGTGAGTATGTAAGTGAAATAAACCAATAACAAATTTATACTCAGCGACATTTGGCAAACACCCTTTCTGCAATTGCTTTGTGGAGAAAAGCAAAGCAAAAACAATAATTTTGCACCTGGTGGTACGAGCAACAACATATATATTGTATGATTGTACCATATTTTTTTTATGAGGTCACAGAAAGTTTCATGAAGTGCTGTAGAGACACAAAAAATATTGAATTCAAAGGCGTAACAACCGATTTTTACTACCTTCTGTTCTCATTTGTGGGATAGAACCTAAAAACGGAAATTTGGCAATCTATGTTTTGAAAGTGGATACATTTACTACATCGTATAATAAAATGTTTTATTATTCAACATTTTGTAATCTTTATTCGCTAATAATAATTACCTATATCGAAATTAAACTTGTGTTTATTAATTAATAAGCAACACGTCGTGGGTTCAAATCTCACAGACACCAACTTATATCCAGTCTTACTGGTTTGGATTCCATTATAAGCTCTTGTAATTGTGATTAAATTCCTGTTGTACAGAGTAACAAAATAAATAAATATTATTGTAAATTATATAGGTGTTCAAAGATACAAATATTTTAATTCGTATCACACAAAACAGTAAATATTAATAACAATAATATGAGGTAGATAGTTCAGTGGAGTCGCATCGGCTTGTGAAATTGAGAATTCAAGTTCGATTCCTGCAGCCGACAAATTTTACTCCACATTAAAAATAACCCTGTAATTTCCATACAATTAATATCTTTAGGGGCAAAGATTTGACGGCTGATAACCGCACTTTATTTATAAAATATATAACTTCACGAGATTATATCGACATTAATTTTCTCGTGCCTCAGTTAACTTATAAACTTATTTTCAGCAATATTTAATTTTTCAAAATTTGCTCTAAAAACAGTTTTTGTCCAATATCTCAAAAACTAGAAGACATATGCACTTGGAGATTTTATCATCGGTTTCGCTGGATCAATATACATATGTAGATACATTTTCACTTTAATATTCCTACAATTAAGGATTTTAAGAAATAATTAAAAAATTAAATTGCTTCAAATTAGCTAAAAATTTGTTTCTAAGTCAATTCAGACACGAAGAATTCAATGTCGCTGAGCGCATCTTCATTCTTGTTTAGTTTTTAAGATATAACCTCCGGAAAAATTCTTCATTTTCTTCAGATTTTATACTTTTCCGAGGCCATATCTTAAACACTATACGATATATGACGATGCGCTCAACGGTATTGATAAAAATTATTATAATACCCTTAAGCTACATACAGAAGTATGAAAACAGCCTGTATATTAACAATAATGTGTACGAGCACTGCGTGCCTTGTATTTATGTTTTCTCTATTCTGATATTTTAAAAGTTATAGCTGACCTGTACAGTGTATAATATCAAAGAAAAACATACGTACAAATTAAAACCAATTAATTATTTCTTTATAAAATTATTTCCATTGAATTATATTTATGCGAAATGTTATTTATTCACAATAAATGTCAGTTCCAGGGTTTCATCCCTTTTCAAACAGAAATCCACGTGTCTCCACTTGCTCGTGTCTGTCCACGGCACGTCGGTAAAATAATCAACTTTTTATCTTATTAGCGTATTATTCAATATTCATTGAAGGTATTTACGTAGCAAAACATTCATGGCGAATGAATTACATTATTTCAGCTAGAATTCACCGGAATTATTTGTTTCAAAATGCTGTCATGATTTTCGCGTAAATGCTGATGCTGATATTTTTAAGTAAAATAACCATTCGAATGAATAAATTTACCTACGCATGAAAGTCATTTATTTTACTAATAACAGGGGCTTAATTTCAATTACAGTGCTCGAAATCTCCAGCTTACAGTGGGATACGAACTACTTGTTTAAGTATATTGTGTTTACAATAGTTTTTTAATGTAATTTGAATTGAATTTAATAGTCGTTTGACAAACTAGAGTGTAAAGACATAAAAAAAATTATTACATGATTCAAAATTTGATGGGGTAGGTGGTTCAGTGGTATCGAGTCGGCCTGTGAATTTGAGAACTCGGGTTCGATTCCTACAGCCAACAAACAACTTTCACTAACATCTTTGAGGGCTGTGATTTGGCGGTTGGCAACCGCACGCGAAAAAATATATCGCTTATCGAGATCTACTACTGCACAGTACCACACCCAAAAATGGGTAAAAAGCGTGATCGTATATTTATTTTATTTTTATTAAATTATAATTGTCAATAAAATAATGAATTTTTATATAAGAATAAAATAAAATAAATATATCATCACGTCTTTGACCAATTACTAGGTGTGGCACTCTGCCATAGAAGATCTCAGTAAGTGATATATTTATTCGAGTGAAGTTCGGTTACTAACTGTCAAATCGAGGCCTCCAGGAAATGTTATGGAGGGGAAGCCACAGGGGTAGTAAGGTATATTCGTATTTTTACTTCTAACATAGGTTAAAATGACGTCAACAGCTAATAATATTTATCTAGAAATTAAAGTAACTTTGATATGAAAACTGAAAACAGCTATAAATTTCATAAAACTCTTTTAAATAGGGCATCGTCTCTTTTCTATTTTTATTTTATGAAGTTGATAATATAAAGAAACAAGTTTGCCACGAATACGCATAAATGTTGAATTCAACCTGTTTACAAAGTTTAAAAGCAACCAAAGTTCTAACAAAAAAAAATTTTTTGTAGCATCTTTAAATGAGAAATATCAGTAATTGTATATCTTTCTTTCTTTCTTCACACCGATGACATTTACTAAATATAAATTTGTAATAATCATGTGGGTTTAAAGTTAATACCCACAGTTTATTACTGAATAATATATGTATACATCAAGGTTTATTTCTGATAAGCAAATGCGAATGGTACTTTACGAAGAAAATATTTTTAATAATAAAAATAATTCAAAATATGTGTGAAACTGAAATATACGAGGGTTTTACAGCCATAGTCGAACCTTAATACAAAATCGCTATGCATTTATTAGTTTCTTCTAACATTAACATCAAAAACTGCGAACAATATAATATATATATATATTTACTTTTAGAATATCGTATTGGAAATTGGAAAAACAGCGCATTCTCAGGAACACGCAATAATAGGAACTATAATTTTTATTCATGTGCTATTATTTTTGCGAATTCGGAAATTCGGAAATTTGATTTTGTTGTAATCAGTACATCAAATAATACATAACTACCCTTATTTTTTGCAATAATTTTGAAACACCTGTATAATGCATCAAACTGTGAAGATTAGGCATCGTGGATAGCAGAATTCAAAACTTTCTGGTTGTAACTGTTACCGGCTGAGTATAAAATCCAAGAAATGTGTACAGCATGTCTCACAAGTTCTGGCACTTATTTAAAACCTATATAGTACTCAACGCACTTTACATTAAGTAATTTTTTTAATAACACTGATTATATAATTATAACACTACTAATAGGGATTTATGTGATTTTTTATAATGAATAAATTGATTATTGTAGTGTATAATTATAATTTCAGTATTAATATATTAGAAATAACTCTCAAACCAGTGGCCCTAAAAATGTTTACTTCATGTCAAGTGCAATTAATTTTGCATATTTTGAAAAAAATTACATAAAAAATACATCCATTTTTTTTATTTCTACGCCTAAAACGATTCTAGCGCCAGCTATCAGGAATAAACTAATTCCCTAGTTAAACTATACTTAATTTCCCATTTGAGATTTTAAAATTGCCCCCTTTCCCCACTCGCTGAAGGTCCGAGGTGGAGGAATTTTGACAGAATTTTCTCTTCCGATGCATATTTCTCGAGTTATTTGTGATGCTACATTTAAATGGAACTCCTGTATTACTCCGTTCTAAAAACAATCCAATTTTACAACCTCTCTATTTAGCTATTCAATAATAAATAACGGTTATGTTTACATAATTAATGAAACGTACGTCTCTGCTTCTGACAATAAACGAATATATAATACATTCAAAAATATGTCACAACTTATGTTATTAAATTAAAAATTGAAACAATTCCGCAAAATATCCGTTCAGGCTACTTTTCAAGCTCACCTATAATATGCTTTTGAGAAAAAATTACGTTTTTTTGAAAGTGCTTTGACAAAAAATGCTGTTAGGTACTTACTCGTACGTTGACGAATAATTGCTTTTGACATTTCTAGGAAATCGCGTTTGAATTTTTTGTGATTGATCATTTTGTATAGGAAATTTTATGCATTTTAACATATCAAAAAAGTTTTCAAAACTGACATTTAAAAACTAAAATAATTTTTTATTTTCTGTATTAATTTATTTTGAATTATTTGTAATTTTTTAGGTATAATCAATTTTTAATGTATATTTCGTCCGACAATACGCTGGTTTTAATAGTGTTATGGAATTCGAATCCGGATGGCGAGTTCGAATTCCACTCAAGCTAAAAGTTAAATGTACTACCATACTGCAGCTCGGCGAGTCCGGATCTTGTTCTGTAATTGGGATTCTTTTCCTGTTATACAGAGTAGCGTAAATAATTATTTTGCGATATGTTTCTAAAAAGGAAGAATAACATTTTCGGCAGAAAATTCTGTGTAAAACATGAAACGTAATGCCAGCTTCTTAAGCTTATAACTGCATCGCAGCGGGTTACGTTTTCTTGTTGTAACGACTTTAATCTTTTAAAGTATGTACAACATGTAGTTTTTGTAAAATTGTTAAATATGATTGCGGTCTACTAGGAACTACAGGTCTTGTAACGTTGCAAATCGATAATAAAAATTCAGGTAATCCGTTCTTTTCATATGACATTTTGTCGTCAAGCAGAGAAGTAGCAAAAATTCAATCCTGCATTCTAATTACAGGACAAATATAACATACAACAAAAAATAATGTACAGGCTGTTTCACAACTTAGAGCAAAAAATTAAAGGGTATATTCTGTACGACATGCTGATCATGAAATAAAAAGAATTTTTTTTTAAATCGCAAAACTATTTTCCATGTTTCCCTGTCCAAAATTTTTCGTTGCCACTGCTACTGGGTGGATGATTATGTTAAAGTTATTAATTAAATAAAATTCTATTATAAATAACTGCTAATAATTGAATTGTGTAATTATTCTTTCGTAGTTGATACCTACTTCATTGTTTGTGTTTAATAGGAAAGCGAATCCAGTGCAGTACTACAAAAAATGTTTTAGGTTAACAACCCTTAATTTTTCGTATTTAAAAAAATTCTTTTTGTTTCATGATCAGCACGTCGTACAGAATACACCCTTTAATTTTTTGCTCTAAGTTGTGAAACACCCTGGATATTGTAAAAAATTTAATGAGTAAATAATCAATTACTGAACTATAACAAATTTTTAAATTTAAAAATAAATTTGGAAATATAACAACGGTTGAATTGGAAAGATAAAAATTTGATTTTATTTCTGACTCTGTTACAAATAAATATCGAGAAGAAATTCAAGGTAGATTACTTCGAAAACTTTTAAATTCAATAATTTAAATAAATATGAACATAACAGCATATTAAAACCGAAATACACAGGCAAGCATAGCCCAGTGGATAGAAGCAAGATGAACTTTCCTTTTTTTAATTAACAAACAATAGGTGTGTTCATATCTCACTTCAACTTACATCCAAAAACATGATTGACTGGTTCGGATTCCACTTTTAGCGGTAGGTTCCCTGTACTGTACTTAGGATTAAGTTCCTGTTGTGCAGAGTAACAAATAAATAAATAGAAAAACTTTTTTGTTCAAGAGATACAACATCAAACTCCCCAAGAAGTTTTAACACATTTCTAGGCATGACTAGGATATTGTTTAAGAAAGTTAAAGTTCTACAAATATTTGTCTTTAATTAACACCCTATTTGAAAACTTGTGAATAAGCTTATTTTATTCATTGTGGTAACATTTATTATGCAAACTACAATTCGAATATCGAATTTATACCCTCATTTGAATGCTTAAACAGCGTTTTTAACTCCAAAACTTCTTTGCAACTAGAATTACCCAATATCACGGTTGAATGGCCAATTCCTTTGAAGTTCTCAATATTAATAACAGCTCTAGCTACCTACCTATCGTTTGTAAAAGTTCGGTTTTGAAAAAGAGTTTTCAATAAAAATTAGGCTGACCAGATGGTTTCTTCTAGAGAATATATTCTCTTTTTCCTCACATCTTTCTTATTCCTTTTTAACAAGATGTTCCTTCCGTTCTCTTTTTGCAATTTTTAAAATATTAACATATAAATATATTTCCTGGCTAAGCCACTATATCAATAAATGTGTAGCACAATTAAATTTATAATTCTAACATCTCCGATCTAGAAATAAAATTGATAAGTCGCTATTGCACATTTAAAACAATTAAGAGATGAAATGATAACAATGTTAAATACAGAAAATGTTAAATATTTCTCATTGAAAGGACAATATAATTCAGCAGCTTAATGTGAAAGATATGTAAGATAGAATAATTGTTGAAGAAAATGTACACAGTACAAATTAAATACAATCTGTTATATATTCGTAAGTAGTAAAGGAATGCTCGCCAAATGAGTTTAAGTACTTCGACAAAATTATCTATTAACTATGATTTTTTATGACAATTTCACAATGGAAATAATAACTGTCATTTTTTTATAGATATTAGAAATTAGGTAATTGAAGTACAAGAAATTAAACATGGTTGAGCTTTTTTTATATATTGTTTAGTTCTGAGATATAGTGTCTGTAAAGTACAAAATTTGAAGAAAATGAAGAATTTAGCTTCTCCGTTAAAATTCAGAGAAAAACTCATCTTTTCCAGAAGCTATATCTTAAAAACTAAAATCAACGGCATTGAATTCCCCGTCTCCGAATAGACTTTAAGCAAATGTTTAGCAAAATTTTAGCGATTCAATTTTGGGCTTTTTTCGGTGTTAGACTGTATGCTCTAAAATTCTTTCTAGTACGAATATTGCAACGAAAATTTATATACATATGTCTTTTGATCCGCTGAATATAATGGTAAAATTTACAAATACGTATACCTTCTAGTTTTTTGAGATATTAATCAGAAATTGTTTTATGTGTAAATTTTGGTGAAAACTTTAGGAAATATAATAATTGCTGAAAATTTGTTTATAAATTATATGGAGTACGTAAAATCTTCATATCTTGGTCAGTATTTGAGATATAGCCTCGGGAAAGCACAAAAGCTGTTAAGTTAAAATTTAGGCAAAATTCAAAATATGATGGTTGGTATTGAATTCTTCATGTCCGAATTGACTTATAACCAGTTATTTATAGAATAATATTTTATTTATTAATAAATTTAGATTTTCATATTATATTTGAAATGACTGAAAATGAAAAGAGTTACAAATGGTAATTGTAATTATTATAAGTGGTTAAATATCGTTCTAAATAATGTGAGTTCTGGGGATTAGACTTAGAGCTTAGAAGTAAGTTAAACAGAAGTTGAATTCATAATTACCGAATTTACAACCAGTTTGAATATTTACATATACGATACGAATGCGTACGGATAAAGTTTGAAAACAAACAAAGGAAACTCACCTTAGAAGTTCAAAGATCCCCAGCATCTGTTAATTGGCACGATTTACATTAACACCACACGATCACGGCTCACGTACAACATCTAATTAATATTCCCCGGTTTTGGGTCATTTTATGTCTATCTAGTCTACGCTACAATATTCCCCAGCAAACTAGCAACTATGCGTCCAATACCCAGTTTGCCAGAGTTGTAGAGAAACATCACGAATTGAACACTTCTTGTCGGAAAGCCTGAAATCCTGAAAGGGTCGCGATTATTCTTGCTTTGGGACAGACGCGGCTGTCAGCCCATATCAGAAGTTAGAACGCTTAGGTACGTTTACGATTACCGGTCAACAGCAACTGACACTCTGACGAAGACACTCTTCACTCTGACATTCACAAGCGGAAGTTTGGAGCTGGTGCGCTGCTACCGGTACCGCTACCACGTGGCAACTGCCGAACGCAGAACAGTTACCATGAGGGATTTTTGAAGTAACGCGCGCTTGCGCGAACTACCGCTTGAGTACGCGTGGTTATTTTGCGTCCGCGAGCGTCGAGACGCTGGATGCAGGAAGCGTCGGAGCAGGATTACCACATGCAGTGCCGGCTCAGGCGCTTTCAAATGTGATAGCAAAATGTATCGATATAGGAAATGTTTTTCTCAAATTTAAATTGATTCCGCGAACACCAAAATAAGATTCACATCAATAAGGTAATATCAAGCACGATAGGTTGCAAAAACTTACGATGCTCGCCACCTAGAACACCAAAAATACCATTTCGTGCAATGTCCGCAAAACTTTATTTTTGCATTTACAAAATGTTTCAAGAAAAACCTACGTTTTTCGGGGTATAGAATCCAAATCTAAAAAGCTTTCAAAGTAACCCTCGTCTCCCTCGAAAGAGATGAAGTGGCGGATATACTTTTTTAATATACAAACCATCGCCGGCACGAAGACAACTTACCAGTGTTACTGCAAACGGATGAATGGTACAAGAGCCACAGACACACGAACATTTATTACTATACAGGGTGTATCAAAATTATTACAAAAAAATATGATACATATATTTTAGTATGTACTGATTACAATGCAATTTTTTTTCCAAAATTTGCACATAACTTGAAACAAACATTTTTCGTGCCACTGGCCTGATAGGTTACAGTAATGAATAAAAATTAGTAAACATTAAACATTGAAAGAACTGTTACACAATTTAAATTAAATTTAATTTTTCCCGAAAATGTTTGCTTCAAGTAATGTGCAATTATTTTTTCGAATTTTGGATTACATTGTTATCAGTACATCAAATAATATAAATCCTTTAATTTTTTTTGCAATAATTTTGAAACACCTTGTATTTCTAAAGAGAATAAAAATATTTTGTAATTTATTTTTTTTAAATTTAAAATATAATAAATGTATTTCATTACAATTCATCTATTTTGAAAATAAGATGCACTGTTTATTTTATTCTCAAAATTACGGCATACAAATATTTATTGAAATAAAAACACTATTTTATAAAGATAGAGAAATTTTATTATTAATTTTAAAGTTACATTCAATAAAAGTTAAATTTTATATTCTTATTTTTTGTTTATTTGTGAATTTTAGGAACTATCTAGGAATTTTGAAAAATTACTAAAAATGTTAGTACGAAATTGCTTTTATTTTTAAATATTTATAACTTTTAAAAGTAGAAACATACATAGAGGACATACATATGAGATCTCTGTCACTTGACAGTAATGACTTATTTGTTTCTATGATTATGAGACATGGTTAACTTATTTTAAACTTGACGCATTTGTGTTAACCTTATAGATAAATTATTATTTGTCGACACGTTATGTTTCTACGAATTTTAAGAAATATATGATCTATTTCCCTTGAGACATAGTAAGGATTGATATGTTTTTATGGTTACACAGAATTGTCACAGGGCTCAAAAAACTTAACTAATTATAAACGTCACAGATTTGTGGTAACTTCAAGTTCGATTTTTTAAAACGCTGTTTCCACTAATCTTCGTCTTCTGACTCATGCATGAACTCAGGAAATTCAGGCTGATCCGAGCTTTCAAACTCATTATCAGAAAGGTTTCTCTCTTCGGGATCAATTTCAGCTAATTGCTGCCTCGGCTGGGACCTCCAACGTGGAATCCTGTTTGAAGAAGCTGGAGAAATTCCGGTAGCTTCATTTTTCAGTTGAGCGATACGACGACAAATTATGTTGTTTGGTTTTGGCGAGGAGTTTGGTACAATTTGGTCTTCAGGTTTTGTGGGTGCTTCGCTGGGGTTATGTGATGAGTTTGATACCGTTGATAGATCTTCATCAAATTTCAATGCGCGTGCTGCACGACCCAATTTTCCTTGATACATGGTATTGTTCGGGGATTTTGGCACCTCTTGATCTTCGTCAATAGAAAAAGCGTATATCTGCGTTGCCACGTCAGTTTGGGGTGTATTTAGTACCGCTGGTTGATTTTCATCATACTTCAAGACCCGTACCACACGACTGAACTGTTTTTGAGGCATGGTCAAGTTCGGTGATGTTGATTCCGTTTTATCCTCAGTAACAGAAAGCGAGGATATTTGCTGTGCTACATTTAGTACAGCTGATTCATTTTCATCATACTTCAGGACCCGTACCACACGATTCAACTTTCTGGGGGGCGTGGTATTATTTGGCGATTTTGGTCCCTCTTGGTCATCACCAAAAGAAAATGTGAATATCTCCGGTGATTTTTCTGTTGGGGACTTAATATCATTCGGTGGACTAGGTATTTCTAATTGCTCTTCGTCATATGTCAACGATTGTTCTGCATAAGATGCATCAGTCTCTTCTACTTGTTTGGGGCTATATTTAGAAGATTTGATTAGCTCTTCCAAGTTACGGGATGCAAATTCTTGTTCGAGCAACTTCTGACGAGCTGCCTGTGAACGGAAAATATTATTTATGGTGCAATTTCGTCTAAGCCATAAGTTTTGTAGACCCAAAAAACTGTAAATAAGGAACAAAATCGCAACGAAAATATTTTCTACTTATTAACAAATTTTGATGGGATTTTGTTCATTATTTACATATTTACGGATCTATAATCGTATAGATTTATGACAGAATGCTACCATTAAGTTTTGTGTTCAAAACCGGATTTATGGATGTACTGGACATTTTTGAGAATGAGAATGTTTGACGAAGACTGTTTTTTTGATAAATCTGATGAGTAGATGTACTGTGAATGTTTTGGGGATTAGTGGTACCACATTAAATGGAATATGTGTTTATATGTATGTATGTATGTATGAAATGAAAATAAAAAAGTGAGACGACATCCCTAAAATTCAATTATTTTAAAAGGTAAACAACGCCTTTCGCTCCTTTCGAAAAGCGGCAAATTTTAAATTTTGCACACCTCAACTTTTCTTTTAGATTCATTTTATATTATAACTTACTATATCAGCTTTCAACTTGCTGTCTGCATCATTCATCCCTGCCAATAACGAAAGCAAAGCATTTCTTTCATTGTCAGTGTCTAGATTCTCCGGCTCGCCACAGACAGTATCCCCCATATCCCATCCATCCCTCGAAAAGCTGTTAAAACGACTTGCCCAATCTTCTAATTCTGTTAGATCAGCTCGAATGGCTCTATTATCATTCTTGGCACGCTCAGAATCATCTATTGCAATCCATTTAACAGGAATTCCAGCGATATTAAAATCAGGAATATCGTCATCGTCCATCGAATATTCATCTGTAGGTTCATGTTCTTCCTCGCCAGTATTTTCATTTTCTTCTTTTTCAGGGCCGTAAAGACTAATCTTTTCTTCATTCATTAGGGTATTAATGATATTGTTTCGATATTCGATGAACTTGCTTGAAACTTCTCTGTTCTCGTCAAACGCAGTTACATTAAACAGGTTTATAAGATTATCTTTGAAATCATTTGAAGATCCCTGAATAATTCCCAACGAAAAAGCAGATGAAGTCGAAGGCATATCATATAAAATGCTCGTATTTGTGGTATCCGTAGATGTGAAATCAATGACATCACTGAAAATTCAAATAACTATTATTACACTGTAGAGAGCGGATAAATAAGCAGAGTTTTTTAATTGCTTGAAGAGTTCATGATTTTGCTAAATTTTGCATTAAGTTGAACAAAACAACTTTTAAAAAGCATTTGCATGAATAGGCAACTTTTGAGAAAATAGATAAATTTTCTTAAACATATTTTTAAATACAGAATGTTTCAAAATTATTACAAAAAAAAGATATGCGATATATTTTTGTATGTACTGATTACAACGCAAAAATAATTTCTCCGAAAATTTCAAATATAATAGCAGATTACTTGAAATAAACACTTTTTATGCTACTGGACTGATTAGGTTACAGTAATAAATTAAAATAAATAAACATTAAACATTGAAAGAACTGTCACACAATTTTACATACATACATAAGTACATAACATCACGCTATATCCCATTAAATGGGGCAGCACGAACCCCTGAAACATTCATAGAGCATCAGTTCACATCAACATTCTCATCCTGACACACGATACTCGTTTCGACCACATTAACACTTCCTCCATACGAACTCTTTCTTTCCCACAACCAAAATCCATCATCCATCTATTCGCTCCTGTACACCTGTTTCGTAAATCTTCACTTGCGCCCACTTCTCTAACAACGAATCTATAAAGAAATAAAGGCAGCATTTCCTGCGCTTGTTTAAAACTACATTTAACACAATTGGAGTTAGACACTGTATAGTAAAAACTGAAAATGAAGAAAAAAAAGATGAGGAAGGAAGGGAGTATCCCTCTGCGCTTGTTTTTGAAACAGAATTCAACACAATTGCAGTTGAACACTCTATAGTAAAAACAGCAAAATGAATGTGAACTCAACACAATTGCAGGTGTACTATTTTCATTTTAAACTGGAGGGATCGGCATAAAACGATAAATGCACCGCAATTACGTTTACAAAGGAACTCAAAATATGACCCGTTATAACTGTTGTCACAAGGTTTGCACAGGGTTGTACAGCCCCATTCGCCGGTACGTGTATAATAAAAACAAAAAAATACAATCTTTAAATAAGTATATTTCCTTATTCATACGATACAAGTATAATATATTCTAAATATTATATACAAACATAATCTAAAC
This sequence comes from Pterostichus niger, assembly GCA_947425015.1. Classification (NCBI taxonomy): domain Eukaryota; kingdom Metazoa; phylum Arthropoda; class Insecta; order Coleoptera; family Carabidae; genus Pterostichus; species Pterostichus niger. Next base: position 18,258,391 of record OX380347.1, read on the forward strand.
ATTTACCTACATTACTCAGTTTGATTCAGTACAGGATATTAAATCTTCTTATTGAGTAACATAAATGCTAATTGGATATATTAATCCGAATTAGTAATTTTAAAATGGTCAATCATAGAAAAAAAAAACAAGAATAATTTTAGGTTGCATACGACTCTTAAAAATTTACCTGTTGTGACCATTGTTAAGCGATTTGCGGTAGCCGCACTAATAGATTTTATTGTAGTTATATGGGACAGGGACGTTTAATCGTTTTATGCCGATCTCTCGGGTTTAAAATGAAAATACTATAAACACTCGAAAAATCTAACCAATGAATCTAAAATCAAGAATCATACGCTTGTCCTTATTCATCATATTTATCCCGCAATTAATTTTCGCCAAACATTTTTATCCTGACACTCCACTTTTACTTCAATCACATTCATAATTCCTTTCATACAAGCTCGTTTATTCTTCTCGCTCGGAATCTTTCGTTCACGCAACAACCTTTCAATCATATTTATCCATTTGTTCCTAGGTCGTCTACGCAAACTTTCACCCTCAATTTCACCAGCATACACCTGTTTCACCAATCTGTCATTCGACATACGTTCCACATGACCAAACCATCTCAACTGACTTATTCCCACTCTTCTTACAACATTCTTCCCAATCTCACATTCATCATACACCAATGTATTCCGGACACGATCTCTTCTATTAGTATATCCACACACGCCCCGCAAATACCTCATTTCCACAGCAGTTATACGCCGTTCATGTTTCTTCATCCATACCCAACATTCACTACCATACATCAACGTAGGCACTAACACACCATTATAAACACTCAATCGAGCATCTCTGGATACATTCACGTTCCGAGTAAAGGTTCCCAGAGCACCCAATATCTTGCATCCAGCAGATACTCTCGAAAACACACTCCCCAAGTATATAAACTCATTTACTTGACCCAATCTCACAAGTAAAAGAGTTTGTATTTTAATTAGATTAAATTATTTTTAATATTAACTAATTTTATTTCTTACTGTATTCTATCAATCCAGTGGCTTAAAAATGTTTGTTTCAAGTAATGTGCAACTATTTTTGTAAATTTTGGAAAAAATCCTTCTGCATCAAATAATATATACCCTTTAATTTTTTTGCAATAATTTTAAAACACCGTATATGTATAATACAGATTGAAACAAAAAAATGGGTTGATAATTAAGTATTATTTGCGGTTGCATAAACTTCTTGACTAACAACATGTTAAAAGTTAACAATGGTTAAGATGCCACATTTCATACATTTGCGGATTTTTTTAATCTTTGTAAAAAATTGTGTACAGTTTTGTCAATACATGCATTAAAGTATATAGTTTGTTTTTCATGGCAACAAATTATATCTTTTATTTAATAAATTTGGGCTTATTGAATGCAGTTTTAAACATTGAATATTAATTATATTTACACTTTTGTTCTAAAATAACCACATTAAAAATGTGCACTTCAAAAACCCTGTACTTAATCCATCTCATTTTGAAAAAAATCTTTTTGATTGATATTTTTACACCATTTTTGAACACCCTGTATATCAAAAATTATAATAGACAACCGTACTATACCGACTGTTTATTGGTTTAGTGCTTTTAGACGAAACGCGGCATTGGTGTCCTAAAACTAAAAGTCATAAAAAGAATTTTTTTTTGTCGGATAGTCGGCTCAATGGTATCCAATCGACCTGAAAATTTGGGCATCCGGGCTCGATTCCCACAACTGATAAACAACTTTCACCACATTAAAATTATCCCAAGATCTGCTATGGCAGAGTGCCACACCCAATTATGAATGGAAGGCATGATAACATATTTATAAGAATAAACATTTAGTCACATGTATCAAATAACCTTTTTTTGTAAAAATTCGTACAAAATTTAGTAAAATTGAAATATTGGCTCTAAATATTGTAAGCAAAAAAGGTTAAAATCCGCTCTCTAAGTATAAGCTTGTTGTGCAAACAAAATTTTACTAACCTTATATTCGGCGATGTTCCATTTTCCTCCATATCTTGTGCATCGTCCTCTTCTTTCAATGTATTGTCTATCAAATTTGAGTCGGACATGTTAATTTAATCGTTAACTACTTCACTAATTCCATTAACTGAAGTTATGCAATGCACATGTTTTGCACAAGATGGCTAACGAGCTAGTAAGAAGAAGACTCAAATGAACAAGAAAGACGAAAAGGACATCTGTGTTACTCGAATGAACTAAAAGTATTGTGGCAATAAATCATTTTAATTTATTATCTATTAAAATAAACTTAAAAATATATTATAAAGTTTAAAATGATACAAAATAAATATTTACTAAAATTAAATAGCTATGTACAAATTAAATTTGAAAGATTCTGGAAGTCACGTGACTTGACAACATCGGTAACAAAATCAAACACGTTGCAACAGATGTTTTGCAGTCATCTTTTCTTGTTTCAAAAGAAGATCTAAGAAATAAACAAATTAAAACATTCTGCTTTGGTAACCGTTAGAATATTCAGTGTCTATTTCTTATTCTGCCGAAAGTCAGTCTTGTCCCATTGGAAAGATATTTTCGGCGTTGGTTATCTGAACATTTGTCGTTAAACATGGCTCGACACATTTTTCCAGAATACGACATAATGTCAATGAAGTAAGTATATTACAATAATGATTGTCAAACAACAAAATTAATGCAAAATTATAGTATTGAAAGTGATGGAATTCCCTATGAAGTAACCGTTTTGAAGAAACGTGAAAATCTTCCAAGGCCTGCTGGTAATGCCTCTAGAAAACCACCAAAAGCTAAGACTACTGCGGGTAAGGGTGACAATAAAAAACGAGAAAAACCGAAACCGAAAGTTTGTTCGTTCATAATCCCAGGTCTGATAGCAGTAACAACTGCTTTCCTTGTCTATTTTCTTGTTAACCGCAATCGCAATAACTAGTTACTTATAAAATGCTAAGAAAATAGTAATAGTTATAATTGTTTCTTCAATGGTTTTGTAAAAAAAAAAACGTAATTAATAATGTTGCAAATACATGTAAAATAATGAAAAACTAATTTTGGTACTTGTTAAAAATACTTCATTTGGTGTTATCTTATAATTGTTCTTTGTTTTGTAAAATACCTTGTATTCCTAATATGTGTTCTGTTTTTGTAAAAGTTGTAACTTGTAAAAAATAAAAGGTATTGAATATAATATTTGTATTGTTTCTCACGAAAAAATAAAAATGATTTGATGACTGATTGCAATGTTTCGTATGACATTGGATCAAGGAATAAGTGTATGTACCTGGATTATAAGTTATCGACAGATGGTCGTGTTTATTGGGAGATTAGATGGGTTGCAAGGTATTGGGTGCTCAGGGAAGCCTGAATGAGTCTACTTGATATATGGTAGTAACTATTGGGTGCAAATGAGGCAAAATAAACGACGTATAACTGTTATAGAAATTAGGTAATATCAGGGAAGAAATTGTTTCTGGAATGTATTTGATGAGTGTTAAATTGATTGATTGACTGTTTTGGTATGATGAATATATGCCGAATTAAATATTGGTGAAACAGACGTTTGTTGGTGAAATTGAGACAGAAATTGCGTGGACGATCAACCTAGATGAATATGATTGAAGGTTTGTTGTGTGAATGAAAGATCCCGATTGTGAGGAATAAACGAGATTATATGAATGAAACTGAAGGTAAAATGCTGCGTCATGATAGGAATATTTGACGAGGGTATACCAGCAAGCTTTAAGGTAGATATTTGTGGTCATATCTTGTAAGTATCTTAAGAAAATCATAACTATTGCAAATAAACAAAAATTTAAAACAATCTTAAAATCCGACTTTTAATACCATCCTAAGAAGTAACTAACAGATAAATGCTTGTCAAAATTTCACATCCTATAAATAAAGGTGCATAACAACCTATGAGATGTGTTTATGGAGAATGATTTTCAAGATAAAATAAGGTTAGAAATAAGGAAGCAAAAGTTAACTGGTTAGATTGTTTGTTGAGGGACGTTTTGGGAGGATCGGTTGTAACGTAAGGCAAACAAAAGACAGGGAAAAGAAGATACAATTAGATGGATGGTTTGAAGAACAAGATAGGATATATACCGCTGAGAAAAAGGTAAAAGACCGTGAATGATGAAGGAGAAGCATTTGAAAACATGCAAAAGAAAACAAGAACAGGTTAATACATATTTTACTCAAACATTGGATACTAATGATTAAAAGTTTTTATTGTTTCATGCTTTCATAATTGCCGAAACATGTTTAATTATATGACTAATTTGAACAAATATTAATTTATATTCTTTAAGTACAAATTTAAGAGGTGCTCTCCTACAAAAAATATCCAATTGCTTAAAAATGTATGTAATCATATCCAGTGCAGTTAATAAATATTTAAGAATATTTTGTCGCATTGTGTCACCCTTAAATGTACGACAAACTAAAATTTAATTAATTCGCATATTGAACAAACTAATTTCAAATATCACTAAACAGAGTAAGTTTTTTTTAGGCCAGCATTGGTATTTCAATAGTCGTAAGAGATAAAAAGTTGGTGAAATCACCAAAGTGGCCCCATTTTCGGAGATGATTTTAATTACGATTTTGTAAAAACAAATTTTTTAAATAATTTTTATCTAAAAATAGTAAGAATTTGCGAATTTTCGGGAAAACAAATACATCTGAAATGCTTTGTCCAAAGCACACAAAAGTGCCATTTAACCGAAGTCGTAGTTCTTACACATTTAGAAATAAAATTTGTGAGCTTTGAAATATGAACATTATATATTATATATTGTTTTATATACAGAATATACAACATTCAAAAAATTAATTTATAATATTATAATTTAATTATTCATTTTTGTCACGAGTCATTTTTATTACTACATAATAGACATGAAACTAACGCAATTTTTAGTTTTTTGTTTAAGAGGTTTGAAACTAATGAAAGAAAATTCAATAAATAATATTTAGCTACACCCGGAACATGAATTTTTAAGTTAGTGCTCGGTTTAAAAAATGTAAATTATATAGAAAATGATGTATGGAACAGAACGAATCTTGGAAATGCTAGCAATGTATGAATATATGCATGCATAGCCATATAGTGGAAAATATACAACAGAATACAAAAATATACGAGTGACGTATAAATGTAAATAGACTTAGATCTCAAAAATACAAAGAGAAAAAAATAACACTGTTGAACGAGTACAGCACCTGTCAATAAAAAGTGCAAATTCTTTTATCATTCAGAATAACTACTTTATTAATTTAATATTTCAGTCAGTTTTTAAATACTTATTTCTAGGGTACAAACATCCGAAGAAAAAAATGTTCGAAAAAACACTCAAACACTGACTTTAAAATATATATATATTTTCTTTCCGGTTACAAATTCAAAATAGATAAAAAATTATTGTGCAATTAAATACCATATTCTTAAACATATAAAAAGAAAATATTAAAACCATGCTTAGCATGTTTAAAATAATCAAACTAAAAAATCTTTTGAACTTCAACTCATATTTGTTTACAATTTAATGATTTATCTCCTTTTTTAATCCATATATTCAAAAAGCAGATTATAAATTACATAGTACTACTTTTTCCTCATGTAGATGAGAAAATATAATGTAATAATTTTTAGAAGAATTTGCTACACTCAACGCAAAAACACATAGATATTTAGAGGTTAACAGAAGCTATGAAAAATAATAATATTGATCAAGATTTATTTGATAATAGAGACAAATGACATAAATGAGTTGATTATAATTTGCATTTTTAAATTGTTGCTACTTTAAAACGCACACCAATATTAGAAATCATGATTTTTGCATAGACTGTCCTTGGGTTTCTGTGATTGGCCAATCACAAGAAACCTTACATGGCAACAAATTCTTTATTAGAATCTTTTATGTGTTTTACAAATTAAAATAAAAAGCACAATGTAATATTTTTTGTCTATAGGTCGCAACATTATTGCTATTTCATATTTTTATTGTTTAATGTTGAATTTGTTTTGCCGCCCAATAATTTAAATTCATAGATGTCTTCCTTGTTGTAGTCTTTCATTGGTTTGGTCGTTCGTGACTCTTATTGGCTGGTTACTTACGGGCTAGTTTGGCGAGCTCAGTTTGCGTTGTGCTGTCAACAAAGTAGCAGCGAGCGAGATGGATATCCATGTACATGTTACCGTCTGGCTACCTTACGTGGCATTGACTCCGATTCCCATTGTACCTGTAATTATTCCCGTGCCTTTACCGGTCTCTATTCCTGTGCTTATTCCCTTGCAACGTGGTAAGTTTATAATTTTAAAACATTTCAATATTAAAATTGCGTACTATTTTAAAATCTTTTTAATTGTTATGTTTAGGCCCAGTTTTTACACCATTACAAGTTCTTCAACCACATGGCCGTCAGTATCTCCCGGAAGCATCTTATCACCAACATTTCAATCAACCTATGAACGAGACAGTTTATTTTCCCAACAATAATCTCCAGTTCGCCGAAAATCACTTGGAAGGACGTGATTTCGTGGAAGGACCAGTATCTTCGGAGAAAACAGCCTCGGATGAAGTTCCACCTTTGGACCAAACTTCCCCTACGGACGAAGCTACATCTAGCACTTCTCCTCCGGCCAGCAATGAGTAAGTCTTCATAAATATTATTGTTTTTATGATCCGGATTTATGCGCGATTTTTTAAATCAAATTATAAATCTGCAACAAATTTATTTTCCCTCATAATATTTTATAAAAGTAATTTTTATTTATTAAAATGTATTTAAACAATCAAATCTCTTTGCTATATACATAATAAACCGAGTTTTAATGTATAAATTAATATTTTAAACAAAGTTGTACATGGAACATAATCCAGTAGTAATAAGGTCGAGAATTGCGATGCAAACAATTTCGCTGCTACAATTATCCAGCTTATTATTGAACTACTACAATCGCTCACAACAAGCTCTGTTTTCCAACAGTATTTTTCTGACAATTATTATAAGAACTTTGGTTGTAATGACATTTAATAACATTAACAATCACATATTGCATAACAGTTTTAATTTATTGTTAAATTATTTTATTATCTAATAGCAATTTTTCAGTTATGACTATGTTAATTGTTGTAATAGGCAGTTTAAAAAAATGCTATTTATTGTTATAAATTGTAATGATACGTTAACGATTTTTGCGTATTGTCGTATTGTTGAAACACATGAAGTTTTCTGCACAACTATAGTTATGTTCAATAACAATCTGGGTACCTGTGTCAAGGCCCTCCGTGGTTGATAGTCGAGCTATAGTGTTACTCGCGTTCAGTACAGTTGATTTCAAAAGTATTATCAGTGGGGTAAAAAGAGTTTTGCATCATATATATTTTATAAAGTGTTTAACAACATTTTAAAACAAAAATTAACCATTATTTTAATTTATAAAATGATATAAAATCAATATAAATAATACGAATTAATTGTAGTTTCATTTTCGAGGCTGCTATTCTTCAACATAAATGTAAACTGTACGTTATTTATCCGCGAAACTTCTGAAGGTCTCGTCACCGCGGAGACCATTGCGCCCCCCTTACATCCGACCATGCTAGGTTCCTCGCTTCTGTTTGTCGCGCTACAATGTTGCTACGGTTTCACTACAGTTCTGCTGAAAAATGTTGTCGAACAAATTTCAATGTAATACACAAAGTGTTTCATGGATATGAAAAACTTTGATTATTTTCTTTATTACTGGGAATAGAAGAAAAAATATTAAGTCAGTGGTTCTCAAACTATGACACAAAGTTGTTAGTTTTTTTTATATATATGACAATTTAGTTTGAAAATTTTTCTGAATTCATTCATCAATTTATTTTTGCGCAAACAACAGAAGGTTTAAATTGAACAAAACAATACAAGTTTACTATAATTTTGTGTAAGAAAAAAAGTTTTGTTTTATTTTCAATAAATATAATAATAAATTACAATTTCATATGCCTCCTTTTTTATCAATTTTTTGGATCCGTCCCTGAGTTTAAATAAAATAATAATTTACTACTAAAGTATAGATTGCTATGCCGGATGTTAAAAAAGAAAAAAGGCGATCTATACATTTTCATGTGACTTTTGAAAAATGAAATATTATGTTGTAAATGTTTATTCACAGGATCTCTCCAGATCAACTTCCACCACCGGTTCAAATTTTCCATCAACAGGGAGGTTACTCGCGATATTCATTTGCTCGCCGTCGCTCTTCCAACCACTGCTCATTCTGTTTTCAAAATGGGGAAGAGTATAAAATCTATTCCACACACGATTTAAAGACGGACGCAGGGATAATTCTATGCCCTGTACTGCGAAATTATATTTGCCCGATTTGCGAGGCAACCGGGGACAACGCCCACACCGTGAAATATTGCCCTATGAAATATCATTAAATTTTAAAAAATAGTTTATGCTTTCTTTAAAATTGATAATGTTTCAAGAAATACGGAATTTTTTACATTTTTGTCATTATGATTAAACTTATAAAGGACTTCGGCAACGAAAACATATTTCACAATACAACATATATAGCTGATTTTGTATATTTTTGTTGCTTAACTAACAAGTTTTTTAATTTGTTTGCTTCGATTTAAAATGTTTATATAAATATGTTTCTTTGTTTCTTGGTGACATACTTTTATCAAGACATCATAAGATCAGGACTGAGTGTTAAACACTGTTTTTGATATTTGTCCTTCATCTTACGTTTTGTTTTTGTGTAAAGTTCATTAGGATTATTTTTGGAGTTTATTTTTTGTTTATAAATTTCATTAGGATTATTTTTGGAGTTAATTTTTTGTTTATAAAGTTCATTAGGATTATTTTTGGAGTTAATTTTTTGTTTATAAAGTTCATTAGGATTATTTTTGGAGTTAATTTTTTGTTTATAAAGTTCATTAGGATTATTTTTGGAGTTAATTTTTTGTTTATAAAGTTCATTAGGATTATTTTTGGAGTTAATTTTTTGTTTATAAAGATCATTAGGATTATTTTTGGAGTTAATTTTTTGTTTATAAAGTTCACTAGGATTATTTTTGGAGTTTATTTATTTTTTGTTTATAAGTCTTTATTATTCGGTACTGATGTGTTTTTTGCAAAATGCATCTTTTGTTTATATTATAATATTGATGGTTACTTATTCATAATTATTATAACTGTGATTCTAATTATTATTATACTGAAAATTATACATACTGATTGAAGATAACTCCTGTGATGAATATTTTTGTTTTGTGTAACAATATATTTGAATAAAATAAAGTTTTGCATATTTAAAAAATAATAATTTACTGCTTTGATTAATTTCCAAATTTTTTAGGAAGAAAATAAAAAAATATATCATCATGCCTTTACCAATTATTGAGTGTGACACTCTGCCGTAGCAGATCTCGGTAAATGATATATTTATACTGCTCTCAAATCAAAAATAATAATTTACTGCTCTGATTAATAGACAACATACATATTATATTTCCAAATTTTACAGGATGTTTCAATTATTCAGGAAAAAAATAATTAATAAATATATTATCATACCTTTACCAATTATTGATTGTGGCACTCTGCCGTAGCAGATCTCGGTAAATGATATATTTATACTGGTCTCAAATCAAAAATAATAATTTACTGCTCTGATTAATAATAACATACATATTATATTTCCAAATTTTACAGGATGTTTCAATTATTCAGGAAAAAAATAATTAATAAATATATTATCATACCTTTACTAATTATTGATTGTGGCACTCGCCGTAGCAGATCTCGGTAAATGATATATTTATACTGTCTTCAAATCAAAAAAATATATTTGTACTTCACATGTTCATTTGCAGAAATTTTTATATTGTTTAAACTTTTCAAATGTTACATAAAATATTAATAATAGTCATATTATGTATACATTATTTTGAAACCAGTAACCCTAAAAATGTGTACTTCTTGTGAAGTGAGGTTTTGAGATCTCCAAAATCTATTTTCGGGGTCATTTTGATCATATTCATTTTTTTAAAGGGTTAAAAAGGGGATGAGGGATGAAATTACGATATTTAACTGAAATAGAGTTTTAGGTTCAAAACTAGTTACTCGGGGGTTTTGGGGTCGCGGAATCTATTTTTGAGGTTACCCCTGAGTAACCAATGTTGAACGCGTAATATTTTGGTATTATTTAATTTCTTTTATGGTGATTCTTGCTTTTACCACCTTTCAGGGGTGGTTTGTACCCCTAAAAAGCAACTCCCAGAAGAAAAAAATAAATATAAATATAACATCGCGCCCTTTACCCATTTCTGGGTGTGACACTCTGCCGAAGCAGATCTCGGTAAGTGATATATTTCATCGCGTGAAGTGCGGTTACCAGCCGTCAAATCACGGCCCCAAAGATATTAGTGGTGGGGGAGCCACAGGGGTAGATTTAATTTGGTGAAAATTGTTTGTCGGCTGTGGGGATCGAACCAGAGTACTCAAGATCCATAGGCCGACTCGATACCACTGAGGTTCAATATTTTTTAGAGTTCTATTGGTGTGCCAAGTTTCATTTAAATCGGTGAGTGACAGTTGTATAGTGTTACTTGTGAGTATGACAGCAGAAAAAAATTATAGTTACTTTACAAAACAAAATGTATTTATATAAATTCATAATTTTATTGAAAATTCTTATTGAATTATTAAATTTAATATTTAAATTATTTTACAATTCTGATTCAAATAAACAAAATATTATCTTTATTATATCAACTATTGTTTTTAAGTGTATTTAAAGTTCGAACTTTTTTGAAGCATGCCATATGAAAAATGCACGAGTGGAAAGCGCTTTTTCCATTTGCTCTACTCCTAAGACATACTTCAAACTCAAGTGGAAAAAATATCGTCTTCCTCTTTAGATTGACAAATAACTATTGTCGCCTATGAGAATCGAACTTGGGTTCTCAAATTTATGTTTTACCCAAGTTTCTAGTAGAATATAAATAATTATATTCTAGTTGAAATAATAATAATATTGAATTATATGTATTGATTTATCATTTATAAACAAAATATTCAGCTCCATTCAACATTCCATTATTTATCTTCTAATTCCTTTTGTTTGTATATTGTTTTCTACTGAGATGAAACACAAACATCTCACTTCAATTAAGATACACTTAATTAATTAAGTTAAGAGTTAATAAAGAGTTCCTAACTACGAAAAGCACATATCCATTGTTTGTTCTACCCGTTTCACTTTACCACAGAAAATAACATTTTAACAAACACTTTCAGTTTGTAAACAAACAATTCTGAACCGAGAGCAAAATCTTTCTTACGAAACAAATCATATATCGTAGCTTTAAGGATTATTAATAACTTTTATTTATTTGTTACTCTGCACAACAGGAAATTAATATTAATGTCAATAGTTTACAGTAGAATCTGAACCACTCAAAAAAAATGTTTTTTTATATAAGCAGAAATCGTTCTGCGCTTGATTTTGAAAGCAAGTTCCATACAGTTGCAGTTAGACACTTTATTGCAGGAACTGAGAACGAATAAAAAAGTAAGAAAAGAAGAAAAAGTCGTCTGCTCTTATTTTTTAGATGCTCAAAAATTAGATATTAAAATTAGTAGAGTATAGGAGAAAAAATAAATAATTGACACACAATTTGGCATGATTTTTAATTTTCACTTTGAAATTATTTAGAATAAAAGTTTCGCATTTCCTTCAACATTAAAAATATGTTTCATTTATAATAAAAATGATATCTTATTTCAAGGTGCCATCTTCGAACCCAATTAGGTGCATGTTTCACCTTAATTATGAATATTTTTCCAGAAAACAGCTTAAAAGGTATTGTAATATAAAGTAAAGTTTCTAAATTAGTAATGAATAGTTTTTCTATTTTTATAATCAGACATTTTCCAAGCTTTTTATGCCGGTTATTGTTTTTAAATTAAGTCGAATAAAGTTTGTAAAGAACCAGGGATGAGTTGTGACATTTTTACATAATCATAAAAACCGCAATTTGTAAAAATGACTGACTTTGTCCGATTTAACCTTTAAAATGATATTAAATCGCAAATTTTAAACCGTCAGTGCGTTACTGGAACGAGGATTTACTGCATTCTTTAATGTTACTCTGATATTTTTTCATTAATTAAATTAGTATATGTATACATATAGCTATAAGGGATATAAATATCAAATTCCAGCACCAAAACACATTTGAGAAATAGTCGAAGAACTCCGAATTCCTAATTAACAGTTATATTTTGTTTTACTTAATTAATTCAAAATAAATTATGAATGTAAAATGAATTTTCTATTTATATAAGTAATTCAATTCTTCTTAATACACAAAATTATTACAAAAAAAATAAGGGTATATATATATATACATACATAACATCACACTATATCCCATGAAATGGGGTAGCACGAACCCCTGAAACATTAACAGAACATTCTCATCTTGACACGATACTCGTTTCAACCACATTAACACTTCCTCTATACGAGCTCTTTCCTTCCTCACAACCAAAATCCATCATCACGCAACAAACCTTCATTCACAGCCATCCATTCGCTCCTGTACATCGGTTTCGTAAATCTTCACTTACGCCCATTTCTCTAAACAACGAATCTATACACAAATGAAGGCAGTATCGCCTGCGCTTGTTAAGGCTGCGTTCATGTATAGATGGTTGCATAGTAAAAATAAATTTAACACAATTGCAGTTAGACACTGTATAGTAAAAACTGAAAATCTGCCTCAGCTTCAAACTAGACCAACGATTCAGCGAGCAGATTTAAAGTATAGGTACCCAGATCTGCTACGGAAGAGTGCCACACCTAGTAATGGGTAAATGACGTGATGATATATGTATTTATTTATTCATTTATTCTTTGTTACTTGCCCTGAACATAGTTTCTTTCCGGCGTATTCTAAATATTGAACAGCCCATTCATTAAGCAAACTCATCAAATTTAATTAGTGCGCATAAGATAACATCACCTACGTGTGAAATGGAGTGTACAATAGGTACACATTGACAATACATGTTACACATTACAGAAACTGATACTGAATAGTTTTGTCCGAACCATTTGGCCCAATCGTCCAATCGAACCAATACAGGAAAGTCGTGTGATAGGAATAGTTTCACAGTTCACAAGATTCGATTTAAACCGACAATTACACAAACGTATGTTGTTACTCACTCAGACATATGGTTGGCGGCGAGTTGACAGAACTTGCTAAAAGTGCATTAGCACCAGCTCCTATCTAATTGATTCATTCGATGCGATGGTGAAAACACAAAATTAACACTAGAATTCAACATGAATGCTACAATTAAAGCTAAGTGCCATTAACAAATTATGGTTTACAAGATCAAATAAACAAATATATCATTACTTCTTTTATCCATTACAGGGGTGGAATTCCTGGCTTCGTCCCGTCATCTTTACCTGTTGGTGTATAAGAAAGTGGTTTTACTGTATCTTGATCTTGTGTTCCTGTCATATCTGCTCCAAAATTAATTACTATGTTGCGTTAATTACACTATAGTTATTAAGATATAGTAAATACCAGTTTATGGATAACTCTAGAAAAGCTTAATATAGGAATTGTCTATCAAAGATCCTTTCATTGCGTGAGTCATCTTTGTCACAGGGTATGGCTCTCTGCCGTAACAGACTTCGATAAGTGATATATTTATACGCATAAAGTACCATTACCAGCTGTAAAAAATGTTATTGGACGGGAAGCCACAGAAGCAGTGAAAACTTTCTGATAATTAATCACATTTTACTTAATTTTACAAAATTTTCTGGATGCTTTCAATAACATTTTTATTCATATTTCTTCTAAAATTTCAAGATTCAGATTCTAAACTAAACTTAAGTACTGCATCTATTTTTATTTTATAGTAAGTAGTAAGTATTTTAATTACCATTTACTAACCAATTTGCCGTTATAGAAATATATACACAAAATGTACTTCAATTTTATTTGAAATAAAATTCAAAGCATTACAATAAAAAACTGTAAAATTTACAAAGTGAATATGATACATTTTTACAGCAAAATAAAGCCAATAAATTGTGACCAATGTAGGCGAATAAAATTATTTATCCCTTTGAATAACAGTTCTTTTATCACACAAATTCCAACATTCGTTCTGCGGGCTGTCAAATAAAATATATATTAAAGCCATCAATGGTAACACCAGCTACCTACACCACCTATGAAGCTATAAATTCAGTAATCCTGTTTTACGGTCTCAAATTCAAGAACTTTTCGACCAATCAAATTGTTGGACAACTGACAACAATGAAAAGTAAATATTTTTATAATGTAGCAAAACTATCTTAAATGGACTTTTTGCGCATCATTTATTATTAACTTTGATTTTAGGTAAATTATTGTTACCTAAATCATGTCATATTAATAGTTTTTATTAAAGAATAAGGAATCGTTTATTAATGCGTGTTAAAATTATAAATAAGAACTTATTTTAATTAAATTAATGAAATTAATAATTATTGAACTATATCTAGCATTTATTCTTTTGTTATTTTATGTATCTAAAGTAAAGATGTAGAATTTTACTTTTTATATCCTAGTTACGTTATTCATTTTATACATAAAGTACAAATTATTATTTTCTTTTGTGCAATTTTCTTTGAATGCGAATGGATTGCGACTGGACGACTTACATTGAAATGCTTTTGAATTCTGTAGTACCATTCTTTGGACTATTGTTTTACTTCTTTACATTGAGAATTACTGTGCTATATTATGTTTTCCTTTTTACTTTATTCTGCATTTTGCATTTTAATTTAATTTCTAATAGACAAATCTTGTAATTAAGTTCTAAGAAGCGTTATAAATTTATATAATAATCTTTTTTCTTGAAATATATAGTTGATAACCAGATTGTCAGTAAAGTATGTAAAATAGTTGTGCGTTTGGATTAAATCATTTAGAATGTCTGCAATATTTTTTCATTTTTCTTTCATAATCGACTATGTAGTTTAAAAACGAAAATATTCCATTTTATCAAATTTATAACTAATATTTTTATGTTTGTTCCTATTATTTGTGACTTTTTTACAAGTAATTTTGAATATTTAGCTGATTGAATTTTTTTTATGATGTATGCAAGTAGAAATCAATCAATTTAATGTCATTACAAAAAATAATAACTATGTAAAAGTGAATGGAAATGAAATAGGTCAGATGGCAAAGATCGCAGGTATTGCGTCAGATGAATTTACGTTTTTTCCCGCCAATGCTCAGACGTGTATCTGTCATCGAAGATGTCAGCACTTCTCCTCAGATTAGTGCAGTAGCGACTCGACAAGTCGGTAGTGTTCTCAGTTAGCAGTATGTGTTTTTACTTAATTTCATTGTCACGCACTGAAACATTGACGCTCTAAATATATTTTGCACGTGAGTTTTTTCGCAATAATAATTCTTAAATTAAAATTGAACGAAGTGTAGTAATTTCTTAAAAATTACATAACCTTGAATTTACAAAACTATGATTATTATGAAGGAGAAAGTTTGAAATATAAAAATTTATTGCTTGTTACTGACATGGTTATCCCACTTTCAATTAAAATTATTTGCGATAAAATAGCATTGTTATGAGAATTGCAACAGAACAAAAGCCATGATGAAGAACCACACTGCGAAGAGTCCTGGGACATACGAAAACAAACAAACAGTGTTTAGACATGTTAAATATGAGCATCTCATCGCTGGAATATCAGGAGGAGCAATTTCTACTCTTATTTTGCATCCCTTAGATCTATTAAAAATCCGATTTGCTGGTAAGTACGTCATTTTTTTTACGTCTTTATCATTTGATTCTACAATGATTTGGTTTAGTAAGCGATGGCAGATCAGCACTTCCTCAGTATGGAAGTTTAACCAGCGCATTCCTTACGATTATTAAACAAGAAGGTGTGAAAGGATTGTATCGAGGAGTTGCTCCAAATGTCTGGGGATCAGGCAGTGCTTGGGGATGTTACTTTCTATTGTAAGTACAGTTTAACTATCATTCCAGAAAACTTGAAACTGTAAATTCTATACAATTAGTTGTCCAAAACCTGGTACGTAGTTGCATTTCTGACATAACCTACAAGTCAGAAACGTAATTGGCATGTAGGCATTTGCACCATTTAATTAGAACGTTTTCATGTCTCTTGTCTAATAATATATTATAAATAAGTGGAAAAATTAATCATATTGTATTTTTTTTGTACCAGATGGTACGATGAGGTCATAAAGTTATAATTTATTATTTATGTGTATTTTATTTGGTTTTACAAATATTTAAATCGTAAATTATTACCAAGCAGATTTTTTTTTAAAAAGAGAATATTTAAAAAAAGTTATATGACTCATATAGAATTTCAAACCTTCTCAAGATTAAGTTTGAGGTTTGCATTCCCTACGCTATTATCGCACATTTATAGTCATAACAATAACAGTATAATGAATGTAAAACAAATTCAGATACAGTTACGAATATTATCTCCACATATAACTGCAGAATTTAGATAACAAAGCCTTAAATTAATTACTAGAAATATGATATAAATTTCTAATTTCAAGTGTTTTACATTTCAGTGAAAATTTTGTACGATTAAAATAATTCATTTCTTAATATTTATAAAACATGTCTGTGTGAAATGTATCTATAATGTGATGCATTTATTTCTAAAATAATTTAGAAATGTTTGATAGCAAAAAATTCAATTAGCCAACTGTTAGTTAATCACTCTTAATCGATTGTTCATACAGACTATGTTTGTCAAAACATTTAGTAATGTTTCCTGATATTTTGTAAATAATAACAGTGCCACAATATTTATTTTTATTTGTGTTAAGACATCAAGGCATTGATATATCTATTTTTTTGTGTAATATATAAAATACAATGGTATTTTTTTTATTTAGCGATAGTTTCTTCCCCAATAATTTAGAAATAAAAATATGTTCAGAATTAAAACCTGCACCCAGTGAATGCCAATTTATTAATATAATAAGTTTTTATCTTTATGCTATTTACAGAGTGTCATATACACATAACATCACGCTATATCCCATTAAATGGGGTAGCACGAACTCCTGAAGCTTTCACATCTACTGACATTAATAATAAAAAAAAAATAAACAAAAATCAGTTCACATCAACATTCTCATTCTGACACAGGATACACGTTTTGGCCACACTAATGCTCCCTGCACACAAGCTCTTTCATTCCTCACACCTGAAATCCATCATCACGTAACAAACGTTCAATCCATTCCTGTACACCTGTTTCATATTTACGCCTACTTCTCTAACTACGAATCAATGAAGGCAGCATTGCTTGCGCTTGTTTGAAAGTAAATTTTACACAATTGCAGTTAGACACTCTATAATAAAATTGAAAATGAATCAAAAAGATAAGCAAAGAAGGGAGCATTGCCTGTGCTTGTTTTTAAAGTGAATTGCACACAATTGCAGTGAAACACTCTATGTAAGAACAGTAAATGAATCAAAAGATAAGAAAATAAGAGTGTCGCTCAGCACTTGTTTAAAAGTCAATTGTAGGTAAACATTCGAAAAATCGAACCAATGAATCTAAAATCAAGAATCATGCACAACAATTGTTTCTTTGATTTATTTTAACAGAAAATGAAAGAACTGGAACCGCAGTAGAATTTTTATTTCTGTTGAATCATAAGCATTTTATCTGATTTTGATTATAGCTACAACACAATCAAGACCTGGATCCAAGCAGGAGACGCTCGCCAACCTCTTGGCCCCACGATGCACATGCTCGCTGCCGCAGAAGCCGGCATCCTGACGCTGCTGATGACGAACCCTATCTGGGTGGTGAAGACGCGACTATGCCTGCAGTACGGCACCGTGGACAACGCATCTTCCAGCAAGTGCTACACGGGGATGGTAGACGCTCTGGGGAAGATCTACCGCACGGAGGGTGTGCGTGGACTGTATAGGGTCAGTGTCAGAGACTGCTGCTGCACCGGATAGTGCAGGTGCTTACGTCAAGTGTTTGCAGGGTTTGGTTCCTGGGATGTTTGGGGTGACTCATGGGGCGCTGCAGTTCATGACCTACGAGGAGATGAAGAATTTTTATAACCAGTACAGGGGCGCTCCCATTAATACGAAATTGGTGAGTATCATATCGCTAATATCAAACTTCAACAAACAATACATATCGAGATCAAAATGATCTATTTTTTTTTAAATGTAACAAATATTTCTAGATATCTTTGTCTATTTATCAAGTGTCCAGTTAAAAATAAGTAAGGAAGTTATTTGAAAAATATAACAAACAATTCAATATTTATGATCAATAAATATTGTAAAAACAATGGCTGGTACTACGAGCTCTGGTTTTGGGTTTATTAAAAGGACGGTTTTAACATGTTAGAGATAACTAAAACAACCAAAAATACTGCTCTTAAAACAGGCAAAAACAGAGCTTGTGCTACCAGTCAATAAGTTTGTAATAATGTTTCTTTCCATAATTAATATTATCTTTTGTCAAGAAAAGATTATTGTTAAATTATCTCTTCCGTGTTTTAATTATCAATTATAATAGGAAAAAATATAAAATTTTATTCATTGAGTTCTACATCATATTGACTTGAGTACAGTGTTTTATGATTCACATAAATTGTTTTTTCTTCGCATAATATATTTACTAATCTTTTATAGAAACAACAGAGCTAATTAATTACGTCACAAATATTACATAAAGCCATACGCCAATATATTTATTTGTTGTATTTTAATTTACACTTCACACGTCCACAAGGTGATGCACCTAATTTATCTATTAATACATATTTTTACATATTTCTAGAAGCAACAGATTTTTATGAGATTGACTATTCTTTATTACATTTCATAGTTGAAGAGAAAATCTTACTTACATTTTAATTACTCATTTAAAGGAGCATATGACAACAGATGTCTTAACGTTTTTCCCACATCAATATTTTGTGTTCAAATAAAATACAAAATTAACTATTTAAATGGAGGTCATAATTTATCATTTACCTATTTATTTTATTTTTTTAGAACATTGTTTTGTTTGTCCTTTTTATTTATTTTTGTTAACAATAGTGTTTGTAAACAAATGTTTTATCAATTATTATTTAGACAAAAAAATTCGGTCGACGACAGAATTTAAACTCAGACAAAATATATAAATATACCATCATGCCTTTTTATCCCTTATTGGGTGTGGTACTTTACCATAGCAGATTTCTGTAAATGATACAATTAAAGAGAACAAAATTACAATTTCGAAAGTCAAAATAAATTGAATATAAAGAAATTTTTAATTAACAAAAAATATATATAAAGTATTTAAATGAAATTTTAAATTCATCTACAAGACCACAATCCGAATCGAATTTATTTATTGATATTAAATGTTTTTTTCTAAAAATAGTTAGTTATTGATACATTACAGTAATTAATTTCGTATTTTACAGTGTAAATTACGAGTAACATTACTGTATTAATTTAAAAGATGGTAAAGATTTATTTATTTGCAGACGACATCGGAATACCTGACGTTCGCCGCAGGCTCTAAGCTGCTGGCAGCAGCCGCGACGTACCCATACCAGGTGATCCGCGCTCGTCTCCAAGACCAGCATCACGACTACAAAGGCTCGTGGGACTGCATCATGAAAACATGGAAATACGAGAAAATGCGCGGCTTCTACAAGGGCCTGGTGCCCTACCTACTCCACGTCACACCCAATATATGTCTAGTCATGTTAATATATGAGAAATTCACTAACCACTAATTACTTATCTATATATTACGGAGCCTTTCTCTACATTACACACTGCTAAACACTTTCTGAAAGAGATGTTTCACCTCCTATTGAAAATTTAACTAAACTACTCTACGTAATTGTCAATGTTTAGTGGCGTGACTATATTCAATATAATATTTATCATTAAAGAGAAAGAAATATCAAAAGTATTAGCAACATAACTTAAAATAAGACGAGACAGAATTTTTGTTTACATCTCAAATTTTGTTAATAATGTTATATATGTGTGACGTGTGCCAGAAATTGGTGTTAGAAAATAAATCATTCAAAAAAATTATAAAGATTACGAAAGGAGATTTCGGATTGACATCGTAAATGTCAAAGTATTTAATTTGTGTTACTATCGCCCGTTTTAGATGATGCAATTTTTCATGCAAGTTCTGTTGCGCAAGAAAATTGCTTCGTTTAAAACAAAAATAGCTACAAGAATTATTGCCTGACGACTTGCAAATTGCTGCAAGGAAATTACAGGGCAATAATTCTTGCAGCAACTTTTGTTTTAAACGAAGCATTTTTCTTACAACTTTCTTGCGCAACAGAACTTGCATGAAAAATTGCACCATCTAAAACGGGCTGTACATCATTGTATTGTTCTAACCTAAAAATGTATTAATGTAAATGACATACAAAATAAGTAATGTATGTTTAACAAACAAATTTGATGACGTACTGTACTGTTTTCAGAAATAATGTTTACTTCACGGCTGTTAAGAAATGAATGGGCATTTAAAATTGTAGTTTAAACAATTTTAATATATAATGCTTTCTGAATTCTTCTATAAAAAAGAGTAACTATTAAGTTCGTCTTCATAAATATTTGTTTAATTACAATGGATTTTTGCATATTCACTATGGTTATGATAATTCTTAAGGCTATCATGATATTAAGTTATGAATATGAATAGTTTGTTTTGATAAAAAAAAATATTTTTATATCATACAAGATAGTTTTTGGTCATATAAGGAATAATTATATACTATATTTTTTTTATTATTATTTCGTTTTATAGCTGTGGTCATTAGAAATTTTACATTTATATTTTAATCTGTTAATTTTTACTTTAAAACATTAACATTTTACATTCTACTTTTCTGATTATTTGTAAGAAAAAATAATTAAAAATCGTTCTGTCTGATGAAAAACACTTTGGCAAAGTGTACATATTTTACAATAAGAGCTGAAACATCCGAATTTAATCTGAAATACCAGCGTGATTCAAACTTTTAAAATGCAACTCTTCAAACAATAGATTGATTCCATTGCTGACAAAGTTCAGAATGACAGCTTGATGACCTAAAATAATAATATTATTTCAGTGTTTAATTATAAATATATGTGTAACTAGAAAATCTTCAACTGACTGACTTGAAACTATTTTAGATACTATTTAGATTTATTTAGCAATTAGCACGTAGGTGTCAATGGTATATGACGTAACTTACGATAATAATATTATTATTTCGGTATGTTTTTCCCTGTTTATTTTAAGAGAAGTAGCTTATAATCATGTTTGTTCTGATGCGAATTGTTGAGAATTAAAGGAAAAGGCAATAAGTATAATGTAGAGAGGCTTAATGACGGTTATAGTGAGATTGGATAGTTAAAGAAATATTGAAATTTTATCAGATTGCACTTAATGTGCATATTAATTACGATTTTTAGCTCAATTTTAGTTGTAAGAAGACACTGTGTTAGTTGACAAAAACTACTAAGGAGGTTTGAATATTCATCATTTGCGATTAATATCATTTTCTTGTAGTTTTATTATTTACACTTCTCTTTCAGTTGTTAAGGACATTTGAAAAACTTAATAAATATAATTTATTTCAGTATTTTCATTTCATGCTTCAGCTTACAATTATTTTATCAATCATTTGTTACGCAAATATTTAATATATCTTTGTTTTTAAATCTTTTTTTTTTAATTTATTATTTACTTTATTATTTATTGTTCAGACAATAATTGCCACTGAGGTGCATTTAGAAAATCAAAATTAATTTAGGGGAAATAAAATATCAAGATTAAAATATAAATTCATTTATTATCAAATTTAACATGTTACTATACAAAATAAATATGTACACAGCCCTACACTTCAAATAAAAAGTAATTCATTTGTTTTTGTTTCTATAAAATTGAGAGGCATACAGCTCATTAATTATTTGCAGTATTTAAAACAATTCAGTTTCTAGAAACACAATATTCTCGATCTTTTTGCACTGCTGATTAGAAGAAAATAAATACATGTAAAGAGTATTGTAATTATTAAATCAGAATTATGAATTCTAAAATTTGAGATCATTAATTTTTAATTTCATATGTTTAACATAAAAGAAAATCACACAATTTGACTTCAAATTGCTTAAGCTTTTGGTATTTAGCAAACTATTTTGTAATACACTAGATATTGAATTGTCTTAAAATAATCTAAGCGTCCATGTAAAACTAACTAATAACCAAATCATCTTTAATTAAAAGATGAGTTTTGGTCTTTAAATCGGTCTTAACATTCTTGTTTTCATCATCGCTGAATCTCTGAAATCTGTAGTAAATATAACAGACTCCAACAAGGAGTAGTATGCCTCCAATTGTCCCGAAAACAATTAGACAAATCTGTGAAGCGCTTCGTAATGTCTCTCTGACTTGAAAGTCCGTAATGCATTTTTCATGCGTGGCAAGTTCATAAGCATTTGGTTCTATATCCTCTTCCGTGCACTCTGAAACAGTAGCTGAATTATTATTAATTTATATCTTAGATTGACTGTTAGAGGGTGCTCACAAGGTCACATAATGCTAAAATATTGTAATTTTTTCGATACTAAACGACAAAATTCTTTTTAAAAGAGGTAAAGGCAGCACAGAATTTTAATCTCGAAAAACTAGTAAGTTTATCTACAATAAAATATGATGAATATTTCGAAATAGTGTTTGTAAAATTAAAATATATGTTGAGCACCCTAGAAGAACGAATTTATGCAAGCTATAAATATCCAAAGTAGTTTAGTAAGTTCATTACTTAATTATTATTAATAACATTAATAAGTTGGTTTTAACTTTCATTAAAATAAGCAGCATTAAATCTTTGTTATAATAAACCGAAAGTTACCAAGAATGTTTTAGGATTAATATTGGTTATTTTAATGAATAGTTTAGTGTTAATTTCATCAATAACTACATATTTGTTTTTGACTGATTAATAGTTAAATATGTTTAAATCTACGCATATACATACTATTAAATAATAAAAGTATACACTATATTCACAGAATAACATAATAATTGTCAGTGTGTCATATTTAACCATGTTTTGGTTTCGTTAACTTTACAAAGTACGTAATAAAATAATCATTCAATATCTATATTTCAAGCAATTAAATATTTCTCAGTTTTTAGCAATAAGATTTAGTTATTACGTACAACAAAATATACGATTTTAATTAATAATTTCCAAATTTTAATATTTTTAGCATTTAAAAGATGATTTATATTATGAAAACATAAATGTATTTCTGCATATTGTATTAAACAGTTTATTTCAACATTGCTATTTCTTTGATACCTATTATTTAAGTGCGCATTAGAACTAAATTTAAATTCGCACCTAATGCTTATTTCGCTAAATTGTTCTATATTTAACTCATCGTTTAACGACTTTTTCGTAGTAGTAGCCAAAAAGTTTTCACAGAATTAACACATAAATTTTATGTTTAACGTATGAATCAACAAAAATTATTTACAAATGTTTGTTCATATTAAAGGTAATTATTTTTTTATGGAATATTACTATTTGTATTTATGCAATTATTGATAGTTCGAAGTATTTATATATATTTTTGTAGATAATGAAAATTATTTTATATTTAACAAAATTATCTTTGGCAAAATGAAAATTTATTGGAAATATATTCGGGCTACTTTAGAAGCTTTTCAAAATAAATTTGGAAAAACCTACTTATATATTTTATTGAAAACATTTGAGAAACAATTAGTATATTTTCTTTATATAGAATCACATTTTGGAATTTATTTAGTACAAAATTCTTCACATATTTTGATAGGTGGCAGCAGCTATCTTATATGATGATTTGAACGATATGAAATATGTGATCACAAAAAGAATATTAACTGTACAATAAACAAATGAATTTATTATAATGTTTCAAAAAAGAATTATTTATTATTTTATTTTCTACAGCATTCCTAACAAGTAAAGCACTATTTCACATTTTAAATACACAAAAAACAAATTTCAAACGATTTTCAACTTTTCTTTGGAATATTCCAACACTAGATGAAATATAACTAATATGGCAAAATATAATGCAAATTCATTTTAATCAAAATATTATGAATATTTATTTATTGTGAATGCGTTTATTCCGATACTATTCGGTTCCCGATGGTTTAACTATTGTAAATAAATTTGAGTAACTGAATTGAATTAATTTTTATTTAAGTATTATGTAAATGAATATTTTTTGTCGTTCTTTTTAGTTTGTATTGTTCTGTCTTCAAGTTAGTTTGGTATGTTATAAATTGTCAAGTAGATAGCAATTTTTCTTGAGTAAGTTTGAATATTAATTTTATATTCTTGGTATGAATAAACCACGAACAACAATTATTTAAAATTTACAATTTGAAATAATTACTATTAGCAATAGTCATGCAATTAATAGGTTTATGATTTTCTCGCGAATATATTTTAAGTAATTGTAAATCTAAAGCAAAAATTATAGTTAGCTATTCTTAGTTGGGAGTAAGAAATGACAATTAGATACTAATGCATTAAAATAAATACTTACTATCAGAAGCAAATTCACAGCGAGAACTAAATTCAGGATTACTTCTAACTTTATTCAAAGTGAACCATCTGTCAATTTGGGCACAATCACAAGCTGTAGCAAACTCAATCGAAAGATTATGATTCGTAAACACTTTTAAATTACAAAGTCCAATGAAATGAGTCTTCGACACATTTGTAATATGATTTCCGGTAATATTCAAATGCCTCAAATCCATTATAATTCCAAAATTTGGTAGCTGGTTCAGAAGGGGATTATACGAAATGTCCAAATATTGTAATGGTGCTGTTATAGCTCCTGCATTGTTGAAAAAACTTAAAATATCCAGTCTAGTATTTTTGGCTAGCATTAAATTCTTCAATGATGGCATGTGTAAGATTGAAGAAGGTATTTCTACTAAAGAGTTCATTGTTAAATCGAGAGTATCTAAGCTTGGTAAGTCTTCGAAAGTATCGGGTTCGATCGTCATTATCATGTTGTCGTTTAAGTACAGCTTCTTTAAATACGGATAGTTTCGAAACATTTCTTTCGTTAGGTCCCGAATTCTATTAAATGATACGTCCAGAACCTAAAACAGAAAGAACAATTAAATAGAATCAAAAATTATACTAATTTGTAATTTTAGTGAGCTCAATAATTTTAAGAACCTTTTCATGTTTCAGATGCTGTGGAAATTGGACTTTAGGTGGAGAAAAGATGAGCAGAAGTAAAAATAT
Organism: Pterostichus niger; assembly: GCA_947425015.1. Classification (NCBI taxonomy): domain Eukaryota; kingdom Metazoa; phylum Arthropoda; class Insecta; order Coleoptera; family Carabidae; genus Pterostichus; species Pterostichus niger. Next base: position 18,283,852 of record OX380347.1, read on the forward strand.
GTAAGTGACTTTTTGATTATTTGTTTTCATAAGAGTTTTTCGATATTAAATTTAGAGCAAGGAGTTGAGCTGAAGAGTTAAATCTGATACTTAAATAGACAATTGTTTTTAATCAATTTCATAAGTCAAAAATCAAACAGAAGTATTTATAATTATATTTAAGTAGTTGTCACTTATTTTGTTTAAGTATATAAATGAAATATTATAAATAATTTATGGTTGAAGAAAGTCGATATTTCCCAAACAGCATTTTTTAATATAATAAGTCAATTATTGCACAGATAGATTTTCTACTGAAAGTAAAAATTGAGTATATCAGTGAAATAAACATGTTTTCAATATCAGGACCATAGATTACATGGGTGAATGGAGAAGATATAAAAGTGTTGGGTGCATTGCACCCACAGAAATGATCAGCTTTTTAAATAAATTATATTATATCAAATAAATCACCTATAAACATTCCTTATAAGTAAAATTATATTTTATACTTATCTATATGTCTGCTTACTATAAGTGAAGTCTTAGATGCGGATGGCAAATTTAAAAATGAATTAAATAGGTTGTAATAGGTAATCATATTATCATATTTTTACAATTCAACATAAACATTATTTTCGAATTATTCATAATGAGATATTTCATTTTTAAATGTTATTTTGGTTTAAAATTTGCGTTTGTGAATTGAACTCTGCTTTTTTTACAATTTAAACTTTTTAAATCAGGTTCATTCGTTTATTGTCTAAAATTAATCGACAACTACAATTTGCATTTAATACATGTATTTTTAAATGATTTTAACGCTAGCGAACAAGTTAGAACTTACATCACCAATTAATTTATCTTCGAAAAATGTGCTTCGCTGAACTTGGCTAGTCTAAAACAGTGCGGGCGTTTCAGTGAAGCAGTCTTTCAGATGTTTTATGAGCATTTTAGTGAATATTTTAATGTGTAAAATAACTTAAATTGTGTGATATTGTATGTATTCGTGCTTCGAATATCGTATAAGTGATAATAAAATGAAATAGAATATGTGGACCCATTAGGATTTCATTGGGTAACATGAGATAAAGCCGGTCGCTGATTCCTGCTCAATGTAAGTAATAATATTATTATTTTCAAATCTTTGGCCTTTGATTTAATTGTTAAAAAACATTTCCTCTGTACTCGTATGTATTTGTATTGCTTCTATAAGTAAAATCGTAATTGTACCTGACAAGCAAATCTAAAGTTTAAAATTAATGAAAATGCATTATCAGGTCTATTACCCATAGTTGAATATGACTACCTCTATCGTTTATTATTTATTTTAATTTGACTTAATAATGATAACATTTCATATTTAGGTAGAAAATAGTTTTCATATTATAAGGCATTTACTTTATTTTGAAAATATGATTTTTGTTTATAACTCGCACAGACGCGTTGGTGAAATGTGATGTGCATATTATTGGTAATTTATACTTGCACATTTACTTATTAATTTTACTTTCATCTCTCTCTAATTAAATACAGTAATAAAAAAATATTTCACATAGGTACTTTTAAAATTTATGTACACTCACAGCCAGAATGAAAACTTTACACGTTTGCCTATTATGAAAGTTAAAGAGGTCCAGAAAGATTTGAACGAGACCTGCTCTTTGAACTAAAACCCTTTTTATGGAGGCGTAAAGAAAATTGTACACAATTGGTTTTAGTTTAGTAGGTTATTTAAAATTTAAATTATATTTCCGATTAATTTTGAGTTTGTACCTGTTTCAAATTCTTTCTATATCTACTGGCTTATTTAAAAGTCAGTATTATATACTGCAATATTAATACCTATTTATTGATAGATGCAAGTTAATTTTCTGATCATTTATTTCATCGGGCAATGAAGATACTTTTCCTTTGCGACACCACCTACAAAGAATATATCGTTTGTGGTAATACTTTATCGAAAATGTTACATCACTGCAGATTAAGGGATAACACTATAGATAATTTTGCGGTCAGTTCCGTTCCGTTTTATTTATTTCGTTACTTTTTTGTTTATTATTAATATCAATTTTTTCCGTATATGTTATTTCCTTTATGATAAAAATTCATTTATATTTCCCGGAAGTTATTGGTTATTGTGTAAAAATTAAAGATTTCCGAATTTCAATATTTTGCAATCCTACCCTGAGCGCCAACAGGTAGAATCTCTTACTGTGTGCGGTTCAACACAGGCTTAGTAAGTTAAAGCCATAACGGAGTATCTTTGAACATTCTATATATCTATCATCTTTTCAAATTTTCGAATATCATGCCTTCAGATCTAATGAAACAGGTGTATAGAAGCGAATGAGTGGATGTGATTGAAGGTTTGTTACGTGATGAATGATTGTAAGTGTGAGGAATAAACAAACTTATTTGCAGGGAATTATAAATATGGTTGAAGTGAGAGTGGTGTTAGGATGAGAATGTTAGAATAAGATTGATTATTTGATGAATATGGTGAGTGGATGTATTAAGGGTTCATAGGTGTATGGCGTTACGGAATTCAAATCCAGAGATCCCAAATTCGATTCCCAGTCAAACTAAAATTATATGAACTACCACACTGCGGCATGGTGAGTTCAAACCCTGTACAGTAATTGGGATTAAGTGTCTGTTGTACAGCATAACATAAATAAATAAATAGCGTAATGTTATTTATCTATCTATGGCGTTTTGAATTGAAAGAGAGTTGTATAAAATCTTACTTCTGTGGACGAGGACAAATCTCCAGGTATCTCGGGCAGATCATTCCCGACGCAGTCATATCCCTTTAGTGAGTTGTAATAGATACATCCAGTCTTCCTCGTATTCTTCGACATGGATAGCGCATGGCTCAGCACTAACAATGCGGCCAGCGCTAGCACTAACACTGTGCTATGCATTGTTTTGGTTCAAGTCCATTCATTCCTGCAAATTAATATAATATTGTTTAGAGTTACACATCAGAACATGAATTAATATGATATTAATGGCCATCTTATCTATTTCTTCAAACTGATACCAAAGATGTTAAAAATTAAACTGTAACTATTAGTACCAGCAACCGTACCTAGTGATTCAAATTTTATTACAAGCTTTATGTAGTAAAAATAAAGTTCCTGTTGTACAGAATAACAAATAAAATAAACAATATATTGAATAGAAAGGATGGAAGTTTACAACCACTATATCTAAATTTAATATTCCAATATTAAACACATTTATTAGGTGGCACAGTGGTATCCAATCGGTCTCACAGCCGACAAACAATATCTTTGGTGGCCATGATTTGTCGCACCCATAAATATATATCTTACCGAGATCTGTTACGGCAGAACACCACATCCAGCAATGGGTATATTTATGTTATTTTAAATACCTTTATAAAATGTGTTTGTACCATAAAATAAAACCTTTTAACAATATGTTCTACCTGATCCCTAACTGTATTTATTTCCAAATTAAGCTCAAAATTCTAGAAAACTAACTGGATATTAACTGCATATTTTTAATCCTTTCTGAATGTAACAAATAAACGAAGCAAATAATTCTTTTGTTGAAAACACATTATATATTCCCGGGATAAGATTATTTAGTCTACACAAATGATTGTTAATTATACCAAGAAAAGGAAATTATTTGTTCAAGTCGTACGTGCTTAATAATACTAACAGATAATGAGTAATATTCGTTAGTCATCAATCAATTATTATATATTAAAATACAGTTAGTTTAACTTAAGATCAGACGCAAAAATTATTTAAATACATTTACAAGCAGCTTTGGAAAAATAAAAAGTGTGTCTCAAATATTATTGTCACTGGGAAATTTGAGTCAATTTACTACACATTACTTTTGTAGTCAATATCATAAATAATGAAATAAACTAGTAGTTGCTGCTGCAAACGTTGACAAAAATATTTTCAATTTGTAAGAAATTCTGAACTAAAATCCATTATAACGATTTATGTGGAGGATGTGTTCAACAGGCTTAGGATTTGTTTGCGAAGTAAATCTCGCCAAAAATACGGCCAAATAATAAATAATACAATTTTTGCATTTGGAATTTTATACATTGCCTTAAATTTATGCTCTCCTGGTAGCATATCTTTCACTTGATTTTAAAATTTCCATAAAAATTCCATCTGAAATCTTTCTTGTGCAATAAATTTTTCCATAACAAATTTAAAGGATAATAATGTATCTACTATCAAATATAAACAAAATCAAACAAAACATCGAAAATCCAATAGCACTCTGAAGTAATGAAAACTGAAAATGAAATGGGATTGATTTTAAACTTGCATTCTGTAGTTTTTAATACAGGACAAAGTGTATTTACAACTTTCGTCTAAAATTAATAGGTACTTAACTACAACAAATTAAAAATATGTATATATTGTAGGTGGCTCAGTGGTATCGAGTCGGCCTGTGGTTCTTGAGAACCTTGGTTCGATCCCCACAGCCGACAAACAATTTTCACCAATTTAAAAAAATCTACCCTTGTGGCTCCTTCTCCACTAATATCTTTGGAGGCCGTGATTTGATGGCTAGTAACCGCACTTCACGCGAAAAAATATATCATTTACCGAGATCTGCTTAGGCAGAGTGCCACACCCAGCGATGGGTAAAAGGCGTGATGATATATTTATTTATTTTTTTGCTTTTCCTATATAACAGAAGTAGACGCCCAGTACACATATATCACTAGTAGTAAAAGTGACATATTTCCTACATGTTATAAGTATTATTTTTTATCCGATCGACTAAATAGTTATTTGATTTTTCATTGATTAACATCCGAATTAATAATTTATTCTTATTGGTTAAAGTCGTTGCTAGATAGTAATAAATAATAACGACTAAACCAAAATAGGTATTTGTGAATTTAGGCTGTGAAATGATCGTTTGTGTGCGTCGATGAAAAAGTTAGGCGGCAGAGGTAAACTATTTTCTGAGCGCACCAAATCATTTTGTGTACTTATAGTTGTTCATAATAGAAATGGAAAATTTAAAAAACATCACATGATCTGTCTTGAATTATAAGATAAATTAAATTCAAATAACTTTTATCTTGTCTATATGCGTATAAACATGCGAGACTGAAAAATCAATTTTGTATCATATCTTATTGAGATAAATTTGTTTTCGTTGTTACTGAGAGGTCAACAACATGTCAAACTCATTAGAAAATTATATTTAAAACAAGCGATATCGCAATTTTTATATTAATGTTATATTTTTATATTAATGATGAAAAATGTAAGAGGAAAATATTTTAAAAATAGTTGTAGCCATGATCCCACTTAACTTATTTATCAGAAACTATAAAAATCATTTTCTTAGAAGATGATCAATAAATTTACTTGTTTTCTTTTATAAGTAAACCGGAGGAAAATAATATTTAATTTTAAACATCGATTTTAAAATTAAGTACGGAACTTAATGAACAAAAATTGTTTTATTTTGATTTCCCAAAATCATATATTGCGATTCTTCTATTCAGGTTTTTTCATTTTGAAAAATAACGTTTTTTTTGTGATTCGAAAAATGCGGATTTGATCCCAATAGCTAAAATTCTTTGAAGAGTAAACATGAAAAATAACATCTAAGGCGATATTTAATAAAAATCCATACCAAAATTCAATCAAACTTGGTAAAACTGTTTCGATAATTCAAGTGCAATATTATAAAATTAAAATATATAATTTTCCTGATTTTTAGATGAAAATGTCGAATAAATAAAATGCAACAGGTTCAGAGTTTTTGGAGTTGTAATTATTTTATTTATCCTGAATTAAATCACAAAATTTCTGTTTTAATATTTCAATGTATTAATTATTATTAATTAAATTTCATCTAAGTAAATGTGTCTTTAATTATTAAAAAAGAAAATAAAATTGACTCCACTTAAAAGGTATACGTAGGTTGTCTCTTAATAAGACCACTTAAAAATTAAAACTAGAATTGCAATGTACTTCTTGCAGTACTAACAACCAGTACAGACCAAAGTACTGAATATTAAAACAGAAAAAAACGTTTTAATTGAAGTTCTTCGACTGGCAATATATTTTTTAATCAATTTAAAATGAATAATTATTATATTTGGTAAAAGTAAATCTTGAAAATTTTGCTAAAAACAAATATTGCACGTGTTGCATGTGTTCTACGGAATTAAGATTTGTTTGTGTAAAACGCGAGCGAAGCGAGCCTTGCCAAGAACAGGTTCAATATGATGAATAATTTGAGCTAACATCTAATATAACAGCTTGCCTATGGGGAAAATGTGTTTTACAGGCTTAGGATTTGTTTGTTTAAAAGTGCGTGAAAAGCGAGCCTCGTCAAAAATGTAATTTTCATATTTGAAATTTTGTACATCCCCTTCGCTTGATAAATTCTACAGAATTGCAGTTAGACACTCTATTGTAAGAACTAAAAATGAATCATGAACGCAAGGGAGTGTCGTTCAGCGCTTGTTTCTGAAAGTGCATTTCACACTTTTAATTGAAATATTTAAATTAATATATATATATATATATATATATATATATATATATATATATATATATATATATATATATATATATATATATATATATATTTGTATATCAACAAACAGAGGTTGACCTACCTTAATCCAAAATGCATATTATCGTATAATTTGAATACAATAAAAAAATATTAGTTTCCGTATAATTTGAATACAATAACAGAAAAATATTCAAAATCTCACAAAATTGTAGTTTACCTGGTGAGTCAAAAAGTCAAAAGATTATTAATATCGTAATGGTTTCTAACTAAAAATAAAATAAACGCCTACTTTTAAAAGTATTATATTTCACACTGATAAACTTTAAACATATCTAGACAATAACAAATTAATTTTTTGCGAATAACCAACACTACTTTTTGTATCATTCATTGCTTTAATATTCCAATTTTCTTTAATTTTGTCACAATTATATCTACGTACGTAGATAATTACAAATTGTTATCGTAAGTAAAAATTAGCTCAAGATCTTAATTATATGATTAAAATAATTAACAAAGTAAATATTAAGCTAGATCAAAGTCTAACTGCTGTCACTTGGTAATCTCTACTTTTGTGATATCTGATAAACGTTGATATTAATGATAAATTACACCGTAGTTTATGAGCAACAGAACAATACTAAATACTGAATAAATGAAGTAATCTAGAAATTTCCTTGAAACGGCTAATAAATTTGTTCGCTTTATTTAGGAAAACAATGTTAAAATATTCTCGGTCCATAAATAATTTAAAATTGTTTTTTGAAAAATTAAATAATTGAATTTATTTGAAATATTTTTAATATGGTTTTAAAACTATACAAACAAGAAAAATAATTGTAATTTAAGATAAAATGAAATGCTGTTTACGAATAATTTTAAAATAAAAAACGGTCTCAATTTTGTGAAATTTTCAGCCCAGAGCTAAAATAAGATTACCTAATCAAAAATTCAGGATTAGCAAAATCTTTTTTTTTTAATCGGATTTATTCAATATAATTTTTATTGGCTCGTACTCAAACTTTACGTATATCTTTTAAACACAATCAAATACTCTATTTTAAAGAAATAAATAAATATATTATCTCGCGTTTTACCCATTACCGGGTGTAGCACTCTTAAGTAGCAGATCGTAGTAAATGATATATTTATGTGCGTGAAGTGCGGTTACCAGCCGTCAAAGCAAGGCCCTGAAAGACGATAGTGGAGGAGAAGCCACAGGGGTAGATTTAATTTGGTGAAAATTGTGGAAATCGAACCCGGGTTCTTAAATCCACAAGCCGATTTGATACCTCGAACCACCACATTGTTAAATTTGTAATTTTATTTTAATGTTTATTAAGAATTGAGAAGATATTTTCTAATGAAAGTATATATTTTACAAAAATCTTTTACACCCTTTTACTCATATTATATGAAAAAAAGAGAACAATGTTTGTAATAAAAAGTATTTTTGCGCTATAATGGCGCCCGAAACCAAAATATTGTATGAGCCCGCATATAACTTAATAAAAAAAGAAAAACGAATAAATCAAAATAAATACTTACAGTTCAACGATTCCACAAAACAAATCACATTTTAATTCACTTTGACACTTCACAAACTAACAAAAAAATCACATCCAGAAAAATCCAAAAAAGTTCCAAAAATCACACCGTCGCAACACCACTATTTCAGCGCTGGTCGCACAAGCTGCTGATTCGAATTACTGCCAAGCTCGAAAGTCGCGAAGATAATAGAAATTTAAAATGTGATACGCATCTACCAAGTAATAGACATTTCTTAGCTTATGACTTAATGGGTCTCTACTAGCTGTTCTGATAATTTGTACTGAACAATTTAACCTAACTTCTCGTTCTCATGCCCGCTGACATACGCCGAGTGCAGCGGAAACAATGTAAATCACTTGACACGATAAATTGACGTCTAAAATGATTTTCAAGGGGGGCATGGACATTGCTAGTTGCGGTCGGGAGCTTCGAATTTATGAAGATGGGCTTTGGTGTCTCTTATTGCTTTTGACAGTTTCAAATTATTCTTGTCTCAAATTTGTTATTTATTTATGTTATAATAAAGACAAACCAAATGGGGTGTTTATCTCGGGCGTACAAATTTGAAGGGCGCAGCCGTTGAAATAATATGTTAAAGATTATATATATATATATATATATATATATGTATTTATTTATTTATAATACATTTTAGGAAAAGTTCGCTATTTTGCTTTAAAAATTTTAGATGAATTTATTTATTTATGCTACTCTGTACAACAGGAACTTAATCCCAATTACAGTACTGGGATCAAACTCTGGATCTTCATATTAGAATATCGTAACGCAAACATACAAAATGTAGAAAACTGTCATATGATCTTAATTTCTGTCTTAATAACCTTAAATTAAATAAAAGTGTCATCACGCCTTTTACCCATTACTGGGTGTGGCACTCTCCCGTAGCAGTTATATTTTTCGTGTAAAGTGCGCTTACCAACCGTCAAATCAAGGCCTCTAATGATGTTAGTGATTTAGGGGGCACAGAGGTAACTTTAATGTGGTGAAAATTGTTTGTCGGCTCAAATCCATTTAGCTACCTAGTTTTAGTTATCATTAGTTTTTGTAAAAAATGTTCTATTGTTATTAAAAAAATTAGTCTAATATATTTTTTTATTTAAATGGCTTGAATGTGTGGTGTGTGCAATTGTTAATCATTCTTGACGAGGTTCGCTTCGCTCATACTTCCGACAAAAAAATAGACACTAAAATCTTTATATTCGATTTTAGCTCAAATTATTCCGCATTTCATACATTTATTTAGATATTTAATGTGTTTTTAGCAAGGCTCGCTTCACTCACGTTTTAAATAACCCTAAGTGCGTAGAATGCCACTCCTCATATGCAAGCCTTTATATTTGTTTTTGCAAAATAGGCATGATTTTATACTGCATTTCACACTTTGCCGGTAATATATCTACTATATTAGATATAACATTTTGAAAAGTATACTTAAAACAAATCTACATATCATGAACAAATAGAAATTGCTATAAATATTGGAAAAAGTTATTAAAAAATTCTTTATTTTTTAATTATGAATTAATATTTTGTGTTCAATGTTTTATAAAATTGAACTTCCATTTTAACAACACCCTGTATATTTTACACATACAATTATGTGATTACTTATATAAATCAGCTACGCAAAATTATTTAAATAATTTTAAATACATACCAAGAATAATTCGATTAATGAAAAAAAAAATACATTAAATAATTTTAACTATTATTGTTTTTAAATTTTAACACTAAACCAATATAAAAACAACCAGTAAACTAATTCATCTCATCGCCAGAATTAATAAAAAATTGAAGTAAGTAAAAACGCGACTGTACTTACTCGAAGGACAGACAAAATTCTAAAGTCACCAAAATTAAATTGTTGCTTTATTATAGTAATTACTGGGGCACGAAAACGTAATATTTGTAGTATTTCCTTTACGTGTAGTCATATTTTCTGTGTATTTAGTTAATTCAAGAATACAATCAAAATCTGTTTTCTTGAGAAAGATAAGCTTGAGCAAAGGCCGAAGATATTGATAAACTACATTATCAATAATCGGTCACCCGTACTGTTACTGTTTCATCAATCATAAATTCATTTGTTTATCAATGCAACTATACTGTTTCTCTATAAATATTTGTATTATAAAAGTCATTTATCTTTACTTCTTATAATTTGGAAATAAATGTTGTTAGTCACATTTTAAATGGTTTCAGCGAAAATATTAATTTTAAAGAGGTATTAACTGCTTCCAGCATGGACAGATTTTTAGAATTTTTCCTGAATATTTATTAGAAATTTTATTCTACTTAACATTGTGGCTTTCCCTATTAATATACGTCCGGGCCAACATTTGACCTTACCCAGGATTGGGTAATTGGGAAGATATAGGTATGACAGTCATAATTATACATAATAATTATAAATTTATCTTAGTAAAGCTCGCTTCGTTTGTTGTTTTACGTTTGAGACTTTATGTAAATTTATTTATTTATTTATGCTACTTTGTACAAAAGGAACTTAATTCCAATTATAGTACCAGGTCCGGACTCACCGAGCCGCAGTGTAATGTTTAGCTTCAATAGGATTCGAATTCGGGATTCGAATGTCGTCACGGTAACCACAGCACGTGCTGCCGGATTTAAATTTATTTTTTTTTGTATTAATTTAAATATTTTTTCTTATTAACCACATCAATTATACAAATATATAACATCATACCTTTTTCCCATTGCTGGGTGTAGCAGATAGCAGTAAATGATATAATTATGTGCATGAAAAGCTTCAAATCACGATCCCTAAATATGTTAGTGAAGGGGGAGCAACAAGGATAATTTTAATGTGGTGAAAATTATTTGTCGACTGTGGAAATTCACAACCCGACTCGACACCACTCAGCCCTACGTATAAATGTATAATAATAAATTTGTTTGTTTGAAATGTGAACAATTTTTTGTTAAAATCTAATATTGTTGCTTGCATGTATGGAACGTGTAAGTTCATTTATTTATTATGTGCGCAAAGCGAGCCTTGCCAATAATCTATTCCGATAGAAAAATGGTTGGTATAGTTTTTGCATTTTAGTTAGCTACAGATCTTTAATGATTATTACTTGCTTGCTTGCTTGCTTCTCTCATTTAGTTTATCAATTTTTCTTTGTTATAATTTATTTACTTTATGTAAAAATGAATTTTACAAGAGACGAATTATTTAACATGGTATTTATTCTTGCTGAATTTTGACATACTTTCTGTGTATGATTATGATTATTTATTAATAAAAAATTGAATAGTTTTTGTACTCATAATTTTAGGACTATAATAAATAAAAACTCTTTTAAAGAGTAACAAAAGATCTTTAAAATTTTGCAAAAATATCCATTTAAAAATATTGCATATCATTGTGCGAAAATGATACACCCTGTAGAAAAACTTGTACTACAGATATGTAGGCATTTTAATTTAAAATAAACTTCGTTTAAAAAAATGTTCGAAATTATTTAAAATAATTGAGTACAAAAATATACAAATCGATGGACCACCTATATACGCTAATAACAGAAACGATACAAAAACAAATGACGTATATCTCAACACAACTACCAACATTTTCGACATAGTCTACAAAAAAACACTTAATATAATATTGTTTTATAACTTACGAGTACTTAGTAAATAATATATTTATCACTATATATTTAATTATAATTCACGCGAAGAAATATATCACTTACCGAGATATGCTACGCGAGACTTCCACACCCAAATGGGTAAAAGATGTGATGATATGTTTATATTTATTTATTTATAAATTCACAATAATATTTAATTTTGTACATAATCAAAAACTAATGAAATGCTGCTTGAAATAAATGCAAGCAAAATGTCATAAAACTAACAAAAGTTTATGTAACACTGACTTAAATAAACATTACCTAGATCTGTTTGTACTAACAAGACTCTCATTAGAATAATTGTGCTAAAAACGAACTTAAAAAATTATACTTAACACTTGTTACATTGACCATTATTTATTTTATGCGATTTCGCTTGAACAAACTCAATTGACTACATTGTTAAAAGAGTTGTATTTAAACGGGACACGAAAATCATTATTTGATACACGGTCATGTGTATATATATATATATATATATATATATATAATTTTATCGTGAAATCATAAAAATATTAGATTAATTTTTCGACAGGCAGAGACGTTCGTCTCTTTGGGCTCCTCGCGATTTTTGTACGCACGTTCTCCGAAAACAAGCCCCGATTCCTGTTTTTGGCAAAATGTAGAAATACACGGCCGTCTAAAACCAGCCTTGTCGTGTTATACAGGATGTTTCAAAATTATTATACCTATTGTATATACTGATTGCAACGCAAAAAGATTTTTTCTGAAATTCGCAATAATAATGCCACATTACTTAAAACAAACTTTTTCGTGCCACTGAATCGATAGGTTATGAATAAAAATGAGTAAACATTAAACATTGAAAGAACTGATACACAATTTTCATTAAATAAATTTTAATGTTTAGTAATTTGCAAGTAATGTGCAAATAATTATTTTTGCGTTATTTATCCTTTAATTTTTTTGCAATAATTTTAAAATATACTATATAACATTTTTCTCTAAACAGTACTATTTGTTTTAAAGAAAACATTCCGTATATCTTTCTTTATTTACTGCTTCAAGTAGTAGAAAATTGATCTTTTCTAATTTATAACTAATTTGGATACATTTGCTAGTGGAAAATATACAAGCTGAAAATATCAATATCTTTTATAAATACCTTATTACACATTTCCCACTTTTGGGTGAAACTACTCCACAAGTCCTCTTGTATAATTTTGTGTTTACTTAATAAAGCAATTGATGGTCTTAAGTTATACAAGATGTTTAAAAAATAAAAGATACTTATATATTATTTCAATTAAATTTAATCATTGTATCTTACCAGCTTAATAGTACAAAAAAAAATTCACTCGTAAGGACTGTTCAAATTATACTTGCGAATTTCAAAAAAAAAAATTTTTACTTTTGAAACACCTGTATATATGATATCATTATATAATGTACGTCTGTTTATCCAATGAACTCAAGTTTTGAAATATATTATGAACGTCAGTTTTATCGGTGAACTAAATAGACTTCAACTTACCTATAAATTACAAAAGATATAAAATTTTTGTATATTTTATCTACATTATACAGAATAATGTTTTATCTTATCACACCATATTACTATACTTAAGTATGTTTTACTTTAAATGTTTCCAAATATTACAACGTACGACGTTAAATAAACCGGGAAAAATATTATATACTAACGGAAAAAATACACTTTTCTCACGCAATGTATACCAGTGTAGAATTGAAATATGTAACATATTAAATACAACAGTATTTTTTAATATGATTATTGTTGCTTCCCAAATTAAAACAAACCAAAAGTGTGAATACAAAAAATGTTATGTATTAAAAACTGCATTTAATGATTATCTACTTGTTGTTCAATTGTTTTTTATACAAGAGTAATAAGCAAACGAAAAATGGCTTTTATAAAGAAAATTATAACTTTAATTTGACAAGTTCATTAAATAAATTAAATAAATTTCTTATCCGAAATTATTAATGAATTATACTTGAACGTGTATTGTCATATTTTATTCAAAATAATAATAACAATAAATTATTTTGTTTCGTTATTTTCCAAAATTGCTCGCGAGCCAACCATTACATATAAGAAATACAATGTTCAAATTTTGTATGTAGATATTTTATGTTCTATAAATTTTTGGACGAAATATAAAAACAAAATATTTTCAGAGCTAAAAACTGCACCTAATGAACTTATTATAATTATTATTAACAATGGCAACTCAAATGTATATTCTGCATCGTAATACAATAATAAATATAAAATTTACAAAAATATGTTAATATTACATTCAATTAAATTTAATGAAACAAATGAAGTAATAATTTCTCAATCTCGGATTTCATATTTGTGGCAGCCATTTTAAAATCGCTTCTAAATGTTCATCTAGTAACCTGGATCTTGTTGGGCTATTATTGCAGTAGATTTACATATTTATCTTTATTTAAATTTCCATGAAAAATGCAATTATTGTTTTCTTGACGAAAAAAATCCAAAACTATTTCCGTCACTTTGCCCAACGTGTCTTCAATTGAAAAAAAATAGTTAAATATACGACAAAAATCATTTAATAATGCTCTTGAATTACTAATGTAGCAGTTAATCTTTTTCTTAAGAAACATTCAATGACTTTTTTTTTCATTTATTTTTTGGTAAATACGAATTTAGTTTTCTTTCCAATGAATTTAAGATTTGTACTAAATCATGCGCATATAAATTGTTCCTTTACGAGATTATTGAAATGAGTTAAGATATTTATTAGTGATGTATTTATGCGCGTGAAGTGCTGTTACCATCCGTCAAATCATGGTCCCCATTACGGTCGGGGAATGGTGAAAACTATTTGTCGATTGTAGGGACAAAATCCGTGTTCTCAAACTTACAGGTCAACTCGGTACCTCTTGGGAGTTTTGGATAAATTAACAAGCATGTAAACTGCAATAAAAATATGAAAATATTTGCTTATATTATTAAAAAGATATATGTAACGTACATTATACAAAGTTAAAGTTTACTTATTTCGACAGTACGCTACGGTAATAAGCAAGTATTTTCTTTTACAGCAATATTTGTCATAGAAGTTATATCTCCACAAAAATCAACTATGTACATTACTTCACTTAATGTGTAAAACTAAACTATTATTATTTTGACATTAACGCAGTTGAACATTATGCAAAATATACGTACCAAATTTTCCAACCGTTAAATAAAAATTAATACCTGGAATTAATATGTCAGTTTCTTTATCTTCTATCTACACAATTTAATGGATATTAATAATATTTATTTTTGTTTATTAAGAAAAACTGGAAAGATTCCTTAAAGGAATTGTTTATGAACTTTGCCTATAGGCATAAATAATTTTTCATTAATTTTGAGATAATGAGGGCAATATTATATAATAGTCTTATATAATAACAGTTACTCAAGGTAAATATAAATAATTAACTGTTCTGTTGATTAAAAAAAACGCAATGATACATATTTGCTAATTGTAGTTAGGTTTTTGTGATATCCTGTTTTTTACTGTCGTATTACTTTAATTTTAATATATTTTATTCGGCTCTTTAATATCAAATGATTTCTTAATATTTCAGTCGTTGACATACCTATTTAAAAAAAGATAAATATACCGGGTGTTACAAACTTATTTCACGATTGAAATATATTTTTTTACCGAGAGTAAAAGTTGGTATAAAATACTTTTGGTCTACTGCGTTGAGATGAAAATGAGCTTTTTCTCCCATTATTAAAACGACGGAAGAATAAGTGTATTTTAGTCCTGTTGTAAACAATATTTTATCCCGTTGCTAAGGTAACAAAAAATGAAATAAATTTCAATAATTTGTTTATTTAAAATTTTTATATTATTTATAAGTATAATGTTATAGGTGGCTCAATGGTATCGTGCCTTTGAGAACCCGGGTTTGATTTCCACAACCGATAAACAATTTTCACCACAGTAACATTTACCCCTTCCAGTCTTCCATCTTTAGGGGTTGGGAATTGATGGCTGGTAACCGTATAAATATATCACCGAGATCTGCTACACAGCAGAGTGCCACATCCAATAATGGGTAAAAGGTGTGAAAATATATTTATTTAATAAGTATCACTTTTACGTCATCCACATTCATAATTCCTCGTTAATTCTGTTCACTCAAAATCTTTCTTTCTCACTCAGAAGCTCCAATCAGCTCGTTTCATTTATTTCTAGATCGTAATATACAGTAAAAATTAGAACAAAAATGAAAAATATGCGAAAACTTTTGGATACAAACTTGACATGAATAAAAAATTATTACTATTTTCAAAATATCACAAATGTAGAAATTAATAAAATATAGGGATTTATTTTTATTCAAATTAACATACATATTTCAACTTATAACCTTCCCTTTCATTTACAACAAAATGCAAAAATATGCAAGTGTAGAAATTTATAAAAATGAAGTACTTAATAAGTAGGTATCATGTTTTCAAAGTTAATGTGAAAAGATATATCACAAAGATATGAAAATATGTAACATCTGTTTATATATTTTTCGTAATTACAGTGTATTACCTTCCCTCATTTCATGCGGGTAGCAATTTTCTCTTAACATATTATTATAAATTATATACGCTATAATAAATCAAATATAACAAGACTACGACGGAAGTACAAGATGAACCATCGTTGAATTTTATTCTTATTATCAATGTTAGTAGTGTTCCTAAGGTACGTACGACCCTCGCCCCTCTCTGTTGGTTAACTGGAATGTTTCTCAAACACAGAAAATGTAAAAAAATATAGAATTTATTTATTAAAAACATAAATTAATATGTTAATACATATAATAATTATTGATATAAACATTACTTCTTTTGGACCCCACTAAAATTTGTGTGTGAATGAGAAATGTCGAAAGTACTCGTAGAACGTGAATAAAGCGAAAAATGATGTGGCAAAATTAATTGCTGAATGAATCTAATGAATAAATGGCAAAAGAATGTTAAGAATAATCATGCTACCCCATTTGATGCGTGATGTTATGCATGTATACAAATATACACTGCTCAAAATTGTACAGGGAGATTTGAAAAATTGATTGTAAAATTAAAACTAGGTATATATTATATTATAAATATATATTTCAGAACGAGCCAATATAAAAATTAATATAAATTATATTTAAATAATTTTAAGATTGATAAGACCTTTTTACAAATATTTGAATATAATTTATAGTTTTAATTTTACATTCAATTTTTAAAATATCCTTGTACAATTTTGAATAGAGTATTTATGGCATTATTTAATAATGTAATGAAGAAGTAAATATATATATTTTATTTCTTGTTACATTTTATTTTGCATAAATTTGAATTTATATAATATATAAACATATTTTAAATTCACCATGAGCAAGCTCTTCTATAGCGATTTCTTCCAAATCTTGTTATCCCCTTCGCCAATGTATCAACTTTATTTATTTATACCATATGTTAATTACAGTACAGGGTCTGGACTCACTGAGCCTCAGTGTAATAGTTCATATATTTTTAGTTTCAAAGGGATTCGAACTCGGGATCTTCGTATTTGACTGCCACTAATAATAAAATTGCAATTATAAAGAGAAAATTGCGATATCACTAGGATTTTGATGATATTAAGAAGAAGAAAAATCTAATTAAAATTGAACCTATAATTTTTTTGTTTTAAAATATTATTTCAATTTTGTATACGTAGTTTATCCTTTGTGTTTATGACACCCTCATTCTAATGAATTAATCAAGAGAAAAATTCTTAATTAAATACGTCAGAAAATGAATACAAAACAATAGGATCCCATTGCAAAAAAGTATCTTGTGCGATATAAAATTACACATTAATAAAAAAAAATTGGACGAAGACGGTCAGTTCTGCAGCTGCCAGTTTTAATTACCTAATTCATTAAAGTCGAATTTATCGCTCAACGTTCTTGACGACCATCATTCCATCTCACTTAATTCCATAATTTGACTCAACTACAAACACAAAAACCTTATGTAGACAATAATATGACTAAAGTTAAATAAATAAAATCAAATCCAATGTTAGACGGAAATGTTATTTATTCCGTGTGTCAGGCAACTTCGCTTTGCTTTTATTTATAAAAAATCAATTTGAATATTAAACTTGTACTTAAATTTTACAGGTAATATATGAGATATAATTTCGAGATACAAGGAGATTCATAAAGCATATTAACTACTAAATAAAACAGTTTTTTTGTTTAAGTTCTGTGAATTTATTGCCAGGCCTAAATACGAGTATATGAACAACATGAACAACTGTGATGTTTCTAAATTAAATAAAACTTGGCTTCCATTGATTAAGAAATTATAATTGCTTCTATACTTGTTACTAACTTCGAAATAAATCAATTCACAAAACTTAAATCAAAAACTGTTTTATTGATTATGAGTTCTGAAAACTTTTTCCATATGTTATATTAGCTACTAATAATATTTTTGATTCCAATTTCAACACCGGTTCTAATTCATAAAAATAAATGATAGGCCAACAAAAATTCGACATAATATGACGTATGAAACACTAATTATAACTTTATGAACAATATTATTCTGTTTTGTAATGTCAATCATTTCAATTCGAATTTGAATTGAAATTAGTTGGTGACCATGGGGCTCTCGATCACAGAACTTTAACTTTTAAAATAATGCTTTCATCATTTTATGCTTCCCCAATATTTTAGGTAAAAAAATGCTTCAAATATAAGTTTTAGATGATAAAATTTTGTATTTACTAAATAAATGAACGAAATTAATTTTAAATGTTTTGAACGGCAGAAATTATATGTGAAAATGTCAAAAATGACCCAGTGGGTAAAATCGAGGTAAAACTTGCGTTCACTAATTAACAAATAATATGTCGTGAGTTCAAATCTCACTGACTTCAACTTAAAACAAAATTCGATTATATCTAAGTAGTTCGAATTCCACTATAAGCTACTGTAATTGAGATTAACTTCTTGTTGTGGGGAGTAAGAAAATAAATAAATTATGATAGTCATGGACTTGAAACAAAAAATAATAGTTTCAAAGAATTTTTTACTGATTGCAGATAAAAAAATAGTCTGAATTTGATGACACTTATTTAAGTAAGTTTTGAATTTTTTTTTTCATATTTATTACTATTAAAAGCTTGAAAGTTATCCTGTCTCCCTTTTGAAAACAAATTTGGGAGATATCTTTCTATACAGGGTATTTCCAGTACTTCAGGAAAAAAATACATGGCAAATTTTTAAAATCACTAAATAAAGTGCAATTGACCTAAAGTAAATATTATTAGTACCACCGGATTGCGAGTTATTTATATCTCTTACATTAATAATTAAATTAAAATTATATATGTGTACAATATATACAATAGTCAATCTGTACAACAATTTGTATAATTTTATTTGTTTAGAATTTTAATTTATTTATTAATATATTAGAAATAATTATCAAATTAGTAGCACTAAAATTGTGTACTTCATTTAAAGTACAAATAACTTTTTTTAAATTCTTTTTGATCCGATATATCATGTAGTATCTGTCATTTTATTGAAAGGTTATATTTAAAATGATTTTACGAATTCTGAATATCAAAACGAAAAGACAATTCGAAACAGCAAGATGGGTGTGCATACGGATATAGGATGGGTCCCAAGCCCGAACGCGCTTGGCCGAATCGAATGATTGACAATGAAATATTACAGTACAGAATGGGAGCAGCCAATGAGAGTAACAATGTCAATAAGTAAATTAAATGCTTGATTAAATTTATTGCGCGACCGTCTTTGTGTTCGTGTAGTTATGTATGTTCATGACCTGAGTTTATCAAGTGAGACACAGACTATTTCTGTGAATCATTTCCAAATAACAAAAATCACTAGAAACTTAATTTAATAAAAATTAAGTAATTCTAAAAACATGGGTTTAATATCAAAAGTAATCAAAATAACACTTTACTTTTAAAAACAATAATTTACGGTCAACTAAAAATGAGTTCTGTTTAGTAATAGCAAGAGAACTTATTGAACTTAATTATTGATGCCTGAAAAAAATCCTCTTGTATTTTATTTTGAATTACTGAAGGAAATTATAAAATGTTCAAATTAAAATATAATAAATAGTAAACGTATGTATGTATATATAGTTTAATAGCTAATAAATTAAACATTTACATTAAATAAAATTTATTATCTGAAGCAAATTACTATAAGTACCTATATAAAGATACTTCGGCATTCTCCCAAATATGCGAGTAGGAAAGTATTTTTAGAACATAGACATACCTAGATCTTATAACAAAAATGTTCGTAATACAATAAGAAATTGTTATGTTCACATATCTATATGAATAAAGTACAATTTTTGCATGTTTTTTTGCATTTTTTTATATCTTTTAATTATAATTGTTTGTATTGCATTTAAGATAACATGACAACAAATTGTTAATCGTAATTTTGTCGTCAAGAATGACAGTAAACAGTAGCATAACTTGATATGAAGGTCTTCCGAAGTTAAATTATAATGACTGTCCCTCTGGCAAAAAAGATATACTGCTTTAAATTAACTACTTTATTAGTTCTATACAGGTATTTTTTTGTTTTGACAATACAATTACCTATTGCCTTCCCGGATCATATTTATTTAATTGTTTCTGTGGAATCGCATGTAATTTAGTTCTGTAATAATTCATTTATTGTAGGTTCAATTTATTTTAAATGCATAAAAAACTGCAATTATTTATGTATTTGTTCTGTAATTATAGTTACAAAAAGATTTATTTCAAGTCGGAACCAAACTTTGAACATCGATAAAACAAAAAAATATTGAACCCGTGTTATGGCAGAATACGCTTTGTAGGGGTAGAAACTACTCCCGATGAAGGTAAAAATCGATGGATATAAAATTTCCAACGTGGACGGCTTATAAAATTCAGCAGTATTTACAATTATAAAAATCTTTGTTTTTTACATGAATACTGATTTATGAAGACAGTTACGAAATTCCAGAGCCCAGAATCTACCCTAACTCTTGTTTAGGGGGTAAAAACTTGCATAAATAGCTAAAAAGAACTTTTTAACTATTAAATACTCGTATATACAGGTTGTAATATTTTATTTTGTAAGTATACAACTAATGTTTTGCCGACTTCCAAACTACGAAATCCACCCTACACCTTTTTCAAGGGATGAACATGCTGTTAATAAATTTCATATCCATCGATTTTTACTCTCATCGCGGGTGGTTTGTACCCCTACAAAGCAGAATTCTGCCAAAATAAAAAAATGCGGGTTCAATATTTTTTTTTGTGTTTTATCGATGTACAAAGTTTAGTTAAAATCGATTAATAGTGTCAGTAGATTTTGAAAAAAAATATGTTAAAATATAGATTTCAAATAAATCAAAAGTTTGATAAAAAAAAAGTAAAATAAGTTTAGATTTATCTGGTTTTAATTAGAGTTATAACAAATTCTGTTTAATTCACAGTAAAATTCAAATTTTTATATAAATTTGTATGTATGGCCATCTATGATTTAATTGCTGAAATAATCGCTGTCATCTTTAGAAAGTTGGCTTAACTGCTACATTACCAGCAAATAGTACCAAATTTTTTATGTTATGAAAATGTAAAAGAGTTGTCAATTTAACGTTTAGGTTAGGAGACGAATTATAGCTCTAAATAAAAGTGAAATTTACTATGAATGCTACAAGTTTATACGTTTCAACTTGTCGTTTAGTGTTACAAGCTGATTTAGATGATCCTAATTCTTGGACAGATTTATATCGTTTGGTACCTTATTTAAGACAAAGTTTATCATGTTCTGTTTGTAGTAATTTACTAATAGAACCTCATACACCTAAAGAAACAAACTGCCAGCATCATGTATGTAGAATGTGTAGAGGAGGACGAAAAAAGTTAAAGCCAACATGTATGTGGTGCAAAGATTATACAAAATATGACGAGAACCTCCAACTTCGTATTCTACTACAATGCTACAAAAAACTCTGTGAATATGTAATAAGCACAGCAATATATATAACTTTAATAGATCAAGCCACTACCTCAACCTCAGAAAATGGAATTAACAGTGGCACTACTAGTTTAATAGATCTCATTCAGGAAGGGGCAGGTTTTAAGGATAATTACAAAAGTACAGCTGGTCTTACGAAATCGGAATATAGTATTCTGCCATGTGTATACACCAATTCTTCTACACAAACTTTACAAAGTACAACTACCGTTTCAAGGGATTTAAATAAACAAGTGTTACCACCAAGTGTACGAACAGTTTCAAATGGTTCGGCTCTTTATTCAGTTTTATACGCTGGCCGCAATAAAATTACTATCAAAAGAAAACATTCGGAAAATGCAGATCCTTCACAGAAAAATGTGCTGCTGACTGATAACACACAGGTTTGTTTATTACAAAGTTTTCTTATTTAAAATTATAATCAAAATTAGTAGTTCATTCGGAATTGTCAAAGTTATTAAAAATATGTATGCATCTACATTTTTAAAAGTTTAAATGTTTTACGGGGAAATTATCTACTTTTTTTTGCAGTTTATAGATTTGTGCATTTGACAATATTTATTAATAAAATCACACAATATTTTTTGTTATTTCATGTTTTTAAATTTATTTAATTGTTTCTGTAGAATCGCATGTAATTTAGTTCTGTAATAATTTATTTATTATAGGTTAAATTTATTTTAAATACATAAAAAACTGTAATTATTTATGTATTTGTTCTGTAATTATAGTTACAAAATGGTTTATTTTAACTGAAGTAGACTTTGAAAAAAAAATGTTTAAAGTGCAGCATATTGCTTTTAAAATGAATCACAATTTTGATAAAAGAAAGTAAAATAAGTTTAGATTTATCTGATTATCATATTTTTTTTGTAGATTACATTTATCTTTAAATGTGTACAGTATTCCAATATAAACATAATAACTAGCATTATGAATTTCAATTAATGTCAATTAAATATTAACCATTATAGTAGATACTCGTTTCCAAATTATTTTAGAAAAGAATTATTCAAATAAAAGTAGTGGGAAATTTAATATTTTTAATCGGTTACATTATTTCATCTGTAGTCAATAATTATATTCATTTATGTAATGTATTTTTTAATTCCAGAAACAAAGTAATTCATTTATAGGTAATGGACAAAATCTAATCCAAACTATATACTGGATGTTTACTTTTTTATTTATATAGGAAATACAATGTTCAAATTTTTATTTGGCACAAAAGTGTTAATACAAAATATATTCTGAATTAAAAACTGCATCTAATGATTCCAAATTTTTGTATATGATACAACTTAAAAATTGCAGTACGTCTATCTCGTGAACATTTTATTTCCTATATATATATAAAAAGACACTTGGTACAAAGATAACAATATTTCTTCTCTGTAATGTTCCATTATCTTGGCAGGCACAAGTGAACCCCTCCAACTTCAAAAAGCCTAGCCAGCGAATCAACTCACGTCAATCGACGAAGCGCAAGGGCTGTCGATGCGGAAATGCAACAGCTACGCCAGGCAAGCTAACGTGCTGCGGTCAACGGTGTCCTTGTTACGTGGAGAGCAAGGCTTGCGTAGACTGCAGGTGCCGTGGGTGTAGAAATCCTCATAGACCAAATGGATACAAGGTAGGTATTAGCGTATCATGCCGAGTGGTAACGTGCTCTTGGAGGATTAATGTTAGTGGATCCGGAGAAGGACCGGCTCTAGGTTTTATACTCCCCGAAAGAACATATTTTTTACAACCGTACCACATTAAATTTATTTGGAAAAGTAAATATTTTACGTTTTTAAAATGTCTATTTTCGGATTCATGTTGTAATTCCTCTATACTGCAATATATATGTATATATATATATATATATATATATATATATATATATATATATATATATATATATATATATAAAATGAGTTGAATTATTATTTAATTTGATTAATAATGAGTTCCGTGTTGTTTAGGTTCGTCCACATATTCCACAGCTGCAGGATATTCAGCTGACAACAACTATTTTAACGGACGATGCTATCACGATTGAAAGGATTGAACCACCTAGCATAAATTTTGAAAACTCGGCAGATATTCAAAGTAAGTTTTTCCATAAATTTTACAAATATTTTAAAGTAACAGCACACAAGACTTATCATTTCTAATTCATTACTATTTATTAATAATTTCTTATTGAATTTAAATTTAGATAAATGGGCTCCTCCACCATAATCGAAAACAATCAAAAGATATAATCGATTAAAATTCTTTGACGTCACAATTACTTAGTTTGAAGAAAGCGTTTTCATTGTTCAGCTGCGCTGCGAAAGAATCTCAAACTGGTGTTGGATGTACATATTGTACAATTATTAATCATAAAAAATAAGTATGTGTTCATTGAAATAAACTATTTGACAATCACTGAAGATACTTGTGACGTCATAAGCTTTGAAAAATCGTATTTTAACACCGCGCTGTCACTAACCGTCAAATATTACCATCAAGTTTCATTTAAAAATATATTACAAAAATACAGTAAAGGACAATATTTTAAATCGAAGCTGTATAAGCGATAGCATCGATGTATTTCCCAGGGCTTCATTTCCCTTTGTTAAGGTCTAAAATTT
The DNA here is from genome assembly GCA_947425015.1 of Pterostichus niger. Lineage (NCBI taxonomy): Eukaryota > Metazoa > Arthropoda > Insecta > Coleoptera > Carabidae > Pterostichus > Pterostichus niger. Next base: position 18,308,309 of record OX380347.1, read on the forward strand.
TACAGTTGTATTTTAAATTGAATCAAAGTTTAGATCTGTACTAATTGATACTGAATTATAATTTGGAATACAGTCCAGTCGCTTGATTATTTTAATATCTAATATAAAATATTTTGTTGAAGTGATGGAGATGTACGATTCGGATCTAAGTATTTCCAATAACTTGCCAAACGCAATACTGATGGCCGAGGACAGTTTACAACACACCAGTGACGGCGAATCCAGCGACATCGAAGTCGACGTTTGACAAAGGGATTAGTGTACATAATGTACACTCTCCTTCCCAAGTCACGACCACTACGTCACTAGTGTCGCTATTACTGGTTCCAACAAACTTTCTATATATTTTTTATATGACAATGGTATTATTTCATATAGCTTTATTTGATTTTTTGTGTAATTATTGTATTTATATATGTTCCATGTCGTGCCTGGTGCACACGAACACTTTTGCCGAAGTTTCCTGAAGGAAAAGTACCAGGATGCCTATTTTGTAACTAGAAAGTTGTTAGCGAATAGAATTCAGACTGAATAAGATAATTACCTATTAGATATTTTGCTTTTTCCTTTTAAATATCTTATTCAGTTGATCAGGCCTTATGATTTACAGTATCGACTAGATACCTTGGTAAGATCATTTACAATTTATTTAATTTGTCTTAGAAAGTACTTTTTTTCTACAACTATTACGTAATACATTCATTATTTGTGCGTGTCTTGACAGATAATGCAGTTAATTATACATGGATTGTAGCCAATCGTGTCACAGTTCCTATAATAACTCAACTAAAGTTTGACATTCACGCCATACACCCTTCAATAATTATTATTTCCGTCAAACTTATCTATACCTAAAAGTATAATATAAACTTTGAGTAGAGTATTGAACTCGTGTAAACTTCATCCTCATAAATAATAGCAAACATTGCACGCTCTTTGAATAATATACCATTTATTTAATGCTAGTGTTGACAAATCAGAAAATTTTCAAACTGAAATAATTCTCAACAATCGAAATTTACTGACATGTTATACTACCCAAGTGTCACTCACCAATTGGAACCAAACTTTGCACATCGATAAAACAAAAAAAATATTGAACCCATGTTTTTTTTTATATATAAACCCGTGATAAGAGTAAAAATCGATGGATATGAAAATTTATTAACAGCATGTACATCCCTTGAAAAAGGTGTAGGGTGGATTTCGTAGTTTGGAAGTCGGCAAAACATTAGTTGTATACTTACAAAATGAAATATTACAACCTTTATATACGAGTATTTAATAGTTAAAAAGAGATTTTTAGCTATTTATGCGAGTTTTTACCCCCTAAACAAAAGTTAGGGTAGAATCTGGGCTATGAAACTTTGTAACTCTCTTCGTAAATCAGTGTTCATGTAAAAAAACAAAGATTGTAAATATTGTTGAATTTTATAAGCCGTCCACGTTGTAAATGTTTACCCTCATCGGAAGCGGTTTCTACCCCTACAAAGCGTATTCTGTCAAAATAAAAAAAAAACTGATTTAATATTTTGTTTTATCGATATGTAAAGTTTGGTTCCAATCAGTGAGTGGCACTTGGGCAGTGTTACTTGTGAGTGAATTATCGAGAATAATACTGGATAATTTTCTTCGCAAATTTTTCTATTCAACATAAACTTGATGCATGTTTTAGTGAAAATATTTGATAAAAAATTGTATAAATATCGAATTTTTATTAGTATTTTCTAATTAAATACTTAACTGATTAAATCAAATATTATTTATGACGAAAATTACGTCGGTATGATAATCCGATGCCTGCGTAGTCTAGTAGGGAAAAATTTTACGGGAAATAAAGAGCCCCGGATTCAAGGCCCACCGTTGGTTGATCTTTTCCCTGTAAAATAATGATTTTTCACATATTTTGATAGGTGGCAGCAGCTATGTAGTGTAGCACTGAAAATCAGAATATCAATATTTATATTCCTGTGCAGAGCTATCATGTGCCACAAAATCTGCGCGATGATTTTAAATATATAAAACTTCTAGTTTTACAATCAATATATTAATTGTACCATAAATAATTGAGCGGTAATTCATAAAAAATATTTGAAAGTTGTTTATTATTTAATTCTCTACAGCATTTATTTGAAACTTTTCTCTCTACAACCCCTAATTTCGTCGATACAATTTGCCGCCTTAAATGTGGTAATGGTATAATGCACATTTTTAAATGTCCGCATTTTGCATCTAGTTAAATATTACCTAAATCTGCTATAGTAGAGTGTCACACCCAGTTAAGGGTAAAAGGCATGATATTTTTAATTTATTAATACCTGCAAAATTTCAGCGATATTGATATATTTTTGTGAAATCTTATTGTCACAAGTTTTTTGTAATATTTTTTTAAAAATTCATTTCCGGGAATTTGCCAATACTATAAAATACCAAATACATAAATGTATTATTTTGACTGGCCCTATCTGGGTATATTCCATTGTTATAGGGTGCTTTTTCATCCTGGTGCATTATATTTAACATGATGATTCAATTAACTAGCACGGTATTGTTAGTTTTTGAACATCGAATAAGCGAGTTATCAGCAATAATAACACACCATATTAAATATTGATACTTCTGGCGATTTTTCTAAACCGTCTTTCTTTTATGGTCTGTCACGAATGTTAATGTTAGCGTGCAAGTTAAATGAATCATCCTGTAGGTTAGTATTTACAGAACATACATTCCCCGTGTCATTTATTGTTTATTGAGTTTTTTAAATAATATTTTAATACTCTGGAGTTTTTTAACTTTTACTCTTATATCTTCATAAATGTAATGATGGTTATAAAATGGGAAATTAGTAATCTTTAAAAATCACCAGTAAATCGTATAATTTACCTTACCAGTAAGTTTTCAATTTGTGGTATCTATCCATTGTAATTTTACCAATATTCTACCATATTGAATTCTTATTCACTCTCGCTTTCTAGTTAAAAATAAAGGTCCAGCAAGTTGAAAATTATATGCAGCCTTTTAAGAAACTTTTTGCCTTTACTTCTTCAACAAGCAATAGAAGAAACATGAGAAATATTCTTGAAATTTTTAAGAAAATTTTCTATTTTTCCAATAAAAGAACATGTACTAGAATATTTATCCTACTTCTTTAATTAATTTAAGTAAAAGGAATAATTTATAAAGCTTCCTACAATTTACCAACTAACAAATTAGAAGATCAATTCACATATAATTCCGAAATTTCTGCATTTTTTACGGCTATTTACTTTTGTGGAATTAAAGCGAAAACGTTTAAAATTTATTAAAATCGGCTCAGCAAAAAGGTATCGAAAACTTTAAATATGTTGCAGCATATTACTTAAATTTTACACTTTTAAAAATTATTATTTATGTTTATTGACTAGGTAGTCTAGTTGGAAAATACGTTACCGGAGATAAAGAGTCCCGGATTATTTTTAAAACTAGTACAAAATTCTTGACATATTTTCAGAAACCAATATTTACATTCCTGTCACAAATCCTGTGTGGTGATTTGAATGGTTTGAAATATAAAACATTTGACTTTATCAAACATATGAATTGTACAATAAACAACTGAATGTTATTTGTTAAAATGTTTTTAAAAAAGTTGTTTATTATTTAATTTTCTACAAAAGTTATTTGAATCTTTTTTCTGTATAACCCCTAACTTTAGTTGATTTTTGGGAACATTTCGCAAAAACTTTATTCCCAGGACATAAAACAAGTTTTGTTCACATAACTAGATAACTAACTGAATTTGGGACTTAAATTAACATTGTCACTTTTAAGCTCTAGTCAAGACAAATTCGGTTGTAATAAAATACATATTATGACGCGTTAATTGCAATATTCACTGACCTGCCTATATTTATTTTACTATTTGTTATAAATATTCTAATAAATTTAATACAAATTTCTAGAATTGACTGAAAAATATCTGCCTTATAATAGTTCAAAAAAGCTTAAATGGTGAATAGAATTTCAACATTCTGGTACTTCTCGTTTTAGAAAATATCTCTGATAACTTTTTTTTTTACTTGTGTGCAGCTAGGAGTTAAATTATTTGTTTTTTTTTTGTATAATTGAGTCAACATTTTAAAGAAGTAAAGAATAAAATTTCAGATCTTTATACAAAGAAAATAACTTTGGTTCTCAGTATTGTGTTTTTTATTAAATATTGCATATTATGTACGTTATGCCTATGTCAAACCGATAGGGCGTACAGCAAGGTGTGCGATTAAAATGAAGAAGTCCTGTTTTGTCATACGAAATTCAAAAGCAGAATTGAAGAGAACTCTATTTATGAAATTAACAACATATTTACATATGACCAAATGCTCAATGGCATAGCGGTACAACTATTTTCGTATGACAAAATGTTACACCTATTTTTCCATCGCATGCTCGTACCGGGGTGACAAGAATTAATCGGATCATGTACGAGTAGTTTCATGTCTTACTTATACAACAAATTTTAAGTTTTCTTAAAAATTGTATTTGTATATATTTGGGTTTCTGACCACAGCGACCTAGGGAAGGTTCAGTCGCGAGATATTCTGTACATAAAGATAAAGACTTCACAAACATCTTTACTCGGGATTCAAATTCGCGACCTACGGTGCACGATGGTCAAACCTGCCTTGTTCAAAGAATTTTTCAAATTAATCAATATTACCATTTCGATTTATGAGCATAATTTATTAAACTTTGCCTATTGTATGCTTCAATTATTTCACTTTTTTTAAGCTAATCACAGCATTTACCCACTCTTTAGTATTGCATCTCTGCTACTGCAGCATACTATATATTTTTTGCACAATTTGTTTGTAGAGGTGCAGATCCATATGTCATTTTTGGGTGAAGTTAATTTCAGTTTTTGATTGGGAGACTGAAACTCGGCATTTTATCTTTACAGTCAGAACCGTTAACAAATAAAAGTTAAAGTTTCAAGTAGTCGTAGTCCAGCGGTTATAACTTGTGTCTACCAAGCAAGAGTTCGTGCATTCTAATCTCGTTGTCTTCAACTTATATATATATATATATATATATATATATATATATATATAAAAAGATTTATGAGTGATTCGGATTTCACTTTAATAAATACTGAAATTGGGATTAATTTGCTGTTGTGCAGAATAAAAAATAAATAAGGTAAATAAATATTTATTTATATAATTAAAGACATCAATGTTATTACGTAAAGAAGATTGATATATTTAAATAAAAATTAGTTTTGTAATGTATTTAATATATCAAAAGGTGTATTTTTTTAATGAAGAACACTATTTGAATCAAAGATTGTTTTCAATTAGAAGTACAATATTTTACATTATTTGTCGTGTTCAATAATCTCTAGGTAATTTTATTTTTCTGTTTACAAATATATAGAATAAAATTAATATACATTTGCCTAGTTTTTGTGGGTAATATAGCAGTGATAAATAAAAACTTTAAACAACTATGTACATACAACTTTTGTACGTAATTATAAGATACCAAAAACTGTAATGAAAAGCATTTACTTAAAAATATCATTTTGGATAATTTACAGAACTGTATAGTAATTTCAAATATTATTAAAAGTATGGTTCAAAAGCAGGTAATTTTGTATTATCATTATGTACTGATTTTATTTTGAGACAAATAATTTATTAAAAATTACAAGTACAATTACAAGCAATATGAGAAAATACCTTTTACTTTACTTGTAATTTGTTTATAAACAATTCCGACAAACATTATCTATTTATTATTGATCAATATGTTAGTAACAGCCGTTTATATTTTTTCAATACTATTACTTTCATTATTTAACATTCTTGAAACAAAATTATTCAATTTCTCTTGTTGCTTTCATGCATTTTGTTTTGTATGAAAGATAAATGTTTTAATTTGACAGTAATAAAAAATATTTTTATAATTATTATACAATTATGACTTCGAGTAAATGGAAAATGACAATAAGTTTCAACACGTAATATTAAAATGGTTGAAAAATAAATGGTTGTCATTAATATATCTATCTATCTACATATAAATATCAAATTACAGAATACGAGGGTATTTTACATAAATATTTTTACAAGCAAATAGATATATAATGATATTTTGTTTTTTAACGAGTTCGTTATAGTAAATAATAATATTTAATAAGATCGTTTAATTAGTTTGGAGTACAGAGAAATACCATAGTACCTGCTGCTTAAATTTATTATATATAATTGAAATATTCTATTAGAATGTTCTATATCAAAGTTTTAATTTTGGCTAAAGTCAATAAGTTTGTTTCAAAATAATATCAGAAGGCAACTGACTAAACATTATTTCTTCACATTTGTGATATTATATATTATTTTGTAAAGTAAAAATTCTAGTTTCTAAAAATAAATAGTGTCTTTATTTTTATATAAAAAATATATTTATATTCGAATAGCTAAATAAAAATTACACTGATAAAGTAATTTTCAACGCAAAAATTCATCCTGTAATTTATTTATATCCAAATTCGATTTGTAATTGAAACCAATAAAATATACATTTAGTCAATTAAAATTATGTTTTTATTAAATCTTTTGAGGATGCATGTTTTAAATTGTTTTGTAAAAGTATTTCATGTATAATGCATAGATGTATTGTAATTATCTTATATGGTACATTTATACAAATGAAAAAAGAAATTATGAATTAAAAAAAAATATTAGTGATACAATTGGTTTCAATATATACAATTTATTTTTATCATACGCGGTCATGACATACCTTCAGTATATCTTTGTCTTACTTAAAAGCCATTTATTTTAATTATCTATAACTGGCCTGAATAATTCTGTTGCACAATGTATTGTTTAATTTTAAGTATTTTTTATGTAGCAAATATTTATTTAAAGATAAAATACTATATGCATTTATAGAGACATTATTATTTAAAGGATTTAACAGAAATTTGTTCAAAAGCAAATAATACATATATTCATTATTTTACTTGTTTATAAATATAAGAATAATAATAATTATTATTTATAATAATATCAAAAGTAAAATTATAAATATTGTATTTGAAGAGTAGATTTAAATTTAAAGTGGTTATGAATTGCCAGACCAATTTGTAGCTAATTAGTTAAGTTCGGGCCTGCAACAACATAAAATACAAGTTATAAAGTATGTTTGCTAAATGTGCTCTAGTACAATGTAATTACCGGAGTGCTTTTTGAATGTAAATTGTGTCGATACTAGACAATCATGCAACGAGCAAGTGCTCTTTCATTTGCCGAAGAAACGTGGAAAGATGGCTACGTACTTTTAACTTTAGTTAATTTCTGTCTTATTAGAAGTCCTGCATTACTATAGATCGATATCTTATTGTAGGTTTGATTTATAGTTTATAACATCAACTTCACGAATCGATATCGTGTTTTATATTGTCCACTACATACTTTTAACTTTAGTCAGTGTATTTCTGCCTTATTCGAAGGCCTTCATAACTGTAGATCTTTTTTTGTGGGTTTAATTTATTAATATAAATCAACCTCACTAAACGATATTGCGTAGATCGATATCTATAGTGGGTTTGTTTAATTTACTACGAATCAACCTCACGAGTAGATATCGTATTTTTTATTGTCTCATAATCCGCTGATTTCCCGTGGGGCCAAACATACTGCATACATAACCAGGCAAGTCTTGAAACCATTTCGCAGCGAGTTGGAGCGGCCCTCGCGTGAGCTGTTGTATGGTAGGTCCTAGTTAGAGAGTGTAAGCCAATTCGTCGAGTGGTCGAATTATCGAATCACCAAAGAGCTTCTATGAGGTGCCTGATCCTATGTCATAGTGTAGGCGCCTAGACATAATTCGACTATTCAAACTGTTAAACTTTCCCAATGGCTGAGTAAGTATTTAGGTGAAAATCCGAGAAGTCATGGATACGGAATATACTCAACGTTTCGCTAAGTTGACAAGCACGCCTCGGTTGCTTTGTCGTAGATTTAATGCGCCTCTTAAAATTAGATATTATTTGAAAACTTGGGTAAAGGAAGGGTAAAAGGCATGGAAGAAGCGAAGAATGAACAAATAAACCTTAATTGAAAACTACTCAAATAACAAGTAGTGTAGGAATATACTGCTTTGTTCTGAGTTTGTTTCAGGTTCATCAATCATCAAAATATCTTTATATATGTTTCTTCTAATTTTTCCAGCTATGCTGTTACTAATTCATTGTTTTTATGTTCATAGGGACATCACGGGACCTGCAAGCATCTCTTGCGGCCTCAGATTATTTTAGAGCAGTTGCTGTGCATACCAGCGTCATTGGAGCTGCCGTCATTTTGGACGTTACCGGAACTTTTAAACATCATAAAATTTTAGGTCAGTTAAAAAATATTCCAATTCTAGATTAATGAATAAATACAATACGACATTAAATACCAATCAGGTAAATTTGCAGTATATTAAAAACTATATTATTATGAAATTCCGATATTTTAAATGAAAATAAAACTTATTTAAATAGATTTACAAAAGGTTTATTTAAAACATGACGAAATACTGCAATGTGCCAATGAATTACAAAGAAATTAATCAGTTGTATTAATTAATTAATTTACTAATTAAATATGTTTCAAATGAGAATACGAATATGATAACAATCAAAGATATTACTATGTTAGCAACGAAATTGAGTTGGAATAGTATGTGGACTAGATTATAGACTAATTTGTGCAGAAAAGATTAAGTGGCAGTAGAAATGATCTATTTGTTGCTCTCACTTGAAACATACTTGACTGAATTTACAATTTATACTGTTTTAACTCTATTTAATAATAAATATATATTAATAAAATAATAATTAATTATGTTATATTGATTAAAAAATTCACAAATTTTGTTTAGCTCAAATATAGTAGAGGTAGGTTTTCATTACCATACTCCATAAATATGACTATTTAAAACGGTCTATAATTTGCCGGATATTTAATTGGTAATGATTTGTTGATGTATCGAACACAATGTTCCCATCCTAAAATTGCACAAACTTCTGCGCACTTTTCTTCGATTTCCCGATGTGATTTTTCTTCTAGAAGTTTTCCCAGATATTTCAATACACGTCCATAGTGTTGGTGTACAGTGGCGTGCCATAACGCGAAATGCAGAATATTTGAAGAAGATATCTACAACAAAATAGTTTTACTTAATAATTTTACTACACAAAAAAGTAGCAAATTTATTTCATATTTAATTTATAAATTATAGTATTTAATCGGGGCTTAAAACAGTACCTTTAAATCACTGGGATCAACAAACTTCAAAATATCCTTCCAAATAGATTTGATATTTTCTAAACTTTCTTCGCCTGTCGTAGAATTTTTTTCAGTTAAATATAAACGGCATAAGGCAATTCCTTTTCTGGATAATGCATCTAACAGGGCTGTTTTCTGTCGCTCCATTGAACTGGAAACATATAAAACATTCTCTCACAACTCTTATCCTATTTCATGGGGCATGAAAGGTTGATGACATTGAGGCATCATGACTTTCTCAAATTATATTGTTTTAAATTTAGATAAGTTTCATTGCAGGATGAATCTAATAAATAAATGATTAGTGAAATGTTTCAAGAGTTTGATGGGATGTAGAGTGGTTGCTAGTTCTTACCTTCTAACTTTGGCAGCATCAGCTCTTTGATCACTTTTAATGGCTAACATCGACAACATTTTATCAATATCTACTGCATTAATAACAACATCAGCTATAGATATAATTTTATTGTATGTCACCTTATTTTGTTCTTGGATCTGCGTTTCAACAAATAAAGGCAATTGTTTTTTAAATTCTAATGGGTCTACACACTGCATCATTGCTGTATGGATCGCTAAATGATCTGGATTTGTTGATTTTAGATCTTCATATAGAGCTGTTGCTTGCTCCGACATATCTAAAAGAAATATATTTACATAAAGTGAGTCCTCGGTTATCAGGAAACTAAAATTTACGGAGCATTTTTTTTAGTACTTACCTAATTTAGCTAAGAAAGATGTCTTTAAATCTCTTAAAGATTCATTATATTCTTCTAACTTGGTTTTTTCCTTATCTGTTTTAGTAGAAGTTGATTTTTTCGGAGGATCATGAGGAATAAACTTAAACGGATACGTATCAACTTTTTTTCCAAATTCGTCTTTTGCATATGTAATTGTACCTGTAAGGTACTGCCCTTGTATCGATGACATTTTTGATCTAACAGAAAAACCTAACATTAGATGATAAATATTCTAATTAGTTTCGGCGATTCTGGGATCTGTTTCTTTCTTTTATGATAATAACATAATTAATATTTTCACGATTTAATTCAACTGAATTTAAATAAAAATAAACTGCGGAATATTTTTAGTACTAAATAATAAAGTAAAACGAAATTCGAACAAAACGTGAGTTTTCCAGATTAATGTAAAAATGGAACAAATCAATAATATATGAAAACGCTCTATTTACTTGTCACTGAACATCGGCGAGATATAAATTGGAACAGTAGACCCTTTCGTAACAGTAGCGGAAACCATTTTCTTTCCTTGAATAATGGCTTGTGCGTAGCTGCTATAGACATCTAATGATACAGAATTTGATAGTTTTCGACTTAACAACATTGGTATGTCATTTAGTTTTTCTAGCAAGTCTTTTTTATCGTGCCGTATGTGAAGTTTAATCACATAATCTCCTCTTTCTAATTTTACAACGTACTGTAAATCAAAATAAATATTAGATAATTTAACAACATTAAGATTAATCAAGTTTGAATAAAATATTTTTATCGTTCGTCAAGAGAGCCAGGTTTCAATAGAAGTTATTTTAATTTTGAACTGGGTTACTGACGATTTCAAATTTTACAAAATCAGAAAAAAAAATTTACTTGATCAAATTAAAACAATGGCATACAAAATAAATCTTTATGATTGCAACTTTCATTTAGCAAAAATAAATTAAAATTTAATCAAAATCACAATTGAATATGTGAAATGTCATGTAATATTTTCTAATATCTAAGTAAACTTACTTTAGAAGCATAAGCGTCGCCACAAGACAACATCTGCTTATTACTATCGAAGAGCATCCAAAGCTGAGACTCGAACTCGGATTCGTACAGCACGTCGCTCAACAACGGGCTGTTGGGAACCACCTCTGTAGCTTTTGATATGTGGAATTCGTACGTCAGCACCAGTTCATAGATTTGACGACCCACTGGGATTATGTCTCGCGCCGTCAAGGGACATAGCTTAGAATCCGTTGATCTGTAAATTGTTTCAAGACGTTATTTATTAATATGTGATTTTATCTTATGTTGCGCCGGAAATTCTTATAAATAATTGGTTTATTTAGTGCTTTGTGTAAATAATAGATTTAATCAATCATACACAGGCGCTTTCATCATGTAAAGTATTTTTTTAAAGTGATGATATGTTGTATGCTTGATGAATATTATTATTATTATGTGATAATAACGATGACAAGATTAAAAAAAAACTTACTTAAGTACTTGTACCGATGACTTCAACGTGATAGTAGGAGCAATTTCCTCCATCCTCAAGCACCTAACTTCCAGCTGATGTAATCCATCCACCGCCTGCATCGTGACACTCGGCGTATCCGGTTTAATTCCATGCAGCGACAACGTGTAATCTATATCCACGTCTCCTAGATTCGCCCAGTACTTCGCTACCACAACTTCTAGAACATATCCTCCTTTCACTTGGAATCCAAGTAGAGTGTCACTGTGAGACGTAACTTGCGTCATTTTCTGAAACTCTTGAGCTTTGCAGCTTTGCCTGGGGCGAATTTGCATACAGTGGAGCACAAAGCGACCCTGTTTTCCGTGTTCTATGCAACGTAGTCGCAAATGCCCCCAAGTTGCGTTTTCAGGCACGTAGATAAAGTGACGCTTGATGGTATTTGGTTTGAAATTTACTGCTTTGAAATGCATTTCCATACTTGAGTTAGTATCAAACTGAATTGGTTGAACTATAGTTATAGGAACTGTGAAGAGAGGTCCTTTTTCGACACAATTCACATCATAAGCTTCTATACAACTATAATGCACTCCAGATTCTAAACCACTAGGATCGATTTTAACAGAAATTGCTCTAGCTAAGTTCTGGAGGTCCAAAAACGACGGACACTGTACATATTGCGCTTTGCTAACCAAAGTTAAATGCAATCCAAATTTGATTTTTGTTTCAGGATCAATATCTTCACAATCCTTGAACACAGGTTCAATGTTAACGTTGTATTCAATTGGTTGAGTTAACGGTCTTCTAAGATGGATTCCTTTGGCATTACTGTTCCCGCAGAGGACAGCGAAGCGTACATTGGTGGCGGGGCACGTGTGAAAGTTTGTCAGGTATTCGAAGGCTCGTTCGACTTGGAGTAAACCGTGGCCTTGGGCAAATGGATCTACTTGATCCAAATAACGGGCAGTGTTTTCTAAGGCTCGTTTTACGTTGTAAGGAGAATATGGAATGTTTTGTTGCGCTAAACCTGATAAAAGTAGACCTGGACACACAAAATACTTTTAGTTAACTCCAAATTTAATCCTCTTTATGAATCTGCATACTTAAATAAATAAATAAATATATCATCACGCCTTTTACCCATTACTGGGTGTGGCACTCTGCTTAAGCAGATCTCGGTAAGTGATATATTTTTTCGCGTGAAGTGCGGTTACCAGCCGTTAAATCACTTCCTCCAAAGATATTAGTGGAGGGGGAGCCACAAGGGTAGGTTTAAATTGGTGAAAATTTAATTTTAATTTCTGCATACTTGTGATTATTTATTAAATTATTTCTTAGCTTCATTTTCAACATAAAAATTAACATTCAAATTAGTCCCAGTGCTATTGTGTTGGCCTGTGACTTTGAAAACCCAAGTTTGATTCCCACAGCCGATAAACTTTAATCCATATTAACATTATCTATTTGGCTCTCCCACCACTAACATCATTAATGGCCATGATTTTACGTCTGAGAACCGGAAAAATATATTACTTATCGAGATCTGCTACAGGAAAAGTGCTACACTTAGTAATGGATGATGATTTATATTTATTATTTTATCAAGGAATTATGAATGTGAGAGAATAAAAAATGGTGTATTCAGAGAATGTTGCATACATTGAAACAAATGCAGTTGTTTATGTCGCAATCGTCCTAACCAACTAACCACAACTGACCGTAAATTTAATGGAAATAATTATTAAAATTAGTACTTACATACTGCCCCAGCAACATGCGGTGCAGACATACTCGTTCCATTCAAAAGCTGCGCATTCCTTAAGGTGAAGTTGGGCACCGAGGTAATTGCCGCTCCTGGAGCACAGACCGACACCCCGAGATCCCCATCAATGGTGGGCCCCCGAGAAGTCCACGTGTACGCCATGCCAGGCAGCTTCTGTCTCAACGAGTACTCTGCCACCATCATCTCAGGAGAGACGTATGCTCCTACCCCTATCAAGGTGTTCTGGCTGATGTCGGGAGGTGTTCCCACGGTACACAACGCGGGGCCGTGGTTGCCCGCAGAGGCGACCCAAACTACACTGTATTTGTTTACGACTTCGTTCATTAGATCGCCAATGCGGCTGGAATAAACAGAAACATCGTTTTATTCATTTGTATTAAGATAAATTAATAACGTTATTTTTCGTCGATGACGGGTGTGTTCTGATGTTTCATCAAAGAACTCTTCGATGCTCTCTGATGCTCTTCAACCAGTGTGCCATAGTCATAAAGCTGGGTCTGTTTGATAAAAGTTTCTTGTAATTAATATTCTAAATAAACTCACCCAGCATTGCTCCAATTCGCATGTTCCCCGTAACTCATGTTGATGACATGCACCGGGTTGGTTTTCGATAGCTCCATGACCTTGATCATGGCTCGCACTAAGGCGGTTCCAGTTTCCATGGAACCCAGGCGTCCATCTCCGACAGTGAGGGAAATAATCTGTGCACCTGGTGCAGCGCCATTTTTCTCCGGGTTGTTGGGGAAGTAAGCGGAAGCGATTGATGCCACGTGGGTTCCATGTCCAGCTTGAAATAAAACCATGATTTACCATATCTGTTAGAATTTTTATGCCTAAAATTTACTTTTTGTCATCAACTGCTGACTATTTTAAAATTCTTGATGTATGTAAATATTTTATGACAAAGAGAAGAAGATAAATGATACAAAAATTTATGAATGAACTTACAATAAATGTTAAAATATAAAAATCGTGATTGTAAAAATGTGTGGCGACCAAAAAAGGATTGATTTTTTTTTAATTTGAGAGCAGCTATCAAAATTAATTTGATATATTTCCGCCTAACTATATTATCGTGATAACACATATTACTCATAAAATGTATTATCAATCAAATATGGAAAGGACGAGAATTGATTAAAAAAAACTAATAATAAAATAATAAATAAACAAGATTCTAAATTCGAGACTTGAACTTATAACGACTTGATATATTATTTAAATAGCCTTGACGGTATTACTTTTTGCTTTTACTCTGAGCAAAATCTAGAACTTAAACTTTTTTATTCAATAACTGGTTCCAAAAATCGCAGTATTTTACATAAAAAACTAAAACAAAAAATTTAAATTCAGTTATAAAGTAACAAAAGAAACTGATAAATAATTCTAAACTAAAAGTATAAGTTCATATAACAAATTGACTTTATAAATGAAAAATATCGTGAAAAAATACTTACAGCACAAGCCAACAATTTCCAAAACATTTCCATTGTCGTGAACATTAACACTGATGTTTAGCTGATCAGCTTTAGTTAACGGAGCATATTCATACGTTTTATTGTACTCTCCTAAAAGAATTCCATTGCTTAAGTCTCCCTCCTCAGATGTATCGATGCAAGCTCTCCAGATCTCTCCATCATGGAAAACCACACAGTCGTAAACAGGCCCAAGGTCTAAATATTTTTTATCCAAATTGTTTAAATATTCTACTCTAAATTCATAATCCTCTTTAGTTAGGACGTCACTATCTACTGGAGTGGTATTATCTAAAAGATAAAATGTGCTTATTATTACGTCCAACGTAGTAAAACAATGTCATACTTTTTTTGGGAGACGAGTTCTCATATTTCTGCAATTCACGAGTTGCGTCAGCAACTACAACTTTATGTTGAATATCCCAGAGTTTTTCTTTACGGTCGCTTTCAATTCTCTCTTTCAGTTTAGAAGGATAGAGCTCAAAGGCATTTTTGACTCCGATATGGAATTCATTAGATACCTTTTTCCAATTTTGAGGAATTTTTAATTTACGTCCCGTTAATCCGGTGATAATACCTTCTTCATCTGGTTGTACAACTGTTGAAGTATTAACATCTCCACAACCACTACAGTCGTATCTTTCGATTATTTTACGTTCACCCGTTGAGGTAAACTAAAAATAAAATTTTCTTATTCAAAATTACATACTCATTGTTTTTCTCTTGTACGGAACCTGCAAACCCGGTGCTCCCGGATCCACTCCAGAATCAAATATTGCAATATTAATTTTTCGCCCATCATATTCGGGATACTTGCTGAGAAATGAAGTTATTCCAGTTTCTTGCTTAGGTAATAATCCCCATACTGGAAATTCAACATCAGACACTGAATCCACCATTGCACAAATTGGCAATCTACTGTTCAAATGTCACTTCAACAAAACGCTGATCTCAACTCACCAGCAGTGTTGCCAACTGTGTATGCTACAAACTATAAATTTTTGTGATTGAATGTGTTACAATTATTATTTATTTTGAAAGTATTTAAAAATGTTTGTGAACTATTTATTGAGACAGTGGGACTAAATATGCGCAGTTAATAAAGCTAAAATGTAATCATTCTATTAGTAAATGCAGTTACATACATTACGTAACAGATCTATGTGAATACAGCAATACCCTAACCTTTCTCAACTATAGTCCTACCGTTCAAATGTATTGCTGGCTGTCAGTGACAGGTTCGCAGCTCTTCGATGAAACAACAGAACGCACTCTTCATTGACAAACAATAAAAGGTTCTAAAGTTGAGAAAGAAAAACTAAATTTCAAAAATATGCTAACGTGAAATGAGACACAGAAGATACGAGTGAAATGAGATACGTTCGTTTCATCGATGAGCCCTTCGATGGAAATAGAGGAGCCTCTAATTTTCGTTGATGACGGGTGCGTTCTGTTGTTTCATCGAGGAGTTCATCGATGCTCATCGACGCTCATCGACCAGTGTGCCATAGGCATTAGCGAGCAAAAGTTTCATTATTTCCATAACTATTGAACTTCAGCATCGAAATAGACAATAATGTTTACTACAATTAACTGAAAATTGATACATTGTTTCATATAGAAATATGAGACGTTTATACCCAGCAATAGATTTAAAGGAGCATTGCAGAGACAGCGAAGTGACGTCATCAATATGGACGACATGTGATTTAATTTATTAAACTCTCAGCTATAAAATTTCGTACACATATAAATAATTACGTTTACTTCAATAAACTATCAACAAAAATGTGAAAAGTTAGTTTAAATGAGGTGTTATGGACATAGCAATAGATCCCGATAAAATCATCCCTATTAAATTTAATACTTTGATTTTATTATTAAGATACAATTGAAATTCAAGAATTGTTTCCCTATTTCTATGTTGTAAATTTAATCATATTTAAAGTACCAGTTTTCATTTAAATTGAATGTTTACATACCTATTTATTGATTGAAATATTGATAAAATTCACAAATACTTAATTTTAAAAACAATTTTTGAATTAATGTTATTAAATATGTGTCATTTTCAATAAATAATAATTTTTATACATAAAATACACTCCAAGACATTTTGATGTGCACTGATTTGCTCGTATGTATCACGAAGTGTGCAGGCATTGCGTGTCTAGTTCAAAAGTTTGAGCGTGATAGCTAGTTTCGCTGCTAGAAAAATAGTGTTTTTGAGTAAAATATCAATAAATATTAATAAAACATAGTGTCTTCTGTAAGTAAACTTTAATCGGGCGATTTTGATAGAAATTCCACGTGGACATATTCCTAACCAATAGAAATTCAAGAATCGTTTCCCTATTATCATTTTGTAATTTTAATAAATATTAAAAGTTTTCAAATAAATTTAATGTTTACATACCGATTTTTGTGTTTAAATATCTTAAATATTAATAAAATTCATATACATTTAAATAAAAACACTATTTTTAAAGTTAATATAATTAAATATATGACATATTCAATAACTAATAATTTTTGTAGGCATAAAATACACTCGAAAATATTTTGACGTGCACTGGTTTGCTCTTTGTAATAACGTGGTGCGCAAGCACTGCCTGCCCCTAGTTTAAATGTATCGACAGTGGCAGCTAGATTTGCTGGTAGATAATTAGTGTTTTTGAGTGAAAATATCAATAAATATAAATAAAACATAGTGTCTTCCGTAAGTATAAACTTTAATCGGGCGATTTTGATAGAAATTCCACGTGGACATATAGTCCATAGATACTTAAAAATATATGAATAATATGTTACATGAATGGCTTGTTACCGAACACATAGAGATATTACATTTTAACAATTAAATTTGAGATAACCGGCTTCAGCATCATATTTGAACGTTTTAAAAAATAATATTCTTTCAAATAACTATAATATTTTTGCATATCTTTAGATTTTAACAGTTATAAATAGTATTTCTATTTCGAATAACGTGATATATATTATTATTTACGTACATTAATAATATTTTTTATACATGAAAATGTGTAATAGTATTATTTTTTAATGTATTTTGTTCATTTTGTATCGATTTTTTAAAGATAAATTTGCCGAAGTGAACGTGTTCGTTACATAAGTGTAGTCAGCATGACGCTGGGTATCGTTGAATGTAGCTGGATAAAATAGTTGTAATGTAGCAAATATATAACCATATTCATACTGTGTACTCTGATTTCTTGCAGTTTACGCAACTTGGCTCAATTTGGCATTCAGTCCCGGGAGTCGAGCGCACTGTTTGACTCCATGCTATCCATCGCTTCATCACACAGATCAGTTAATTAGTCTTATATCGTATATAAAAATGAGAAAACAAATTATGAATAATTTGTTTCAAATTGGTTTACACATACTTTACGTACATCTGTGTCTTACGCAAAAGCCTTTTAGTTTACTTTTCTTAAACTGACCTGATAAAATAATCTCTTATGTGGTAAATATTTGTTTAACGTTTTAAAAGTAAATGCTAAATTATAGAAACGTCATTATTTAAATTTTTATCAGAAACTTATTCAAAAACACATATATTACTATCATTTTACTTGTTTATAAATAAAAATATAACAATAACAATATTAATAATTGTTTATAATAATATTAAAAGTAAAAATATAAATATTGTATTTGAAGTGTATATTTGTATATCTTGTACTCGTATGTTGCAAGGCAACAATCATTTAGATTGGTTACGTTTCCTATCTGAACAATTAATGCCTAATTAACCAAAAATAAACGTTATAAAGTATGTGTACACTACTATAGAAGTTATCTATCTCTTTCTAGTACATTGTAATTATCGGAGTGGGGTTTGAACGTAAGTTGTGTCGGAACTAGACAATCATGCAACGAGTACGAACTCATTCACTTGCCAAACAAACGTCGACGAATAAAGATAAATTTTTGAATTTCTGCCTTGTTAAAAGGCCTTCCTAACTATAGACCGATATCTTATCGTGCGTTTGATTTATAGTTACACTATAAGATCGATATCGTGTCTTTTATTATCCACTACGTACATATAAGTCGTGCGTGGTTTAAATCTCGAGTGAAAAAGTTTTCGTGTGTAGTGATGTGCCCAGAGAAGGTTCCGGGTTGCAGTTGGCAGTTGCTAAAGCCTTCTAAATGGTAGATTCATTTTTTAAAGCATTTTAAAACTATTCTGTTGATTGTTTTCTCTATTATCATTATTCTACTTTATTTTTATGTGTACTAATATATTTTTTCAATTGTTGCAGGTTCCGGAGAACTTACAGGAGGCAAGGTGAGTAACAATATACATGTGCTTTCTTGTCTATCTCTTTTGCAGTAGTACTGTAGGAGTAATTCTATTTACTCATTATTATATATTTCATACTTCTTAAATGTGATTCTTATCCTCAGTCAATATTTGCTATTTATTCAAACATATTTATACAAATGACTAATTTAAATAAATGTTTAGATTGACCCTAATTAACTCGTAACTGAAAATATTTATCAGCTATTCAATAATTTTTTTTTTGAACTTTTAAATAAATAAATACAGGATAAAATCACATTTATACATATATTTTCTTTATTTCCGAAGCACATGTCGCATCCACATGTAGTTAGTTGGTTCGAGCGTCGAGCATCGAATATCCGCAATTAAAACTGAAGTATTACATAATATCGACCGTACTCTTAACTTTGTTATATACATGAATAATTTATTTATAGTCAAGTTTTAATGAACCTTCGTTCGTTTATAATTATGAAATTAAATAAATTTAAAACGTTTAAAGTTCGCGACAGATCATTTGCTTTAAGATTATATTTGCTTAAAGAATTTTTAAACAAGTAAAATCAGTCTCAATTACTTTCAATAATAAAACAAGAGACTTAAGAGCATGCTTGTATGGATACAGAATGCCTGTGGTGTTTCTGTGGTTCGCTAGCACCTTCTGCAGGCTTATGGGGTCTCCTAAAGAACTTCAAACTATTATCAAGAGCCTGTATCACTGAAGAAAAAGACAGATTTTTTTTCATACAGTATACTTGCAAATTATTGAATATTTTTTTATAGTATAGTTTGAAAGAAACACTTCAATATTTAATTTTAAAACACACTTTTTTATTTTGTTGATGAATAAAGTAAACTTCGCGAATTGTGTTCGGATTCGGGTCGGTTTGCGTGATTTTAAATAAATTTAGGCTAGTCTGGTTTTTACATGGAGTGTTTTGAATTCTTAGGCGATTGAATTATATATACAGTCCCAGAAAATTTTCTAAAATACATATAAGAATGAATTATTTATAAAGTAAGATTGCATATATTCCAGAAAAATTGGTAATGTTTTTAAAAATAATTCATACAGTGATATTTTTTAATCTGTAAGATTGTGGTTATTAAAAAAATCATAAAGGCTTTAATTAAATTTTAAAGTACTTTTAAAATTTCATTGTAAGAATTAAATTAGTTAACACTTATAAATTGAGGCTTTAGGTTCAAATCCTGGTATCCTCATAGTTTGTTCTGTTGTTTAAAGATTTTTATAATGAAAGATCTGCAATAATAATTTAATTATATAATTACGCCTACATTACATTTAGATATTACGGCACTTACCGGGGTAGATTGCGAGAGGTATTTGATTTATTTGGAAATGAACGTAGTTTTCTGACCAGTTGTCAGCCAATTTTTATTTTTCTAAAAGCAATTAAATATAAATACAATATTAATTGAACCCTTTATTTTTTATTGATTTATTTATAATATTAACGTAGTTTATTGACAAGTGTCACCCTAATTCTTATCTGAACTCTTCTGCCTCTGAGGATGGCTTTGGCCTCTGGCGTGGTTTACACGTTGAGTAACCTTTGTCAACACCTCTTTGACCTTTAACTTTCTCATCTTTTGCAACCTACTCAAAAGATACCCCGGAAGATGCATTAGATTTTCACCATGTAAAATCAGACTAGAATTTTGACTTTGATACACAACATAAATTCTTTTTCAGGTGAACAACACACAATACACATATTTTGCGTAACGTTTTAGCTTTTGTTCGCTCGTCGCCGCGTTTCTCCGTCGTTGGGGGGCCGCCTAACGTGCGGCCTATTACAACATATTTTTGTATATTTGTATTATTTATGTATGTTTCAGGTGTAACCCGTCCTAGTAGGCGGAGCCCCCACTGTATACACTAATCTTTTTCCTAAAAGAATTTTCAGGTACATTTTACAACAATAAATCGCGTTTTAGTTAGACAAAGTATAGGCAGGAAGATTTAATAATTTTTCATAGCATTCTAGTGACTTTTTCACATTCTTTGGTTCGAGCGCAAAATATTTCAGGATTGGATCTTTTCAGATTTCCATATTTTTTTTTTTAGTATATATTTTGAGAAACACTTCGGTATTTAATTTTTTTTAATGGAAAAGGCAATATCTCAAGATATGAAAATGCGATCAACGGCATTAAATTCCCCGTGTCCGAATTGACTTATAAGTAAATGTTCATGCAATTTTATTTTTTAAATTATTTCCTAACGGTTTTTGAGATATACGAGGGCAGTTCCAAACATTTCCGGCCTGACTATGAAAGAAATGGCGTAGACTCACAAGTTAATTTTATTTTTCAATATAATTCCCCCTGACATCAATGCACTTATTACAATGTTTCAGCATCAATTCAATACTTCTACAAAAATATTCCTTTGGTTTGTTTTTAAAATGTGGCCAAATTGCAGTCTTCACCTTATCGTTGTCATAGAAATGCGCCCTCGAAGGATCTTTTTCAAATTTTCAACCAGATAATAGTCACTGGGGGCCATATCTTATTTTAATTCCATAGAAGAAAAAAGTAAAAGTTTATGTTGTTTATTTTACATATATTTATTTTTTGATGTTGTTCAATTTTATTTCTATTTTATAATTATTAAAATAAAATGATAATTTTGATTAAATTTGACATTCACTTAATCTATATACCACACGCACACACCACACCCTACTGTAAATAAATGTTAAATAGGTTCAATTTTTAAAAATTTATCAATACCGGTATTCCGATTCCCAAAACGAAAATACCGACGTACCGGTATTGAAATTTTTGACCGGTATTGCATTCCCTAACTTACTGTGATTAACATGTAATATAATTTCTTTTTACAATCGATGCACAAAGTAGATATTAGCTCTTGCATTTGTTGACGCAAAATGTCACTTTATCGCTTATGCGCTGGATGTATTTAAAAGGCATTGAATTCTTTTTCTAACTTTTCTAATTGGGATTAAGTTCCTGTTGTACAAAGTAACATAAATAAAAATAAATATTTAGAAAAACAATTGATAAGTGCCAAAATTTAAATTTTGTAATTTTATTTGTCATTACAGTTGAATTGCCCTTCAAAAAATATTTAATTTAATGCCCCACTCAATAGAACTTCTAAAATGTTTATAAAAAACAATTGACAAACGCTCAAACTCAATTTTAGTTATTTTGGTTACACTACCCTCCCTGAGAGTTTTAATTTGATACCAAACAAAATAGGGTTTAACCTACATTTAGAAAAACAATTGACAATCATTCTAATGCAGTATAAACAATTGAATGTTCTTCTACACAAAGTTCTCAACTAAATAAATTCAAATTTTAAAACCGCAGTGGGGTATGTCATTTAATTTATGAGATATAAAAATTCAAAATAATGATCATTTTATTTTCAAAATTCATTAATTAATTAAAGTAGATATGCAATTTCAGATCTCAAAATTGGATTCTACGGAAAATTTTACATAGATAAGAAAAAAATCTGCATTGAATTATTCATACTAGAACACTTGTAAATACATAATGAAATTCAACTCTTATGTATATTAATTATATACATATGTACTGTATGGCATATACTAACCTATGTAGGGTAAGGGTTATGTACACCCTTGAATTATTTTAAACGTCCCATGTAAAATTTTCCGTAGAATCAATTTTAGAGATCTGCAATTGCATATCTTTCCTAGATTTTTGGGTTATTTTGAATGAAAATGGGCAGTTGTAGGATTCAAAGCTGGCTTCTCATTTCCACATTTTCATCATTCAAACTTTACAACACGTCACAGAGTGACGCATGATGGACGATCCCAAAGAACAAATGGGAGTAGAAGAGATGAATGAAAGTGGAAGTTTAGTATCTGTTTATTTTGGTGTTCAACGGAATGATGCCGCCACTACAGTATACAAAAAGATATTGAAAATAGGGTTTCTTATGTGTTTTTAATATTTAATTTTAATCTATCTATCAAATTATTAAACCCTTATTTTTTGTTTCGCTAAAGTTGGATAAATCATCCGATTCGAAGTTCAGATATAACATCTGATTGGAATCAGATTTCAGATCAGATGTCAGATTTGATTTCGGTTCGGATGTTGGATAGCAGTTCATTTTAAAAATCCTATTATTTGAATATTATTTTTCTTTATTACACTCTTAGCTAGGGAATGCAATACCGGGATCCCGGACAAAACTTGTCCGGTATTCAAACCGATATTTAGCATAAAAATACCGGTTTTTCGATATTTTTTCAATTGAAGTATAAGATACAATTTAGCGGAATGTTATTATTATATATTACTTTAACGTTTAACTCCTTTTTAAAATTATGTTATTGAAGAGTTGGCAAGCTTGTGTATTTGTCAAGTATTAGCTGGCCGATCGCCAATTCGTAATAGTCTCGTAGTCGTTCGTTAGCAAATAGCATTATTAAGTCAAGTCAAATCAAAAGACATCTAGTAATATTTTGGATTGTTAAAATAATATTTATTTCAATTCTAGTCACAGTACGAAAACTATATAATTGAAATAGATAGTATGTAGATATAATCGCGAAACGCGGCGTCCTAAATAAAAGCTCAAACGGCGCCGTGACGTCACTCGACATTTAATTTATGAGATATAAAAATTCAAAATAATGATCATTTTATTTTCAAAATTCATTAATTAATTAAAGTAGATATGCAATTTCAGATCTCAAAATTGGATTCTACGGAAAATTTTACATAGATAAGAAAAAAAACTGCATTGAATTATTCCTACTAGAACACTTGTAAATACATAATGAAATTCAACTCATGTATATTAATTATCTACATATGTACTGTATGGCATATACTAACCTATGTTAGGGTAAGGGTTATGTACACCCTTGAATTATTTTAAACGTCCCATGTAAAATTTTCCGTAGAATCGATTTTAGAGATCTGCAATTGCATATATTTTCTAGTTTTTTACTTATTATAGTAGAAGCTTGTACTAATGAAAGCACACAAAAGAAAACTATTACAAAACTTACTGCACCTTTCAACTGAATCTAATATTTGCTACTAACTACGAGCTTAAAGATACAAATTATCAATTATATCTTAGGATTACTATTATCTAGTATTATCTTATTCAGCGATTCGACACCGCACCTAAATAATAATCAGTACGTATTTTTTTTTACAATCAATAAGAGTAGGTTTTTTGAACTTCATTTAATATTGTTACTTTTGGAAACGAGTGTTTTTTGTGAGTTCTTAGAAAACAATTGAATTTATGTGATATGAAGATATGCAGGTGGCCAATGCATGGTTATATGAATTTGGTGCACGGGAGTAATTAATGGTTTGAGTGCAGGAGTCATGGGCTGCTTCGAAGGCACGTCCACCACTCTACGTGTTACTAAAAATAATCTTCGCGCTATTTTAAGCGCCTACATGAAACCAGCAAACGCAGATATTTTCTCCTTTTTAGTTGGTGGACCTCTTCATTTTTTTTTCATTTTATATTATGAGGCGGCGTTGAGATCTTTAATGTGTTCCTTGTTTACAATTTGATGGTTTTTTTGTTTTCTTTGAGGATTGAAGTGAAGAGAATCAAGTGGTAATGATTCATATTTATTGAATAATGGATTTATACATTTTTATTTTTGCTAATGGAGGTTTTGTTCTGTATTAATTACTTAATGACATAAAAGGTTGTTCAATTAATTTTTAAATAAGTTTCTCTTATACTGCGTTATTATTACTAAACAAAAGAGCACTATGCATTTTAATGCTTTTAATTGGCCACAGAACTTATACATGGTGTTCAATTTATGTGTACCACAATTGCCACCTCGAAACTTATACGAGCGATTGGTTAAATGGACTTGGCGACACATTAACTTGCATGACCTTAAACAGAA
This sequence comes from Pterostichus niger, assembly GCA_947425015.1. Taxonomy (NCBI): domain Eukaryota; kingdom Metazoa; phylum Arthropoda; class Insecta; order Coleoptera; family Carabidae; genus Pterostichus; species Pterostichus niger. The sequence goes on from OX380347.1 coordinate 18,333,325, forward strand.
AACTTGAAAATTTTGGGCACTCAAAGATTCTTCAATTTTCGAACAAATTCAACTGAGTTATGGCTGTCTGAATATTTGGCATTTTTGGTGCATTTTCAAGTGGTGCGGTTTCTTTTTCCCGATATATATATATATATATATATATATATATATATATATAAATTATCCTGTATATGATAAATAGTGTTGATATTTAATAATATGGCGGTTTATTTTTTATTAACTATATTTTATAAATAACGAACAATACATGAAATTACAATGCAATCATATATCACACTTCTGTTATTCTTCTTCCTTTTTTTTAGGTGTCACTACTAGTCAATATCAAAAAGTATATATTGTAAAATAATAACACTCCCCTCATTTTTAATATTGATATGTAATACATCATTTTAACAATAAACAAATATTTGAACATTTTCATTTCTGAATACATATTCAATCATTTGTTTAAATGTATTCCAATTTAATCCATCAAGACCGCATCCAATCTTCGGAATTGCAAGCTTACTAATTTTATGATCTTGAATATGGTCATTTAATTTATTTAAAGTTGTCCATAGAGATGAATATGTTGAATTGCTTCTTGACTGTTTCTTGGTTATGAGATAGTAAATATATCGATTATTAATTTTTCAATACGCTATTCCACCTGTTAATTGTTTTTGTTTCAAAAGTTCATTAGCGTGTCCAAATTTTTCTTGGAACCATCATTAGTTTGCATTGAAACTTGGTTTACTTGAATGGAATGACTAAATTTAATAATTCCTAAATTGTCTCGACAATTTTCCAAAATAATTTTTGTAACAGGCTTTGTTAAGAAATATGCTAGTATAGCCTTTGATTCAGTATATTTTAATAAAAATTTGTGTCTTTGAATTTCATCTTGTAGAAAGAAATATTTTCTCTGAATGTGTTTAGTTCTGGCATGAAATACATTATTGGTACATAATTGGATTGCAGCTTGGTTGTCTACTTTTAACAATATTGATGGATTTAAAAATTTTGTCAAATGATAATTCGTTAAACAACTTTTTTATCCAAATGATTTCCTTTACAGCTTCTGTAATGGCTAGAAATTCACTCACACAAGTGCTTAACGCCACCGTTTCCTGTTTTTTACAGAACCAACTGACAGCTACATTTGCAAATTTGAATACAAATCCTGAATAACCTTTACCGTCTTCTACATTATTCCAACTGGCATCACTATAACAACTTATTGGTTGTCCGGTTCTTTTATATGAAACTTCCAAAGTTTTAGTTCCCTGTAGGTATCTTAAAATTGACTTAAATAAGTTATTGCGAAGCAAATATCTGGTGTAGATACTTGAGAAAAGTATAATAAGCTTCCTATCAGTTCTTGATGTGGCAAGTTATGTGTTCTTTGTGAACAGTCAATTTCATCTTCAGTTGATTTTGGTACCGTTGGTGTTGTAACTGGTTTGCAATCTCGTATTCCAAATTTATTTAAAGTTTTATCAATATAACCTTTTTGTGTTATATGCAATTCTCCTAATTCTTTGTTTCTAATGATTTCCAATCCAAGAAGATTTTTTGGTTCTCCAATATATTTTAAGTCAAAATTTAATTTTAATTTTTTCATTATTTTATCATTTAAATGTTTAGATATTAAAATTATTAGAATGTTATCAACATTAGTCACATAATATTAGATATTCATTGTGTGATTCACGAGAAATAAATACACACGATTCTGAATATAATTATTCACAATTTTACTCTAATATTTTTTCTTTTAGTGTTCCAAACCAGGTTGCTGCACTTTGCTTTAACCCATATATTCCTTTTTCTAATTTACAAATTTTACCTTTATTATTGCCAGTTATTCCTTCAGGAATTTCCATATATACCTCTTCTTTTAACACCCCATTGCCGTAGTGAAGTCATATTGGTTAAGTTCCAAATCTTCTTCTACAGCTAAAGCTAGTAGAATTCTAAGTGTATTGAGTCTTATTACTGGAGAAAATACATTATTATAATCAATACCAGGTTTTTGATTAAATTCGCGCGCTACTAATCTGGCTTTGAATTTTATAGTGCCATCATTATTTTCTTTTGAAAATCCATCTTGAATCAACTATAGTTTTATTGGATGGTCTTTTTTCAATTTTCCATGTTTTATTTCTGTTATGTGCCTCAATTTTATCCTCAATTGCTTTTATCCATTTTTGTTTTGTAATTACATTGCAGAGCATCTTGATATGATTCAAGAATTTTAAAAATTGTTGCTACATTTGCTACATTATCTTGTTTATTTTTTATTTTTTCCGATTTTCGAATGGTTTCAATGTTTTTATTAATTTTATAGCTTGATTTAAAATCTTTATCCTTTTTGGAAGTATCTTTTTCACTATCGTCTATAAACGAATCATCTGAGTCATCTTCTTCTTCATTTGAATCAACTTGCTCTTCATTTGAACCAGCTTCATTAATATGTACTTCTTCGTTTGAAGCATCTTTCTCTTCTACTTCAATGTCTGAATTAGCCGCGTCATTATTTCGATTTAATTCATCCTCTGAGCTATCGGATTCATCATCAGTTTCATTCTTTTCGACGTTATTTGTTAAAATTTCGTGATCAGAAAAATATACAGGAAGTTCATACTATCTACTTTCATCGTCATTTTTCAGTAATAATTTAGATTCAAGTTTATATTCAATTAATTTTATCTCGTACTATTATAACTTCATTGTTCTTTGTACAATATGTTCTTATGTGATTTGTAACATGGTCAAATCCTAAAAATATTCTTGGATTTGCTGTATTTGACAATTTATTATTACGTTGTGACTTTGCCAACCAGTAATATGCAAGTGAACCAAAAATTTTTAAATGTTCAACATTTTGACTTTCATTGTAAAATTTTTCAATTTGAGTCATATTTACTTGTTTTACCCATGTTCTATTTTTTATATATGCAGCATAATTTGCAGCTTCTGCCCAAAATTTATTAGGTAGCTTTGATTCTATCAACATTGCTCTATAGTCATTTCAATAATAGATCTATTACCTCTTTCGTCGATTCCATTTTCTTGCGGTGTGTAGGCTGCAGTTTTTTTCATGGATTATACCATTCTCTTCTAAATAAGTTCTAAAATATTTGTTATCGAATACTTTTCCATTATCACTGCGAATTCTTTTAATTTTCTTATTTGTTTGATTTTCAATTTCATTTTTGAATTTTAGGAAAATTTGTACAGCTTGATCTTTAGTTTTTAAAAAATAAACGAAATATTTTCTGGAATAATCATCGACTATTAAGTACATATATCTTGAATTTGATAAGGTAGGAACTGGTAATGGACCGCATAAATCCATATGTACTTGTGCTAATATCTCATTAGTTCTAATTTTATCATATTTCTTGAAGTTTTTCTTGACATTTTCGCTTCAATGCAGATTGTACAATTTCTTTCATTATCTTCATTTTTAAACTTTAACCCTTGGACTATATTGGTGTTTTTCATTTTCTTCAATGTTTGTATATTTTGGTGGACAAAACGTTTATGCCATTTTTCAATGTCACTAATAGTATAGACAGCTTCGTCATCTGTTGCATTTTTGTTGTTCACAGCTTCCTCATTTATTACATTTCCACTGTTCATCTCATATAACCCATTATTTCTGGTTCCGGGAATTAGTAATGAGCTTTCCTTTTCAAATATTTTACTTCAACCATTTTCGAATAAAATGCTACACTCTTTTCTTCTAAATTGCTAATTGATATTAAATTCTCGGTAATTTCCGGAACCCATAGTACATCCAACAAATCTAAAAATTTATATTTGCAATTATCATTTGTTGAATTTATTCGAATTGTGCCCTTTCCTTGTATTTTTATATTTTTTCCATTTGGCATTTCTATAAATCTTCTGTCAGTTTGTTCAAGATAACAGGAGGCCTGGGCCCATAACCTGTTGATATTTAATAATACGGCGGTTTATTTTTTATTAACTATATTTTGAAAATAACGAACAATACATGAAATTACAATGTAATCATATATCATCTAACACTTTTGTTATTCTTCTTCCTTTTTTGTAAGGTGTCACTACTAGTCAATATCAAAAAGTATATATTGTAGAACAATAACAAATAGCAACATTTTGACAGTATGGACAGCAATCTAGAATTACAAGTTTCAGAGAAATATTCTTAATACTTGATGCGCTATTTTAAATAACTGTACATTTAAAATTAATACATTATCCAAATAAGTGGGAAACCAATTTAAAAACAAGTCAGTTTCGGCGAAAACTGTGAACAAATTATTTAATTATCCGTGATAATCAAGTGTGTTGGACAAAGGGCGCCACCCACAAAACTCTGACCTCACGTGGTGGTAAATTACAAATTACAGGGTTCGTAAAATCAGTAGATAGCTTCACACACAAGCCCCGCTAACAATGAATCTGAAAACGTACTTTTTTGGAACGCACTTCAAAGTGGAGTAATTAGCAGTAATTTCCTATTTGTAGATTACGTTTTGATAAATGTTGTTCCGTATGAGGTAGATCCTTATGGAATTTCTGACACGTTACAAATTAATTTGGTTAGTGGATTTTAGTAGGCGACAGAATGGAAATTTGCTCTACAATTTATTTACATGTTTCTTTGCAGCAATCGAATTTGATTGCTATTGCAGTATAAGCAGCCTACATATTATAATTAGTATATTTTAAAATGTAATTACCTAATTTAATGTCAACCAAATAAAATTGCTTTAAATTGCATGAAAGTCAATTAGAATACGAGGAATTCAATGCCGTTGATCGCATTTTCATATCTTGTTTATGTTTTTGAGATATTCCTCCGCAAAAGTTAGATTTTGTACTTTTCCGAGGCTATATCTAACTAAACAAAATATGAAGATGCAATCAACAGCATTGAATATCTCGTGCTTCAGTTAACTTATAAACATAGTTTCAGCGATTTTAATTTGTTTTCAAATTTCCGCAAGAAAAACTGGCAAGAAGTGTTTTTTTTTTTACATTTTCTCGAAAACTAGAAGACATATGCACTTGGAGATTCATCAACTGGATTCAGTGGGTAAAAATACATATGTATGTGAATTTTCGTTACAATAATGTCTACGATTCGGGGGGTAAGGGGGGATTCAACTCCCCCAAATGTCAACCTCACCTCCTCGTGGTACACCCTGGGTAAAGCTAACGAAGCTCTGACGACCGACACTGGGCGGTATAACCCACAACGAGGAAGTCAACGGCTTGCATGAAGGAGACACAGAAAACTGGTACGTAAAACATGAAATAGTATATTAAAAAATGTTAGTTATTTGTTTAATAGAATTTGTTCATATTTCAAGACATTACTGTGTTAAGTTCTTGCAGATATCAATGTCTTTAGAGCCATAGCTAATCTAATTATTCCATTAATTAATAAATAAAAATAACTATATCATCTCGCCTTATATTTATTACTGTGAATTATATATTTATGCACGTATCGTGCATATCGTTGTTGGCTGTGGGAATCAAACCCGCGTTCTCAGTACCACTGAGCCACCGACACTATTAATTAATTAGAGGATTTATACTACCCTCGCTGACTTGAATTTATAAGCTAAAATATGATTATATGTAAGTGGTTCGAATTCCACTTGAAACTGTTGAAATCTGAATGAATTTCCTGTAGCAAATAAATAACCATATTCATACTGTGTTCTCTGATTTCTTGCAGCTTACGCAACTTGGCTGAATTCGGCATTCAGTGCCGAGAGTCGAGCCCACCGTTTGACTTCATGCTGTTCACCGCGGTCCTTGTTGCCGAATCACACAGTTCAGGAAAAAAGATAAGTGATACTATCATTCATTTATATATTTTAATTAGTCTAAAAAGTTTGATTTATAGTTATACTACAAGATCATATTCACGAATCTATATAGTGTCTTTTATTATCCACTACGTACATATAATTTTAGTTAGTAAGTTTTCGCCTTATTAGGAGGCCTTCGTAACTGTGTGTAGTTCTTTTCGTGGGGTTGATTTATTACTATAAATCAATTTTACGAATTGATATTGTGTAGATCGATATATATCGTGGGTTTGATTCTGTAATCAACCTCACGAGTCGATATCGTGTATTTTGTTTTGTCCACCACAAAACGCTGGCCCCACGTGGGGCCCCAACATACATACTGCGTACATACATCACCAGGCAATCCTTCATTTTCTTCAGATTTTCAACTTTCTTGTGGCGATATCTTAAAAACTATTCGACATATGAAGTTGTGCTTAACGGCATTGAATTTCTCTTGCTCAAATTAACTTATTCGGACACGGGGAATACACTGCCGTTGAACGCATCTTTATATTTTGCTTAGTTTTTGAGAAGAATTCAAGAAGATGGCTATGTTATAAATATCTAGAAACTTTTTAACTGATTGAATGTGTTCTACAGGAAATGTCAGCAACTCTCGATGCAAGCTGGCTTCAGAGACAGTGATGCGAACAACCTGGTGGGGAAACCTTTGGAGGAGACCAATTACAAAAGCAAACGTATTTGGGTAAGAATTATTTATGTAAAATAATAAGTATTTGAAGTAAATAAATGAAATGGTAAATCTTTCGCTTTCTAGGGCACGGGCAGCGGTTTCTGCCTCAGCTCTGGAAGATGGTTCCTTGATTTCAGTGGCTCAGGTTGATGGATTCTGCAGAGATACGGTGAGTAATTTCGAATAGAAATTTTGTAAAACCATCTTCCAAATTATTTGAAAGATTGTTAGCTTTCCAATAAGTCAATTCGTAAATGACGAAGCTGTAGCTCTCTTGTGCTGTTATTAATATTATTATGAATTTTTAGTAGCATCGTGGTATTGTTATCGCTTCACTAGCGCGAGAGTTTCTGTGGTGAAGTGTAGTAAAGAAGTAAATAAATTTATAGTTTCTTGCAGATCACATCGGCGGGTTCCTAAACTGGACAAAGACGAAGGGAACTAAAACTACTGAACTGACTGCGCATTTATGTTGAAGCCAGTTTGGCGTACTGGTGTTGTTAGTCCGGGGCACCGGCACCAGAACGTGGTGATGGTGGCGACGACGATCGCTCCTTCATGTTGAAGAAACTCTAGGTGCACGGAAATGTTCTGGCATTGTTTTCCAGTGTTATTTGGAAACAAAAGTTGCTGCTTTGAAACAAATTGAAAAGATAAACCGACTTCTAAAAGGTAATAAATGTATATAAACATTATAAAATATATTGCAGTAAATACGATTTAAATGTTAACTTAAATAACAATTAAAATCTGTCAACATTTTATTGTTGGCTCGATTGTTTAACTGGCAGTTGAATAGTATGTATCGTTTTCTGGGATGAAAATGTTTGAAATTAACTCAGTTTTTGCATAAAGATTATATCCAGTTAGTTTTGCTATTAAAAATATTCTGAATACAACTCTGTTGGGGAAAATAACTTACAACTTTGTAAATATAACTTCTAAAAAATTGTCAGCATTTGTGTGTGTGTCTAATAATGATTTTACGAAACATAGCATGTGCTTGTACAAAATACAAAGCATAGTTTAGTAATAGTAACTTATTAAACCGATTAAAAATTAATTTAAAGCCACAGCACATGGCAAAATATTCAAAACAAAGCATATAGTGTAAATACAAATGTTGTTAAAGACGTTATATTATATAATTACGAAAATTCGAGATTTTTTAAAGTATTAAATATATTCGCATTGTGCCAATTTGGTTTCTGGGCTTATTTAAGTCATTTTACTTTCTCAACTTTACGAAATGTTCCCGTTCAAAAGGAATCACAAGAGAAAAGCACTGTTTGGTGGCGACAAATCAATCTTGGAGAAAGCAAATATCGGTATGGGTTGACGATAATATCGTTTGCAATGGGTATATTTGATCTGTTCCTCGTCTCACGTAAGGATGCAGTTATTTCAAAAGTATTATTGGATGCATACATGCCTAAGTTGCCAATTTTATATAACTAAATTGGCAATAACATTATTTTGTAAATTGAAATATGGTAACTGTTAAATAGATTAGTGAAGAAACTGTCAACTGCATTGTTACGTGGGGGAAGGTATAATTGCTGTTGTAGCAACAAATTGAACGTATTGTTGAACTTTTAGGATATGGAATTCTAGTAATAGCATGGATGTTCTCATTGAAATCTATGCGATATCTCATTCTGAGAAAAGGCGGTCAAGCTGTCACATTTGTAACGTATGGGCCATTTGGTAAAAACAGAATGATGACGGTTAATCTAAAACATCTTAGTTGTAAAGAAACTAGAGGAGCTGCTAAAACTTATTTACCTATTAAAGTAGAAAATTAGTTCCTACATTATGTATTAGATATGAAAGGTGAATTTAAGTATACAAAATTGTTTGATTATATAGCAGGATTAAAACGTAATCTAAAATGATTTGCATGTTAGTAATAAATTAATAAATATACATATAACCGATATCGTCTCCATTTTTAAATCGCAAAGTAATTCAGAGACTGTATTATTTTTCCTATTTCGCTGAAATTTATAAGTTGATAGTGTATATTACTGCAGAAAAGGGTCGTAAGTAAGACAATTATAGCACGGGGAATACAATGTCGTTACACATATCTTCGTAGTTTACTTAATTTTTGAGATATAGTCTGGAAAAATTGAATTTTTAGCGCACACACACAAATGTACTTTGTGATTCAAGAATCGAAATTTTTATGTTTTTGTTATAGTTTTATTATAAATTAATTATTTAGATTTTTTATAAAAGTACAATTGAAGGCAATAGAAATTCAAGAATTGTTGCCTATTTCCTTTAAATTGAATACATTGAATTTAAATCTCATAAATACTGATAAAATTCATACTCTTAATTAAAAATACAATTTTTGAATTAATATAATTAAATATCAGCTACGACCACTTCAAGGTAACAATTGTTGGCAATAAATTTATTTAAATCTTCAACTATTGATTGACGTCAGCTGTGTATTTTTTATTTCAAACGTTTTAAACTCATTGATTTCCATTTAAAATTTTAGTGGAATACAATTCACAGTACTCAATGTGTATTTCAGTACCAAATGTGGCGAAATACTTTTATTTTAATTTAATCTAAAAATAATCGACAAATTAATTTAAAACAATATACTCGTGAGTTTTTTAATAATTTTACTTAAAATACATTCGCATTCTTATTTATTTTATTAAAAAGAAATAATAATTTGAAATAGTTTGATAGATGGATTTTTCAAAATTAATCCTTTTAATTTCATTGGTCGAAATACGCACAAGTATTAATTTTGTACCCCATCTAATTTTTATTTAAGAATCATACTGCGGTAATTTATGTACATTCCGCCGATTAGAGCGTCATTTAACAGTAATTATATACAAGACATATAGTAATTAATTTGTTGGCCGGAATAATTTAGTAAATAAATCCTAGGAATCCATAAAAAATCTCTACTAGGTTTCGACTAACGTGCCACTAAATTATCAACAGCTCTCGATATCAATCCATACTTTAATTAGTTTTTAAAAGGTGAGTGTATCTTTTAAATGAATAAATGTGGGTTTCTTTTTAGTATTTCTCGGAGAAATAATAAAATGGCGCATGAAAATCTGAATGATACGGTTGTAACTTTTAAACAAGTAAAGATAATTGAAAACGGTTTTAAATATTTGATAATTTGGGCTGCTTATAGTTTTGTTTATAAATATGGTTCATTTTATAGCAAATATGAATTAGTTGAGTATTTTTGATGTGATAAATATTTGTTTATCGTTTTAAAAGTAAATGCTAATTATTGAGACGTTAATATTTACTTTATTCAAAAACAAATAATACATATATAACAATGATTTTACTTATTTATCTATTAAAATACAATAATAATAATAATTATTATTAATAATAATATTAAAAGTAAAATGATAAATATTGTATTTGAAATGTAGATATCTTGTATGTTTCAAGGTAAATTTATTTACAGTAGTTATGTCTTGCTAGCCAATTATGGCTAATTATTCGATGCGAACTTGCAACAACATTAAATAACCATTATAAAGTATGTGTACGCTATTATCCAAGTTGTCTATCTCTCTCTAGTACATTGTAATTATCGGAGTGGTTTTTGAACGTAAGTTATGTCGGTGCTAGACAATCAAACAACGAGCACTAGCTCTTTCACTTGCTAAACAAACGTCGTTGTGTCAAGATAGCTACGTACTATTAATATAAATAAATTTCTGCCTTATTAGAAGGCCTTCATAACTATACATTGATATGCGTTTCGCGTCAGGATGGAGCGGTTCAATGAGTCATTGAAAAGTTATGGACATAATTCGGCTGTTCGAGTAGGTTGGTAGTCTGTGAACCGAGAGGTTGTGGGCATGGAATATGCTTAACGTTTTTGCTAATTTGTATGTTTTTATCTATTTTACATTACTAATACATTGTTTTTATGTGTATAGAGACATCATGAACTTGGAATCATCTCCTGCAGCCTCATCATCAGCTTGTATCATTATCTGGTATTCTTATCACCGTGGACATCATCAACTGAGTTAAACATCTTATCTTCAAACATATAGAAGATGATTGTCAACTCAATGCAGAATTTCAAGTCCGCTGTTCGCAACATCAATTGTAAGAAAATTATTATTTTTAAATTGGTTATATTTAATCGAGCACCAAATTTAAGCCTTAAATTTTTCATTATCGATATTTAAAAACTAGAGTCTAATAATCTGTTTATCAATTTGTATACAAATATTTATTTTTTCCATTGCCATTTAATTTTCCGCAAAACTTATTTACTATTCTTGGATATTTATTAAAGATCGTTTATAATTTTTGATTATTATTTTTAGTACTTAATTAGTTAATTAATTAATTAAAATATAATTTTGCCTGGGTAATAAATATATTTTTATTGTTTAGTAAATATGTTTTTGATAAAAGTAACCCGGTTCTTATTTATTATTTTTGATAAAATGATTTCGGTGCTCATTTAAATTATTCCCTTTTTAAATTATTTGCGTAAAAGTCTGCTAAAAACAGTAATTGATAATTTATAATAAACAGAGAGCGGATAAAAATATTCGAAATATGAGATGGAGATAAATAAATTTGTAGTACTTTTATTTTAAATATATTTTTGTTTAAACAATTTATAACCGATTCAAAGTAGAAAATTAAAGCTAATCAAATCACTCTTTATCGATTATTTGTTTAAACGATAATTGTAATTTATAAATAAAAATAATGAAATACTTTTACACAAAATAATTGTTTCCAATATGTAAAATATTAGTTCTAAAAGTTTTCTTTATAATATTTCAATTTATTTGATTTTAAAAACTGGAAAAAATGGTAGAATTAATAATTTATCACTTAAAACAATTACGTATTTGTATTTAAAAGAGAATTTATATATACACATAATAGTTAATAGGTAGTACTATTAAACTTCAATTTTGTAAATTTTCTAATCTAATTTCTGCAGTTATAAAGCATGTGAAATTAATCTTGTTTATTGATTCAAGTATAGAATTTTATGCTCTACAACATTTATTTGAAACAATTTTCTCTAAAATAATTTGGGGAGCAATGCACACGGAAAAACTGTTTTTCTAACCATCCGGTATAAAACCACTCTCTACGAATAGAATACTCAAAAAAATCAATTTAAATTACTATTTAAAAAATATTATTTGTAATTGTTTCTAATTATTTTTTTGTTGTATTTGTTAGTTGCGGCAGCGAGGAAAGCCAAGGTCTTCTACTAAAAGTTTTGGTGATTACATCACATGCTGGAAAGAATGATCAGTGACAGAAATCAACATTTTATTTTCAAATATATCAGAAGATGGCTGCAAAATCAACATAGCATGTCGTCAAGTCTGCTGCTCACAACATCAAATGTAAGAAAATTATTATTTTTAAATGGGTTGTATTTAACCGAGCACCAAATTTCAGCTCTAAATTATTCATAATCAGTACCCAAATAACTAGAGTCTGCTAATCTGTTTCTCAATTTCAACACCAAATATTTATTTTTACTATTGCCATTTAATTTAATCCGGAAAGCTTATTTACTATTCGTGGATATTAAAAATTATATTTTAAGATCGTTTACTATTTCTGATGTTCATTTATTATTTTTAGTATTCTTTGAATTATTTCTGGTCAGAGTAATACAGTTTTTATTGATAAAATGATTTCGGTGCTCATTTAAATTATTCTCTTTTTAAATTATTTGGGTAAAAGTCTGATAAAAACAGTAATAAATATATTGTTTTAAATTGACCAGGTGTGCCAGACAAGATTGTGTGAATGAGGTAATTTTATATGCATTGTGGAGAACAGGAGATCGTGTTTGCGATTTCAAAATGAATGAAAGATATACGTGGCTGAGAATTTACGTGATGGATAAATGTGTTGAGAGAGAGAAAGTAAGGCGCATTTTGTTGATTTGATGAGTGAAATATGGACGATTGATTTTAGTATGAATAAAAAAGAATGTTTTGGTTGGGTTGAGTGTGAAGAGGTGGCAAGGATGCAGTGCAGATGGGGAGTTATTGTGGAATGAATCAGATGTTAGGAACAGATGGTGTAAGGGTTTCTTATGGGCTGTATGGTTATATTGAAAATATTAGAGGTGATATAGATGAGAGTGATGTTAGTTTTGCATTGTTGATAATGTCGAATAAAAGATTGCGTGCGTGGATAGGAACGGAAATGTGGTTGAAGCGAGAATGGTGTGTCAGAATGAGAATATTGGTTGATTCTTTAGTTCATCTAATGAGAGAATGTGTTTAATAAGATATATCGTGATGCTATATGTAATAATTATCTTTGCAACATATTTATTATTTGTTTAAGTTATATAATAACGATTCACTTTAAAAATATAATGATGGATCGTTATCATCTGTAACACAATACTTTGCTAGCTATATATATTTATTTTTGATAACGTTAGCATATTATTAGCTACTGAAACATTGTGATACAGTGACAGTTAGTATAAAAAACAAATTACGGATGATTAACAAGACTTTTCATTGTTAAACATTCCGGCATGATTTTATATTTCAAGTAAATGATAGATATAAATAAATTTGAATCACTTTTATTTCAAGTACTTTTCTCTAAAAAATTTATGATCGGTTCAAAGTAGAAAAATAAATTTAATCAAATCATCCTTCATCGATTATTTATACTAGCGGTCATTGTATTTTGTAAATAAAGTTAACAAATACTTTTATCTTTTTGGGTAATTTTGTTTCTAATATTTCAAATATATGAGTTTTAAAAGTTTTCTTTACAATATTTACATTTTAATTATGATTCATCCAAAAGTTGCACAATTTCCTTTTCAGCCCTTTCATTAAAATTTGTACAGCATAATCAGATATCATTTTTGTAATTTGTTTCCACTTATATTTGAAATTATCGACAGAATTGGGTGGTTTCTTATATTTTAATAACTTCTGCTTCATATGGGCCCAATATTTTTTTGATTGGGCGCAATTCAGGACAATTTGTAGGATTTTCAGATTTATATACAAATTCTATATGGGTTTTTTTTTTATACTAATCAATGACATGTTTTGTGTAGTGACATGTTGCCAAATATGGCCAAAATAGTATTGGTGTGTTATGAAGGGCAATAATCATCTTTCCAGACACTCGCTTAAATACCTTTCGCCGTTGATTGTCGATGTTGAAAAATAAGGCATACTGCGTTTGCCACAGGAACAAATGGCCTGCCATACAAGCATCTTTTTTGAGAATTTTTCTATTTTAATTACCTTCAATTAGCTACTAACAGATTTTCTGAACTTTCCAGAATAATAATAATGACCTGGTCGAGATTTTAATTCAAGTTAACAATACGTTTCGACATCCATGATAACACATAATTTTTTTGATATCACTTTAAAGTAAAGTTTTCTCTATCCTCATTTTGTGTTAGTTTCTTGCTTAGTATCCCTGTTAGACACTTTTGTTTTTTTTAATGACTTTATAGAATTCTTTAGCTTAATTTTCTGGACTGTTGATTTAGTAGTTTCAAATTTTTTACCCAAATCTCTCACAGAAAGATTTTTATTTTTACACAAAGCCTTTAAGACATTTTCTCAATATTTTAATCTACAAATCGAGGTTTGCATCCACTTCCACATTATTTTTTGTGTATCACCCGTTTCATTATATCTTCTTAACACCCTTTGAACAGTCCTTGTTGTAGATTTTAACTCTAAAGCTACTTTTCTTGTGGATATATGCCTATTTTGAACACATTTGTACAAAATATTTTCGCATAATTCTTCGTGTTTTGATGACATCTTTGTAGAATTTAGTATGAACGTTGGCAACTAATTGTTTTTGTATAATGCATAGCAAACTAATAAAAACGTATCACATACAAATTTGTATATCTATAAAAGCAGTAAACGAAAAGGCCCAAATCTAAGCGACACTTTTTTTCTGGGGCAAGCTTTATTTTACTTTAACAATTATTTTTCTCCTAAAATAATTGATGTCCGGTTCAAAGCAGAAAATTAAAATTAATCTCCTTTAATAATTTGATTTTATTAGCGGTGACTTTTACCTAATATTTAAAATATATGAGTTTTAAAAATGTTGTTTACAACATTTAATTTTGAAGTGGTTTGAAAATGTGGACTGTCTATAGTTTTGTTTGTAAATCTGGTTAATTTTATTAATTTTTTGAGAGAAAATATGAACGACAGTTTTTCCGTAACTTTAGATATAAACATGTTTTAAAAACGGCTGTAATTTAGTAACCAGTCAACCGGGTTTCAACATTCAATTCCTCATCTGTTGACCATAGTTTCATCCCTTAATATCAACCCTCCAGAAAATAATTAATTTTAAAATAAACGTTATTTATTTATTTATTTATTTATTAAGCTCTCTACAGGACAAAGTCGCAATTACAGAGGGCGTATGAAAAAACAATAAAAAAAATAACAACAAAACATACGTTACCATGTATAACAAAACAAGTATAAATTAATAAATCAAAAAAGTATGAAGCTGTGATTTAACAAAATTAACAACTATTTGTGTTCCATATCAAACAGAAAATTCCTAAATAATTTGTCCTTAAATATACGCAAAGTATCACAAACTTATTGAAGCGAGGATGGTGTGTTGGGTTGTGAATGTTCTGTGAATGTCTCAGTGGACAATTATTTACAATTGGTTTAAACATATAATTTTATTTTGATAATTTACTATTGTTTAATATTAAAAATTACTTTTAAAGATTGTTTAGTATTTTTAATGATAGATGCTCATATTAAATTGAGTTTTGCAGTTTACGCAAATTATCTGAATGCGGCATTCAGTCCCAGGAGTCGAGCGCCATGGCCACGCTGTCCACGCTGTCCACGGGTTGCTTCAACACACTTCAGGAACAAAAGATAAGTACAAATTTTATTTATATTTTAATTAATCTAAAAAATGAAAATAGTTATTTGTGTATTAAGAGCGTAAAGTAATTCTTTGTTACTCGAACACGGTAATTGCAGCGCGAGCAGAAGGCGAGAGCTGCAATAGTGTAAGAGGAACAAAGACACTTTACGCTCGTGATACACACATAATTTTTTCTACGATTGCATCTTAAAATTATTAAAAAACTTATACGTACTGAAAATAAATTCGTTCTGTCAACTGTCAATATGACAACTTTCTGTTTTGTTTGTATCCCTGGTAACTATTTAATATCTTTTTCGCGCGTTGCCATTGGAAACGCGCAAAAAATATATTTTTCGATTGATCCACAGAAAACTTCAACTTTACGATGACAAATGAGAGCGTAATTGTCAACTTTTCATAGCAATCGTAGAAAAAAGAAATTATTAATAATTTATTTAGAATTTTATTGAGACACAGCCTTGACATACATCTGCTGTCTTTTAATTTAATTTATTGTTAGATGTGAGAAGTATTTGTTTAAAGTGTTTTAAAAGTAAATTGCTAAATTCTAAAAAACGTTATTATTTTACTTTTGTTTATACTAAATAATAATATATTAATAATTTCTAATAATAATAAACTGGTTAAACTGAATAATATTGTATTTGAAGTGTATGTTAGATGTGTGTATGTTTCAAACTCACTTTAATCTCATTCATTGGTTGTGAGTGTGTCATCAAATAGGTCGTCGCTGCGAGTCTGCAACAAGAAGTTCACTTGCCAAACAAACGTCGTCGTCGTGTAATTTAACTTTTGTCTGCCTTATTTAAAGGCCTTCATAACTTCATAACCGATATCGTATCGTGGGCTTGATTTATAGTTATACTATAAGATCAACTTCTCGAGTCGATATCGTGTTTGTTTTTATTGTTCACTCACTACGTACATTTTAATTTAGTTAGTTAGTTGCTGCCTTAATAGGAGGCCATCCTAACTATGTGTAGTTCTTTTCGTGGGGTTGATTTATTACTATAAATCAATTTTACGAATCGAAATTGTGTAGATCGATATCTATCGTGGGTTTGATTTGAAATCAACCTCACGAGTCGATATCGTGTATTTTGTATTATCCACCAAAAAACGCAGGCCCCACGTGGGGCCCCAACATACATCCCATCACCAGGAGGCAAGTTTGAAGCGTTTCGTGATTCGGGTGGGGCGAGTCTCTCGCGAGCGTGCTGCTGAGTGTAGCTAGAAGGTGTAAGCCGATGCCTTGGGTGGTCGAGTTATCGAATCACAGGAACCATATTGTCCAATGAGTCATTGGGAGATCTAGACATAATTCGACTGTTCGAGCACTGCGAAATCTTCCCAGCAGTCGGGTAGGTTGGTAGGCGGTGAACCGAGAGGTCGTGGGCACGGAATATGCTCAACGTTTTTGCTAACTTGACAAGCACGCTTCGGTTGCTTTGTCGTAGATTCGTAGCTAGTCGTTGGCAAACACTTAGGTAAGATAGGGTAGGTAGGGAGAAAAAGATGGCACCTTTACTGAAGACTACGTAAAATGTGAGTCTCTTTCAGGTTCTTCCTAACACTTGACCGATATCTTATCGTGGATATGATTTATAGTTATACTATAAGATCATATTCACGAGTCAATATCGTGTCTTATCTCTACGTACATTTAAATTTAGTTAGCTTAGTTTCTGCCTTATTAGAAGGCCTTCCTAACAACTGTGTAGTTCTTTTCGTGGGGTTGATTTATTACTATAAATCAATTTTACGAATCGAAATTGGTTAGAACAATATCTATCGTGGGGTTGATTTATTTCCATAAATCAATTTTACGAATTGATATTGTGATATCTATCGTGGGTTTGATGTGTAATCAACCTCACGAGTCGATATCGGATGTTTTGTATTTTCCACCACAAAACGCTGGCCCCACGTGGGGCCCCATCATAGCGTTTCGCGGTTGCTTTGTTGTAGATTCGTAGCTAGTCTTTGACAAAAACTTAGGTAAGATAGGGTAGGTAGGGAGAAGAAGGACACCATCATTGAAAACTTGCTGTTTTTCAAGGAGTATTTGTACTTGTTTCTAATAATATTTTGTTGTTAGGTGCGGTAGTGAATGAAGAAAACCAACGTTTCCTGTTGGTGATTACATCAAAATGCTGGGCAAATTCATCGGCAACAGAATCAACAGCTTCTCTTCAAACACATCAGAAGATGACTGCAAAGTCAACGCAGAACGTCGTCAAGACCGCTGCCTCCAACATCAATATAAGATAATTATTAGTTTTAAGTGGGTTGTATTTAATCGAGCACCAAAATATCAGCTCTAAATAATTCATATTCGATTTCCAAAATACTAGACTTTGCTAATCTGTTTATCAATTTAAATATCAAATATTTGTATTTGCTATTTGCCATATTAGCATTTAATTGTCCATGAAGCTTATTATATTTAAAGATCAGTTAGTATTTTTTTATGCTTAATTATTATTTTTAGTATTCATTTAATTATTTCAGACTATCAAAATATAATTTAACTAGAGTTAAAAATATATATTTTTGGTGTTTAATAAATATATTTCTGGCAAGAGCAACACAGTTCTTATTGATTATTTAAGATACAATGATTTCGGTGCTCATTTAAATTATTCCCTTTTTAAATTATTTGGGTAAAAGTCTGTTAAAAACATTAGTAAATATGTTGTTTTAAATTAATATAAAATAGCGCAATTGTGTACTAGGGAGAATGTGAGTGAAAGTGGACAGAGAGTGATTGATTTTATTCTGTGTGATGAATGATTGATGCGCGGTTTTTCAGTTCATTCTGACATTTATATGTCATAATTATTTGTCGCAATTTTGTTGAGCGACTTGGTCGTGTTTGAAGACCTAAAATAATTAGAAATGTAGTAAAACCGTCAGAAGGGTATCATTAGAAATATATTACAATATACACTTTTCTATTTACTATTTCATATACAATTTAATTCTTTTATTATTGAGTTAATTTGTAATTTTACGTATTCCTCTTTTTTTGCCAATTTGCACCAATTTTTAATTGTCTGCCCTCATTATTTTTCTTTTTTTTTTAATTATTTAACTTGTGCTAGAATTTTAATGAACGCGTACCTGACGTAGAACTTACATTTAATCTTGTACATTTTTAATATTTTTATCTTTGGACTAGAGAACTTTTAAAATTTTGGCCCTACAGTATGAAATGAGGCAGAAATTTCCTCCCAACACTTTTCTTTTTTCTTAACACAATACTTTATCAGTTTTTTTTTTCATTCTATACATGTTTATAACTCTCACTAAATCTATTAATAATTCAACTTCATTGGTGGAAAAATTTGCAGCTCTTTTAATATTTTCCATCATGTGTATATAAATATATTTCTTATTTTGCCTGTGACAGAATATAAACTGAGGCAATGATTATAATTTTCTCAGAATCTCAAATTACACAACACCATAAAATTATATTGACATTGAGTTTAGGTTCAGCTGAACTAGATTAATTTGAAAAGTTATAAACAAAAAAATGTTGAGGCTCAAGTTCAAGGGTCAACTGAAAAACCGAGCATGAGAAGTGTATTTGATGGTGTCGCGTATACGTCTGGATAAAAGTTGGTGAATGAGGATGTTAGAGATATGTCTGTTGAGTAAATAAATGAATGAATGAATGGTACGAATGATGAATTATATTGTGGAATGAATCAGATGTTAGGAATAGATGGTGTGAGTATTTTAGGGGTTTGTATGGTAGCGTAAATGGACTGAATGGTTTTAGTGAAATTACAAGAGAAAATGTTTGTGGTGAGAATGATGTTGCGTGTAAAGAATGGCAAGGCTCCCGGCTTGAATGAGATGTTGATGTATGGAGGTGAGAGGTTATTTGACTCCTGATGATTGGAAATGCGCGCACGTAGTTAGAGTGTTTGAAGGTAGCGAGGCTGCGGTAGTGTCTGCGATACCTGGTGCGGATGATGTTGTAAATGATTTCAATAAATGAAACAGAAAACGATTTCAATAATGTTAATTAATGATAATGTGTTGGTAAAAATAATAAATAAAACCACTTAGTAGTTAGTTTTATAAATTTGGTAATAACATTTATTGGTAGATATGGTTTACAAAACAAATTTACAAACACTTATATATTGTACAAATACAAACACATTGTTAATAGAGAGAGGGACTGTTTAGGGAATTTCCGTTTAATGACAACGTCTATGAAAGTTGAGTTTAGAACATCTAAATATTCATTCATTAGTTTCTGGTCGGCCCTAACGGCTTTCTTAATTTTAAAAGCTTCAAGGAAAGTGAATCGATATCCTTTCCTTTTATATGTAGAACTGACAAATTACATATAGAACTTTTATGATAAAAATCTATCAAGTGTTTAGCTACATTAGACTGGGTACTTTTGATCATATAATTATAACAATACTCTTTAAATCTAGTCTGGAAACTTCATCCTGTTTGCTCTATATAAACAAATTCACAATCTTTACATTTAATTTAACAAAGGGTCTATTCATTAGTTATTATTATTAGTATATAATGGCAAATTTCCTCCAATTCTTGGCCATACTACGATTCATGCCATTAACATAATTTAATTTTTTATAAATTGATTTAAATCTAGTTTCAAAGTGTAACAGGATAAAATTAATTTCTTGTAATTGATCTAATTTTCTAATTTATCAGCTTCACTTTGTTGGCTGCAATATTTAAAATGATTATAATTCAGATCATCAGATAAATTATAAAACGTTGCTAGCTTTATATTACATGGGTGATACAAATTAGTGGGTTTCCTGTAAATATTAAAATTAAATTTATTGTCAATGTGTTCGATAGTAATGGCCAAGATATTTATGCTTTTATTAACTTTCACTTCAGTGGTGAATTATGTAGTTGTTGCTCCTGGTGTAAAGGGATTAAAACATCGTCGATATATCCTATACCAAAAATGTAAATATTTTAGGAGGTATTTATTGGAATTGAGGCATATATATTCTCAAAATTGTTGATGAATATTTCGGATAATAAAGACCCTCATTTTGTTAATTACAAATGTCACCAAAGAGCAAAAATAATTTGTTTGTAGGCAAACTTCCAGCAAGTTTAAAGTAACATGGTTAACTTCAAGTGGTTTTTAATGATGTCTAAAAGATTGAAAATGGAAATGGAAGTAAATTCCCCAAAACCTCCCTTTCTCCATTAACAGTTAGTTTGTATTTGAACTACATATAAGTGTTTGCATAACCATTTCTAAATTCATGAAACAAAATGCCAAGTGTTTTTATTTATTAATTTTAAATCATGTTTCGCTGAATGCAAACAGCTTCATTAATTGAAATGATGAATGTGTTAGTGTTTGAGAAGAGCGATTGCAATGTTTCGGTGATGGATGATGTGTGTCGAATGGAAGATATGAATGAACTTGTATGAAAGAAATTATGAATGTATATGTATGTATTTATGTATGAAGAGTTGATGGTAGATTGAGCATGTGGTTGAAGCAAGGATGACTGAATGTTTCAGGGGTTCGTGTTACCCCATTTAATAAGATATAGCGTGATGCTATGTATAATAATTATCTTTACAACATATGTATTATTTGTTTAAACTATATAATAATGAATGATTCACTTTAAAATTATAATGATGAATCGTTCTCATCTGTAACACAATACTTTGCTAGCTGACAATTTATTATACATACATTTATATTTTTTTATTGTAACATTAGCAGATTGTCAGCTACTGAAACATTGTGATACAGTGACAGTTAGTATAAAAAACAAACAAATTACGAATGATTAACCAGATTTTTCATTGTTAAACATTTCGGCATTATTTTATACAAATATATTTCACGTAAATGATTGATATAAATTTGAATCAGTTTTATTTTAAATATTATTCTCTAAACAACTTATGACAGTTATGACCGATTTAAATAAAGTTAATCAAGTCATCCTCCATCGATTATTTATACTAACAGTCAACATATTTTTTAAATAAAGATAATGAAATACATTTACCCAAAATAATTGTATCAAAGTATTAATTCTAAAAGTTTCCATTATAATAATTAAATTGATTTCTTTTAAAAATTGGGAAAACTGACAGAATTGATAGTTACTAATGATAATAACAAATATGTTTTAAGTAGATAGTTGACAATAACTTTCTTTAACACATATTTATTCTTTAAGAATAAGAAATAGATACCTATTGTAATAAGTTATACATACATCTTATTACAATATTCTTTATTCTTAAAAAATAAATCTGTTTTGAAGAGATTTATTGTGAATTATTTAATTTAAAATATAGTTTTTATTATTTAAGATAAATAAGTAAATAATATTATTGTAATTTAATATGTAAAAATAATAACAAATATGTTTTAAATAGATAGTTGACAATAACTTTGTTTAACACATATTTATTGTTTAAGAATAAGAAATAGGGTACCCATTGTAATAAGTTATTCATACATCTTATTACAATATAATATTCCTTATTCTTAAAGAAGAAATATGTTTTAAATAGAGTTCTTGCAAATTGATTAATTTAAACATAGTTTTTATTGTTTAAACTCTAATAAATAAATAAATAAAATTATTGTAACTTAGTAATGTAAGAGTTGTTTGTGAAAACATACATCTTATTACAATATGTATATATACATATATATATAAAAAACTACTGTAATTGAAATGATGTTCCTGTAGCAAATAAATGACCACATTTTATATGTATTCTCTGAGCTCTTGCAGTTTACGCAACTTTGCTGCATCGGCATTCAGTCCGGGAGTCGAGCTGGCTGTTTGATCCAATGCTGTCAACCGCTTCACTTGTAGAATCACACCGTTCAGGAAAAAAATGTAAGTGATAATATCATTTATTTATATTTTAATTAGTCTAAAAAGTCTGTAGTCCATAAAATAAATCAGTATATTAAAATGAGAAAAGAAATTATGAATAATTTGTTTACAACTTGAGATATACTTTTCGTACACCTGGTGTCTTACGCAAAAGCCTTTTAATTTAGTTATCTATAACTGGCCTGAATTATTGTGCTGGACTATAAGATATTCTTTCATGTTGAATGTTGTTTGATGTGCTACATACTTGTTTAACATATAAAGATGTACAGACATAGAGATATAGAGATACAGAGATATAGAGGTATCGAGGTATAGTGGTATAGAGGTTTAGAAGTTTAGAGGTTTAGAAGTTTAGAGGTTTAGAGGTTTAGAGGTTTAGAGGTTTAGAGGTTCAGCGGTTTAGAGGTCAGCGGTTTAGAGGTTTAGCGGTTTAGAGGTTTAGCGGTTTAGAGGTTTAGAGGTATATATATATATATATATATATATATATATATATATTATATATATATATATAGATATATATATATATATATATATATATAT